>JAHHFK020000819.1:0-161847 GCA_024533555.2 Aedes koreicus | reverse complement strand
TAAAACTCTATTTATTTCGAATCAATAATCTAGATTTTATTGATAACTTTACCCATTATATTGCAACATAATACACATCCGCTACAGCATATGTTTTGGAATAACACCGCCTTTAACCTTCTTGACCAGCTCCAGACGTTTTTCGAAACCGTCACAGGCACGACTTCCATCAGCATTTCGTCCCAAATTCGTTTGATTACGGTTTTGAATTGGTTCACATTAGATGCCATGTGGTCATTTACCTTCGCCAGCATGTATGACCATACGAAATAATCCAAGGGATTCAGATCTGGTGAACTGGGAGGCCATTCATTATTGTCCAAAAAGTCGATCAAATTTTCTCGGCACCAGCCGTGAAAGTGAGTTGCAGTATGCGATGGCGCTCCATCCTGTAGAAGCACATAGTGATCATCTCCAAACACCTCTTGTACAAACCGAAGGGCAACTTTCCCCCAAACTTTCCCGTTTTATGCCATGCTCACGGCATTCACTTTAGCACCACAACCGCTGAAAACCAATTGGTAATTTGCCTCACTTGCAAATTCCTCCCGAAACCATCACTGACGCAGCACTTTGGAACTGTGGAATATTCCTATCACTCTCTGGAACAGTTCTTGAAGAGAGAGCCCACCAATCAATCGTTCTGGACATTGTCGGATTGTTGCAAGACGAATAACTTTTCGTCGGAAAGATAAATTCTTCCCCACCGTGCACCAACATGAAGCGGGCTCGCTCTTTCGAGTGCATTTCTGCTTGGAAGGTTTCGAAACTCCGTGAACTTTACTTTTCTTGAAAGCTTGAAATCAAAGTCATTTCGCAGTATATTGTGCATTGACGATCTCGAAACATTCAGATCTGCGGCCATTTTACGCGATGAAATTGCCACACACAAAATTGATTCGCAAAATTCGAGTTTTCATCCGATTGCCATCAAATTTTCAGGGATTGAGAAATAACTATTAAACTTCATTTTACCATTTTACTCGTATTTTATTTACAGTCCATACGCAAATGCCCGCACCTTGGCCTTAACCCCGGCCATAAGATTCTGCACAACCTGTGAATCAACCGTTTTTTGCATGTAAACCCATACTTTCTTCAGTTCCTCGACTGTCTTCACTACCTTAGGTCGTTTAAGAAGGTGCTGCTTCATAATCGCCCAGTACTTCTCGATGGGGCGGAGCTCCGGAGTGTTGGGAGGGTTGAACATTTTCGGCACGAAATTGACCTTATTGTCCGCATACCACTTCAGCACGTCCTTGGAGTAGTGGCATGAGGCCAAATCCGGCCAGAAGATTGTTGGGACGTTGTGGGCCTTCAGGAGAGGAAGCAGCCGCTTCTGGAGGCACTCTTTTATGTACACCTGTCCGTTCATCGTGTCCTGGGTCACGAAGGTGCACTCCGCTTCCCGCACGTGCAGATGGCTTGCCAAACCAGGAATTTCTTCGCAAATTTGGACATCTTCTGAGTGCGGACATGCTCCGGAACGCTGAACTTATCCTTGGCCGTGAAAAACAGGTTGCCGGGGATCTGTTTGAAGTCGGCCTTCACATATGTTTCGTCGTCCATGATGCAGCATTCAACTTTCGTCAGCATGTTGAGGTACAACTTCCTGGCACGGGTTTTGGCGGACTTGTTCTGCTTCTCGTCGCGATTAGGGGCCTTTTGTACCTTGAACGTTCGAAGCCCAGCCTTAGTTTTGGCCTTCTGGACAAAACTTCGGCTTAGGTGCAGCTTCTTAGCCACATCCCGAACGGAGGCGTTCGGATTTCGGTTGAAGGCCCCAACTACGCGGTTGTGATTTTTGGTGTTGTACGGAATACTTTTCCTTCACTTCTGGGCTTCCGATCGGTGGTCAACCGTTCCTCGAACCGCTTAATCACTCGCGACACCGTGGAATTCGCGATTCCCAACGTTTTAGCGATGGAACGATGCGAGAGATCCTTGTTCTCGTGATGAATGCGCAAGATTTTATCACGCACGAGCTGTTCTTTCGACTCCATTTCCGCGAGTTTTGATCACAGGACTTTAAAACTTGCAGGATGTAAATAATGCACTATGAACTAAATCCACCCAAATTTTCATTAAATTCTACCCAACGGTTAAAAAGTTAGAGCAATTTCATAGTGTGGCAATTTCATCGTGGACACCCTTTATTTGGAAATGTTCCGTTTCCATTAACGCATGTTCCAAATTGTTTGAAAAAGTTCTTCATAAAGTTAACGATACTGCATGCTTCCTGAACGTCAACGCTGTTCATTAAACATCTAAAGGGTGTTCACGATCGAATTGCATCACAAACGAACTGCTTCACCTTATTAACTGTTCAGGACATTCGACCAATTTCCAAATCCACCTACCATCACACTAGATTACCGGATAATTTGACGAAGGAATGCCATAAAGCAACCTGAAGAAGCGAAGGACATCGCCACGGTAGTGCACACGTGTTTTCCACCCCTGCCCCGGCAAGCGGCAAACGGAAGTCTTCCCAACTCCGTCACCGAGACCGAGACGTGTTAGCTTAGACGACGCAGCCAGCACACCCAGCTACTTCTGTTTACGATGCTGGTGGTGGCGGCAAAATAGCTGCACCAGCCAGCCAGCAGTGAGAAAAAAAAGGGGGCACTTCTAAATATTAATAATACCACCCTCACCCCTGTTCGGGATGGGCCCGCGTGCATTTAACTGCATACGGTGGAAACGATCGTGTGTGTGTGTGTGTGTGTGTGTGTGTGTGTGTGTGTGTGTGTGTGTGTGTGTGTGTGTGTGTGAGTGTAGGGTGTGTAAGTGCAAGGACGCTACCCCCCACGCCGTCGCCCATTCATGGAGTTATTTTGCTTAGGGAAAGTGCATTTCCTTCTTCGTGGGGAGGAATGGGGGGGGGGGGGCACGTTACATAAATGGAGCTTATGTGGAGCACTTACAACGTTCACAAACACAGTCAGCCGGCGACGACGGTGGCGTTGAAATAGCTCTTTTTGGGGGGCCTATGAATGCAGGAAGATTGAGGGAGCGCGCGAAAGAAGCCATTCTAAATGCAGCTTATTTTTATTCGTTTTAAAATGTCATTTTCTGCATTATTGACACAGTTTTTCCCCAGCAGTTTAAGCGTAATAATACCATTAGACGTTAAATGGCGTACTTCGAGAGCGAGGCCGCGGAAGTGAGAAGGTTGGAAAATGGTCGGTCGTTGCAGCAACCCTTCAATTTTGCTTCCAGGAGGAGGACGACAAAAAGGGATTTCAAAGCGATAATATGAAAATTGAGAGTTTCTCTGTGTGGATTTGTCCGAGTTTAAAGACGACGACGGTGGAGGGTTTTGTGATGACTATAATCCTCAGCCACGGTTCTCGGATGTGGTGTGGGCAACGTGTTCTTGACACCGGAAAACCAAGGGAAGGTGAAGCGGTCGGAAGAACACATGGCACATTGGCAGCAATTGGAGCGGCGCTAACGAGCGAAAGGACAACGCGTTGCTTCGCGGATGGAATAAAGAGATAATTGAGTGTGATCAGTCGATGGAAGAATATGGGTCTAGGGGCGGAATGATTCTAAGTCTGTAGTGCGGTGGGTAGGGTTATTTGATTTTCGTTTCGATGAGTTCTGTGAGATGTGGTTTCTTTTTTGGTTCAGAACTGCCATGCCTTTCTCAACCATGACTCTCCACGCGCTGTGGGTGATCAGAACAACAAAACAAAAAAAGAAAGATATCTACATCCCCAACACAATAATAATCACCAACAAATGAAGAAGAAAGTTGTACAAAAAAGAAAAAAAAAAAAAAGGAAAAAGATGTATAAAACGACGCTGCTCATCTAACAGTTCATGCTGTATAGCAGCTTAGTCGACCAAACATTAGCTTCTTAAGATAGAAAATGACTTGTTCAGCTTAAAGGGTGGAACGGTCAAAAATTGGTCAAACATGATTAAGTGCACACTGATTAGTTTATTATATAAATGATCAATCTTTATTTCTTTTTGAAGTTCATCGTCTACAAAACACAGGAAAATTATTTGATTGGGCTTCCGATTTTCCAAATGCAAACTGTCGGGCTTACGTTTCACCAAAAAGTTTTGTATCGCTGTTATATCCACCTATTTTGATAATGAACGCCAATTTGCTTTGAACTGTTTTTCACTTCCAACTGTTTCTTCTTTTTTGAGTTCTCTTGAGGTTTCTCTTTACGATTCCCCAATATTTTTTCGAATTTATGCAATTTCGGTGAATTTGGAGGGATTTTCTTCTTGTGTACGATTTGCACACCATTGGTGGTATACCATTCCTGAGCCATTTTTCCGTAGTGACAAGAAGCGAGGTCTGGCCAAAACAGCACGGAACAACTATATTTCTTCAAGATAGGCAATAAGCGTTTTTGTAAACATTCCTTTGCATAAATATCTTGGTTGACAGTACCAGTTGTCACGAAACTTTCTCGTTTTAGCCCACAGGTGCAAATCGCCTGCCAAACCAAGCATTTTTTCGGAAGTTTTGAAAAAAAATTCTGCTTAAACTTATCTTGAACCTTTCCTTTTCCCTTAGCCGTATAAAACTCTTAATCTGGGAGCTGATTAAAATCTGCCTTGACGCATGTTTCATCGTCCATTACGACGCAATCAAACTTGGTCAACAAACTCGTGTACAACTTAAGCGCTCTTCCTTTGGCTGTTGTGTTTTGCTTATCATCTCGATTTGGTGTCACTGTAACCTTAAATGTTGACAGTTCGGCTCGTTTCTTTGCTCTTGGCACTGTTGTGTAGGACTTTCCCAATTTGTTTCCGATATCTCTAATGGACAGGTTGGGATTGCGTTTGAAAATGCTGGCCACTATTTTTCCGGTCGCTGCGGCTTCCTGGATTCGGTTTCTTCCTGATTCCGACTTCCTGGCAGTCGTCAGACGTTCTCCAAACATTCGTCATGGTTATTAAGTGATTTTGCCAACTCGGCGTGGGAACAATTTGGATTTTGCCAAGGCGCGTGCCAAATTTTGGTACGCTGCTCTTCTTACTTCGACGCCATTTTGACAACTGAATAGACAAGGGCAAAAACAAAATTGAGTCAACAGTTCATACACATACACCTATAAAATGAGGGGTGTTCAAGTTTTTTAAATGCACGATTAAAAAAACTACGTCATATTTGAGTCGACCAAGTTTTGACCGTTCCATCCTTTATAATCAACTCAAATTGTTCGTTGGGTGATCATGTTTGTGGATCTGCATTCCACCACCACTTCGAAAATAAACGGCACACACACTTACACACATGCTCCAGATCGTATTGACTTTGACCCATCCCAAGTAGCGTTGCAGGTTTTCTCAAGGTTTTGTAGCATCCTGGAAGTCTAAATCATGCTGTTCAGAAACATCTTAAAATCCAAAATTATGACTTGGATTGGCCATCATGGGTTTTATGCGTAGGGTCCAGGTCGCTAAATTAGCGAAATTGAAGCTAATTTATAAACTCCAACGTTAGTTTGGATAACCTAAAACAAAGGATAAGACGACTTGTTTGGTATGCGTTTGACTTGTTTCTCGGTAGCATATTTAAGAAGCTGAATGACTTGATTTTTCTAAGTCTTTGTCTATTCAAAAAGTGATTAGGTTTGTAACGAATCAGGAAATCAAAATAAAATCAACGAAGGCGATTATTGAATCGAACTAATATTTTGTTTGAAGGAACAGTTCGTATTTGGAAGTGTTTCAATACAGACGTATTACAGCAAGTGTTTCGCAGCTCTCGAGTGATATTTAATTTGTAAAAAAGGACAATTGCCCCGTAAGAATAGCTTGTGTCGCTATTGTTAATTTGATCTATAACGGAACAGTATAAAATGGAAACAAATAATGTTCATGCAATTTGCCTGAAGGTCATTTTCGGGCCAAAAACAAAGATGCCAACGGACCGGGAGATTTTCGGTTTCTTCCGGACGCGGAACTGGACATGTGACAATGTTCAGGGAACCAAGAGAATACGAAGTGTATGTTATGTATCGTACAGAGGAAATGATGATGGCTGAACTGTTGAAATGTCCACCCTCTGAGGGTCACCACGAGACAAAAGTTACGTTCGCTACAGCACGAGGTAACTTCAGGTACGTGCGAATTTTTGGTCTTCCTATTGAGGTGGATGACAAGCACGTGGCGGCTGCCATGTATAAGTACGGAAAGATTCAGCACGTGGTACACGAAAGGTATGGAGCAGACACAGGATACCCTATCATGAATGGAGTGCGTGGCGTCCATATTGAGATGGAAAATGAGATCCCAACACAGATCTACATGCAACACTTTCAAGCGAAAGTGTTCTATGATGGTATGTCAAGCAAATGCTTTGTGTGTGGTGGTGCAGACCACATGAAAGCGAACTTCCCCAAACGTACATCTGTCAACGGACGACTGAATCGGAACACTGGAAAACCTACATATGAATCGTTCTTGATGTGAAGAAAGACGAATTCCCAACGCTCATTGACTTTTCAAGAGAAACATCAGGTGGTACTCAAGTTGAAACTCAGATTGGAGCTCAACCATCCGTCATAGTTGTCGGCGAAGGCTCGAGTCCAGCCCAGTAAACCACTGACTGTGCAGACTCTTTTCCAACATTCAACGCAAGAAGCTGAGACTGAAGCTAGCGATGAAATCTCTCCAAAACCAAACAAGAACCAAGATGACGATTTAACGGAATTTAAGAAGTCATATCTAAAAAACGCTCAACAAAGCAGCAGAAGGATACAGTTAGTGAAGGTCAACGTCCTGAAGCATTTATGAACGGAGTACTTGATGCGAAAACAATAACAATACCTTTCTCGGATCATCGAGCGGTTTTGCTAAAACTGAAAATCGATGATCAGGATTTAAACAAGCGCCGTAGAGGATATTAGAAGATCAATCCGAGTGTGATGCAAGAGGACGGGGTGTCGGAACGTTTCAAGATAGAATATGATCGAGTAAAAACTGTATGCAGATAGAAGCTCATGGTAGAACTTTGCTTTCAAAGCTAAAGGGAGGAGTTTTTACAAACGAGAAAGTTGGCAGTTAAATTAAGATCATGCAGCAGAGAAAAGTCGACTCTATGCAATGCTCTAAGATTTAATTAGGCGAAAAATAGCTGGAGAACATTTGGAAGGAGACATTGCATCGGTAAAATCAAATCTAATGGAGATCGAGCATCGTCGAATACGGAACTACGAACACAAGATGAAGGAATCGAGTCTGGCAGTTGGAGAACGGCTGAGTCTCTTCCATGTTACAAAGAAACTAAACACCAGTGCACTCGAAGATTTTACTAATGACACGAATGGCTTGCAGCACACTTCAGAGATGCTTCAATCAGTTTTCAGTTAAACAGTTTTCCACAGAACCAGAAGAAGATACCATTGGCCTTGAGGACCCTTTGAACAGCATATCATTGTTCTTAGATCCAGATGATAGCGAAAGTTTAAGCCTTTATCACTTTGAAGCAATGTTCGAAAAAACTAATCACCAGGACCAGATGAACTCACTTACGAATTTTATTTGGAACATTTTGACATGTTAAAAGACGATATGATTATGGTATTCAACGGATACCTTAGTGGCACATTGATACCACCAAAGGAATTCAGCGCAGGTATTATTACTTTGATGAAGGAAACTCATCTCTGCTAGAAAACCAACGGCCAATCAGTTTGTTAAACACAAAAAATATAAAATAAACTCAAAGCATAGAAAAAAAAAAAAAAAAAAGAAAAAAAAAAAAAAAAAGTACAAGACGGAAAGAGAAAGGAAGGATGAGAAAAAGGTATTATAAAAGATATAAAATAAAAACAGAAAAGAAGAAAAAAAACAATAAAAGTAAAAGGATTTGAGTTGAGATAGGGATAGAAAAAGACAAAAGAAAACACAAAAAATAAAGGATAGGTATAGAAAATTTTGGAATTTTTCCCGAGTTCACACAGATAAAAAAACACAAAAAATAAAAAAAAAAAACACGACACGACCCCAAAACATTTGATATTTGACATTTTTATTTTTTTTTAATTAAAAAACAGGGAAGCGCCCCCCCCCTCCCATTTTCCTCTTCGCTTTGTAAACCCACCAACAAATAAAACCCCCCTTCCATAACAAAAAAAACCCCCCAAAAAAATTTTTTTTTTTTTTTTTTATTCATTATTTCGTAACTAGTTGACCCGTCGTGGCTAGCCACGATTAAAAATCATTGAAAATGTAATTTAATCGTCCTTGCACAACTCAGGACTGATGTTATGTTATTGTCTGAGGGCCTGTCAATGGCGGACTATTTCACCGAACCGTTTTAAGTGCATAAAAGATCATAGGTGAAGGTAACATTACGTACTCATAATGCACAATAACAGTAATTGCAGAAAACTACGATTGCATACCGGGCAGACGCTTGCCGTCCAACTCGCTAACGCTCGTCGGACCATAACTAAAAAAAACATCCTCTGTTTGCATTAAACCGGGCAAACGCTTGAATCAGTCGTTTGCTAAGAATCGAATCGACGCAATGCTTAAACTTCGGATTTCGGAGACTTCGGTCACCTCAGTTCCTCAATCCTCAATGCGGCTTTGCCGCATACCAACTTAAATTAAACTAACATTTTTATTTTTACACTATTTTCAGCCACATAACAATAAAAAATGTACCATTTTCAAATGTTTTTAATGCCGATAATCAAAGAAATCAGAAAATACAATTTCATCTATGATAAAAATATTTTTGAAAAATCGAAATATACCGAAAAACGTGATATTAAACAATTAACGCCTTGAACTGGTTGCAGCAAATTTGATGTAAAATACAATACCATTTTTGCTGTGTATTGATAAAAATGGGACTCGCAAATTAAAAAAAAATCAATTCTCTTATTGAACCAAAGATAATATATTTACTTTTACATTTATTATAAAGACAATCTAGTTAGAAAAAACTTCTTGAAACACAACATTTCGTGTAAACCAAACATCGTTATCTTCGCAGCCTTGTCCCTCCGTACTCTTGATACAGATTTTGATGAATTCGGGATTTTTTGAGCGTGAAAGTGCCACATACAACTGTCCTATTCAGGGACTGGGCTATTCAGTAAAAAACCCACACGCTCAAACGTTTGTCCCTTTCACGGGATGTAAATGTGAACTACCCAGCGCGATGTTCACTTTACTCATATTGAGGTGGGTGAAAAGGGTGAAAACAACTCAAATTTGGGTAGATTTATGGTTCCGTGTAAAGAGCATCGGATTGAAGTTGGCTGCGATGAGAATGGTGACCGACACGAAATGTCAAAATTTAACAACAAAGCATCCTCCAAGTCAGCTCGATCGTCTCGGCAGAGACAAACAGATATGACTCTCAATACAGTTTCCATCGTTTACTGGTTTTAGTGGTTGAATTAAAAATCAGTAGATTGACGATAGGCCAGGTTGTCACTGGTTTTGTTTTCTGCATCTGATAGTAAAAAAGAATTAAAGTGTCAAATATTTTATTTTTTGTGAGAATTTCCCCGCGTGCTGCGTCTGGTTGGCTAGTCACCGGACAGACAAACAGGGCTATTATATATATGATGATGATGATGACCGTGTAGGAGAGCTGACTAACACCACTACACACCTGCGTCAATAAACACTGTTTATGAATAGCAAAAGACTAATTTAGAAAATATGGTGTGTGTGTGTGTGTGTGTGTGTGTGTGTGTGTGTGTGTGTGTGTGTGTGTGTGTGTGTGTGTGTGTGTGGGTGTGTGGGTGTGTGGGTGTGTGGGTGGGTGTGTGTGTGTCCAATCTAACACCCATCGGCCGGCAATGGTATTATGGAAGAAATCTGTTTACAACAATCATTCAAGTGACCATTGGAAGCAGCTTTAATCCGGGAGCTAGAAAATGATAGCTCTACTGCAGATCCAGCAACCCATTTCAGAATGTCTGGAGAGTCACGCCCATTCCGAGGTTACTTTCACATACAATAAGCCCCGCATGTAAGCATTACCGATATCATTTGGATAAGGGCACTGTAACACACTTCCAGATTTGGAAATTTTAAGTTTCCAAACCAGGCACGTATTAAGTATTATTTGAAAATTGATTCGTAATAAATTTCATGCACTCGCGATTGAATATGCGCAAAAATTTACGTTGTTAAACCGCTCGCTAAATATGCAACTTGCATAACAAAACTCTGTACGCCCCTGGTGAATGCACCTAAAATTACGTGCAAGCTTATCACCCGCCCATGCGCGTTGTTTTCGTTTGCTGCCTCTGAACAGCAAATGGCCGTTCTCTACATTGCACTAGTCTTCTTTTTTTTTCACTCCACACTCTGCCAATAATGCAAATCCCCGCTATGAGGCGACTCTATATCGAGCTTCAAAACTGCTAATAATTATCGATTCACTCGCGACAAAGCGGAAAAACACTCTAAACTAATAATTTATGCCCGAGTGTCACAATATTACCACTACTAACCAAAACTAAGCTGATGTAACTCTTCTTCCGGGTGCGGGGGCGAAGCACAAAAACGAAAAAATTACGGGGAAATACTACCGACACTCACACATTCCGAGAGGGAATCGATTGTATTCATTGCGGCTTACACAATGCACGCAGACATTTTATGATTTCACTGTTTGTTTAAGTCAAATTACGAATTATTGTTTGATTTTTTTCGCGAAAACGACGCAGCAAAAACAAAACACGTCAGTTTTGAAGCACGGCTTGCTGCGATCCAGACTAATTAAGAAAATATGCTGTTTCAAAAACTATAGAACCAATACCTCCATAAATCCATTCGCTTCAACTGAAGCTCAGTTTTCTTTCACCAATTAACGTGTTATGACGTTTTTTGTACAGGGTGCGGCAGAAAATAATGCGAAAATGTTCAAACTTGAGTATTTGGTTAATTCGTGTAGCTAGTGACTGATTTCTGTCGAAAGTGTATTTGTTTATGTTAACTTTCAAGTGCTGCATCCAAACATTCTATTTGTTTTATTGCAAATTCGTCAAAATGTTCGCGAAAGAAGTGATCACCAGTTTGTTGCTCGCCCAGAAGAAGCTGAAAGAGATTGCCAAGGTGCGAGGGTGCCGTTTGGCAACAGTTTACCGCATAAAAAAAGTCCCTGCAGGATGGTCCTAAGCAGCGGAAGCCGGGAAGTGGACGTCCGCGCTTTGCACGCACGCTGAACGTGATCAGGATTGCTCGCAATCCGGTGCGTTCCATAAGAAAACTTGCAAAAGAAGCCAATATTTCGGAGAAATCCATGCGGAGATTCATCAAAGAAGACCTGCATGCATCTTCCAGAGCCACTTTGATTACGGACCGGGTCAAGGAACTACGAGTTACTCGTTCCAAGAGATTGCTTCCCTTTTGAAGAAGGATTGGAAAATGATAATCCTGTTCTCCGGCGAAAAGCTTTTCAGCATCGATGCTGTGGCCAACATCCGCACGGACCGGTTCATTTCACCGCAGAAAATGGAGAACGTTCCGGAAAAAGTGAAATTCAAATTTCAAACCAAACATTCGGCTGGTGTCATGATGTTTAGCTTGGTGGCGTCCAACGGTTTGAAAATGCCGCCTGTTTTCATTGATGCTGGAATTAAAATCAACACCGAAGTGTATATCGGTATTTTAAAGGACCAAGTGATTCCCTGGGTGAAGGCCAACTTCTCCGAGGACCAAAATGTTGTCCTACAGTAGGATGGAGCGCCGTGTCACACGTCCAATCGAACCCAACAATGGTTGAACGATAACATGAAGTTTTGGCCGAAGGATTTGTGGCCCCCTAGCAGTCCAGATCTTAATCCGTTGGATTATTCGATTTGGGCATATATTGAAGCACGAGCCTGCAAAACATCACACCCTAGTGTGAAAACCCTGAAGTCAACCATAACACGCACATGGCAGTCAATGTCGGAGGACTACGTCCGAAAGGCATGCTCTGGCTTCCGGCGTCGGCTCGAGGATGTTATTAATAAAAATGGAGGACACATTGAATAAAATTGTTTAAAGGACTTTATTAAAATAGCTGCACTCGAAAATGTTGATATTATTGCTTGAATTAGTTGAAAATGGGATTTGAAAGAAATAGAAAAAAAAATCGCATTATTTTCTGTCGCACCCTGTATAAGCTCTAAAATGCCGCGTGGAACGTATTTGTCAGAGCAGGAAAAAGGGAAGATGTTGGCTTATCGTGATTGTAATATTAGTATTCGCGAAATCGCTCGTCGTTTGAGCAGATCTCATCAAGTTGTTTTGATTTTTTTGAAAAATCCTGATGGATATGGAAAAAATAAGAAAAGTGGACCCAAGAAAAAGTTGTCAAAATGATGTCAACGTAGGATAATCAACGCTGCAAGCAACTCATTCGAAAGTCTGTACCAGATAGAGGCTGACCTTATGCTTGACGTTTCGGCTTCAACAGTCTAACGAACATGAAAAGACTCTCCGAACATTCGGCGACAAAAACTGAAGCAAATACCACAACTTTTGCCCCGTCATAGAGCAAACCGACTTGAATTCGCCCGTGCCAACATGCGTAAATATTGGAGTAAAGTGTGTAATCATGTTGATTCATGATTGACATTTTTTCAAAGTAGTTCAATCTTTCAGGATATCTTTTCTGATGAGATGAAATTTAATCTCGATGGACTCGATGGAAGTAGTTTTTTATGTGATGCGTTTTGAGAATGGCAACAGCGAATAACTGAAGGCGGGAAGGCGCCGGTGAAGGCGCCTATTCGAAGCTGTCTTGTTCACGGTCCTGCTGTGGGGATTTTTTCGAATGCTTGCTAAGACCGCGGGATAGCCCGGAGGAGCTCGAACAACGTTACAAATCTCGAGAGATAGATAAGTATCTGGAGAAGCATAAACATGCTTTTAGGAGACAGGCAACAAATAATTAAATTCTACCGAACATTGAAGACAATATTTCATATCTAATATATTTTATCTATTTTGTTTTGTTTTGTTTTTCGTTATGCTTGTCTCTTTTCAGTCACATTGGAGTGGCCCATTGCTTTTGGCGGAAAGTGGTACATACTTTTAGCGTATCGTTAACCAAAACGAACCCTGCTGCTAACCTTTCCCCAACTATCCAACATCCCAGTGATTTCTCGCTGAAGTGCAGAGGATTTCTCTGTTGATATAACATTTATTATTTTAAGATTAGATGCCTGGAAGAAGTTTTTATTCGGGTATACCTTAGTTTTGTTTTCATTCGGGTATCGCCTTGTATAGACATGACAAGTCTTACCAATACATATAAGAGTAGAGTGAATACCGGCATATCACTTATGAGTGGATATCAGCCTTAATGATACTATAGCACTATACATCACTAGACTAAAGTAGACAGGAAGATAGACTACCCTCGTTTTATTATTGTTATGGATCTCTAAACAGTTCATGCGTTCTACGAAGTAAGTGTATAGTATTGTACGTTACTTCATGAACAAATTAAATAGATTTTTGTGAATTAAATCTTACGATTTATTTCGGAGGTTAAAGGAGGGAAAAGTCTCTAGGTTCGCATTCAGTAGGGGTATTCCTTTGAATTCTTCGTTTAACTTACCATATCAATTTCTTGAAGAAGCATTTCTTATGATATGAAATAGTTTGTTGGAGTCCACCTTGTAAGCGCATACTTTAACATTCTCGGCTTCCTCCAAAGCGAGTATCATGTCAACACGTTCCTTCCCATTCCCTACTTGACCAGCATTCGGGGCCGGGCCGGCGCCGGTATTGCTTCATAATGGGTCACCAGTTTTTACACATTGAGGATGTATGTTAGACTTAAACATCATCAGTTGGATCTTTGTGTAAATACAGCTGATCTGGCAATAACGGAATTGCATCCGTGGGCGGTCAATCAGGCTCATGCTCATGAACTCTGTATTTAACAGTCTGTTTTGTAATCAATAAAAAAAAAATAGAGGAAATGGAAGAGGAAGTTCACTTGTTTCATTTCGATAAGAAAGATCTATTTCTATTAAATAGAATTGGAATTTATGTTCTTCGTATAAGAAAAGTTGCAAATGTTTATGATAACAAAATAGCATACTTCAAATAAAAACTGTTTATTTAAAACTGTTTTAATTCTAGGGTTTGTATGTTTCATTGGGGCGAAACTACAATTGAGAGATTCTCTCCGGGCTCGCTCTCTTTTAATCATTACAGCGCCATTATAAAACTTTCGAGCGATTCGTTAGTACAGATTGAAACACAACAGTGCTGGCTAGCATACTCTACAAATAGAAGAATGAGAGAGAAAGAGAGCGAGCCCGGAGAGAATCTCTCAATTGTAGATTCGCCCTAATAAAAAAAAAACCCTAGAATTGGTCGTTTTAAACAGCAACACTATTCAATATAAACTAAAATTTGTTTGAAACATGTTGGTCAAATCAACTCAAAAATTTGTTTGTTTTCCTAGGTGTCAAAATTTAGCAACCAAAAAGATTGTCATTCCAAATAACATTAAATTGAATTTCACTGCTGAATTCGAGAAGCACTTACTTAACATTTAAGTTTGTTCAGCCATTGCAGGTAGTCAAATCAAATAAATATATTGATTGTGCTTACTTTGACATATAATGATGGCTAAATGAAACTAAAATATGCTTGTATTTACAAGCCTTTTTTTCTCAGGAGTTAATAGCTGTAAATGGAATCAGTTCGTGTTTGTTTTTGTTTTCAAATCTGATAATATCATTGTTCAATATTAAATTATCTTAAAGATTAATCATCCAGCTCAAACCTTTGTGGATATTTGGTTGTGGAACAAATATCATCATTATCTCAAGTCAGACGGATGTAGACATCCACTCCAAACTAATCGATATGACAGTTCTTAAATTTCTTAATATCACTCGCTTCCCATTAAACTCCCAAACCGTCCATTTTCGCATCCCCCCAAAAGAGAAAAGAATAATGACGACTGGACAGGAATAAAAAAGTGCCCCCATTCCCCCGTTTCAAACATCGGACCGTCCATCAGCGTTGGTTAGAAGCTTCAAAATGGCGTCCCCGTCGTCGTCGTCGTCGTCCAGGATCCAATTTTTTCGTCGTCCCTCAGGCGCAACTTAGCCTCCAGCAAAGGCAGCTTCGCAAAGACTGCTGCGATGACGACAGTTTTTCATTAGCACCACCTTCTTCACCACCTCCTTCACCACCACCACCAATTTGCCAACTTTCCAAGGGAACTCGAGAGGAAACGGGGAAAAAAATGTGTCCTCCTCCCCCCCCCCCCCAAGCGTCCAACTTCCTCCGATTCAACTCAAGAAGCAACGCTTTCAATCTGTGTTCGTCCACCCGGTCAGTCAATTCCGTAGATGACCAGGCGCATTTCAGTCTTCGTTTTCCTCGAAAAAAAAAATCTTCTTCGTCGGGGGAATCGGAACGACGACGGCGGCCGACGAGGGGGTTGCGAGCAAACAAGGGGGAAAAAAAACCCTGGAAAACCACCCTCCTCCGTAGAAACTTTCTGCTTCTGGTTTCGGTTCTAAGGTTATGTGGATTGAAGGGAGCAAAAAATGCATCGGTTAGGCGAAATGTAAATGGTTCATCCAAGCAGGAGGTTCGCATTCAGTGGGGAACGACATTTTTTTCAAATTTTCCTCGGACCATTCTGTCACCCGGATTGTTCCTTGCGGTGCTGAGTAGGGAACGGCTTCGGAGTGCAAAACAGGAAGTATACGAACTGGGAGAGGGGGGGGGGTACACAAATACAACCGCAGGAAAAAATTGCAGCTAACGTGAAAAACTGAAAACGTCTATCCATTCCATTCCCGTTCGGGGCAGGAGGGTTGGAAGCGAACGGCGGGGAATCGGGTAGAACGTGTGCGCGGGGAGAGCGAGCGAGCGCGAAGGAAGTGTGAAGTGAGCGAAGTGGCAGCAGTTTCAGCGGCCGTCGGTGGAATAGCGAAGGAAGACGATTGGGTGGATTGGGTCGAAGGAGAAGAAGGTTTTTTTTTCCAGCGAGAGTCCGCGCGCTTTGGGGTAAAAAAGTGCATTTTTATTTTATAACAAAATAAACGAAAAGCATTTGAGGAGTGGAGGAAGGGAGGGGGAGAGCGGATAAGAGAAGAAGCGAAAAAAAAGCGTTCAAGGATTTGAAGACGCAGGAGTGGGTGTCGGGATGGTCGTTCGTTCGGTCGTTCGTTTGCTCGGTACGATCCCAGACGGACTTCGTGGGTGTATGGCTTTGGGGAAGGATCCGCTCCTGGACCTGATGGGTGTCCTTTTCCTAGCATTATTTTCCAGCTGCCAGGAGTGAGTGGGTTTTTTTTAGGTTAAGGCAAACAGGATGGGGAAGAGATTGTCATCATACCGAATGTAAGGAAAAGATTGTCTGGTTGATTCAAGCTTTAATTTGAAATTGATGAATCGAAGTAGCTGCACAGTTCGAAAGGAACATGTAATTTGGATGTTAAATTTAGCAAACATTTTGTGGACATATAATGTAAATTCAAGCCAGCTATCTCCTAAATCTGGTCTGTTGTACAGTATGATAAAAAAAAGTATACAACTCAGGAATTTTACGCTAAAGGGTGTTCCGATCAAAATTTGCTCAAACAGTAATGTGTGTGAGTCGATCAAAGTTTTTATTAAGAAGTCAAATTCTTTTTACAGAATTTTACAGAATAATACAGAATACAGGAGAAATATTCAGCTAAGCTTCCTTTTTACCGAATGCGGATTGCCGAGTCTTTCGTTCAACACCTGCCATAAGATTTTGTACAGTCTCCTTGTCCACTTTATTCACCACAGAACGCCAGTTTGCCTTGAGCTGTTTCTCGCTCACAACAGCTTTTTGAGTCTTCTTAAGGTTCCGCTTGACGATGGCCCAATATTGTTCGATTGGGCACCACTTGAACGTTGTTGGAAGCATACCACTCCATGGCCTTTTTTTCGAACTGGCAAGATGCCAAATCTGCCACCTTTCCCCGTCCGGTTGTCGTATAAAATTCCTGTCCAGGAAGCTGTTTAAAGTCTGCCTTGACGTAAGTTTCATCGTCCTGTACCACGCAATCAAACTTCGTCAGCATCGTCGTGTACAACTTTCGCGAGCGTGCTTTGGCCGACGTGTTTTGTTTATCGTCGCGATATGGAGTCACCACTTTCTTGTAAGTCGACAGTCCAGCTCGTTGTTTAGCTCTATCCACGGTTGAAGGCGCCACTCCCAGCTTCTTCACGACATCTCGGACGGAGAGGTTGGGGTTCCGCTCGAAACAGCGGGCAACTCTTTTTGTCGTCGCTGTGGCCTCCGGCTTTCGATTTTCGATCCAGCTTTCCTGGCTGTCGACAAACGTTCACCGAACCCGAGCAGAACACAAAAGCATATGAATACCTAATTTTGATCTTGATAACTGGCCTTGGTATTAAAGAGCTCAGATTAAGAGGTAAAATACCTAAGCAAAATACCTAAGAATTGCAAGCAAAATATCTCTCGAATAACTAAACTTGATATTTTGGATACCTGGATAAGTATCTGGTCACCTTAGAGGTATTATTTTAGTATTGTCTTACCTCAATTTGGTATTCGCATGACATTGTGGGAACAATTTTATGGTATTATCCTCAGGTATTTTACCTCTTAATCTGAGCTCTTAAATACCAAGGCCAGTTATCAAGTTATTCGCTTCTACTCGGGTAGGTAAGTATCTGGTCACCTGAGAGGTATTATTTTGGTATTCTCTTACCTCAATTCGGTATTCGTATGACATTGTGGGAACAATATGATGGTATTATCCTCAGGTATTTTACCTCTTAATCTGAGCTCATAAATACCAAGGCCAGTTATCAAGTTATTCGCTTCTGCTCGGGACCCGAATTGAGGTAAGACAATACCAAAATAATACCTCTAAGGTGACCAGATACTTACCCAGGTATCCGGAATATCAAGTTTAGTTATTCTAGAGACATTTTGCTTGCAATTCTTAGGTATTTTGCTTAGGTATTTTACCTCTTAATCTGAGCTCTTTAATACCAAGGCCAGTTATCAAGATCAAAATTAGGTATTCATATGCTTTTGTGTTCTGCTCGGGGAACACTTTCAATACGTTGGTAACAGTTGATTTAGCCACATTCAACAATTTCGCCAACTTGGCGTGAGAGTAGTTTGGATTTTCGCCATGCACGTGCAAAATTTTGATGCGATGCTTCTCTTCCTTGGACGACATTTTGATAACTGAAGTGCTAATCTCGAAATCAAAATAGAGGCATGGTGCTACACGCACACATCTTCAAAATGAGGGGTGTACAAAATGTTTTAATGCACGATGAAAGGAAATGCGTCAAGTTTAAGTCGACTAAATTTTGATCGAAAAACCCTTTAGTTTTCGGCATTTTGAAACTGTAAATTATTGAAGTGCTTCTCCAACCAAAATGGTGTTGAAATCGTATTTTTTGTTAACAATCGATAAATGACAGGTGGTTGGACATACACGCTAAATTTCAGTTACGTAAATTATAGTTATTTTTTCCGATACTCTACAAAATAATATTAACTGTATGAAATATAGCAAACAATCTCGTTGATTACTCTTGCAATTGATCGAGGAGAAATTTTACGCGTCTGTTACAGGGCTTGGAAATCATTCATGACACTACTGAACAATAGTGTGCCAGACTGCCACCCGTCCGTGAACATAGAATCGTAAATTCGTTCAGAGTCAGTAACCGTAACATAAAATGAATATTCGGTGGTTGTTGCACTGTCTGAATGCTCGAAGCGATGATCCATACTTGTCCATTGTACACACTGATCGATGATGATCGCTGAACACCAGTTTCGATGAATCACGCGTCCCTTTGTTCTTCCGAGAGTGGAACGAAAGTTTTGAATTGGTCGTCAGCACACAACGGAGCAAGCAAAGAAAGAAGAGCACAATTTACGACCGATGCGGTATATTGAGATGGGATTAGTGCAGGATTGGAACCAATTACGTTAAGTCTCATCTCAAAAAGTTCTCAACATCTCAAAAAGTCAACATCTCAAAAAGTTCTAACGTCCCAACAGAATAAACAAGGGATCTGAAATTTTCGGACTTTTCCGAACGTTTGAAAACGAACATATTTCGGTCAGTTACAGCAATCAGCGACCTCTAGAAGTGATGCTACAAAAAAAGTTACACATAGTGCATTCAGGGTCAAAAATGACCCAAGACTTTACTTCGCTCCCAAAACTTTATTTTAAAACCGATTTTTGATATCCTGGTCTCAAATAAAATGTAGAGATTCTTAAAACGACGTGCTGGCCGGTTTTTTTAGAAGGACCATTCTGGGCACATATAGGCACCCAGAACCGGTGCCGGTATGCATCCGAAGAGGACAATTTTGGAACCTCAAGTAGTTGAACTCAAGTACCAGCCGTGATGAAACCAAGAACGTTCAACCAGCATACCACCGATCATCAACTCCATTCAACATTGAGGTTATCCCGGGACGCATTCTAACAGGCCCTATGAGCAGCCCTTATCCTTTCGGCGCAGTCGAACCAGCTCTCATCAGTTCCAGTCGGCTCTGTGTTCGAACTCGGAGACATGGCTGCCCAGCCTGTATTGTCAGACAAGTACAATTTTGCTTCGGAACCGGCGCTAACTCACGATAGTTCGGATTTCAGCAACTCATCCGGAAACAACGTTCGAAATCATCAAGTGCCATCGAAGTGCCGAAGCAGTTACAGTCCTGTGGCTACGGACGGAGGCTTTCAGTCGGATCCACTCTCAAATGTTGTGTCCACTTTCAGGCACCCACGTTCAAGTGCATCTGAAATCCTGCTATACTATTGGAATGTTGGTGGTATCAATAGTTCCCTCGCCGAGTATCAGCTTGCATGCAGCGAAGAATGTTACGATATTTATGCATTCACAGAAACCTGACTTAACAACAACAAACAACTGATCAACGATACCTATTCCGCATACCGGTTAGATCGATCGACTCTGAACAACAACAAGAACTCCGTGATCTATGTTCCTCCCGATGTTCTCGGTTTATTCTCTGCATAGAGATGCACAATAAATATATTCAAATTTTGGCACCGATTTAAACCAACAGTAATGATGCAGTTGGGGTCACTTACAAGCATTAGTGGTTTGTATATGATGTAGAAATTTCGAGTCTGGGAACCGATTTAAACCAACAGTAGTGATGCTGCTGGGGCCACTCACAACTGCGCCGGGTATACCTCAATGGAATACAGAAATACGTTGAAATACCGAGAATGAAGACCGTTTGAATGCCTTCAAACAAAAATATTTAAATCCAATCCTATAAAGTCTAGAACGCGCAAAAATCGGTCAACTTGAAATTGGTGTATTTCTGTTAAAAATGCATTTAAAAAAAACCTGAAATGCTGCATTTGGAGGTTGAGTGTATCTACAATGGTTGCTATGATGAGTTTTCACCGTTTGCTCTCGAGTTTTCAAAATGACGTCCAAGCAAGGAGAGCAGCGACGTTCTCACACGCCAAGTTGTCAAAATTGCTGGATGTGGCCAAATCGACCGTGACCGTGTTCGGGGAGCGTCTGTCGACTGCCAGGAAGCCTGGAAGCGGCAGCAATCGTAATCCGGACGTGGCAGCGACGACGAAGAAAGTGGCGGCGAAATATAAGCAGAATCATAACCTCTCCATCCGGGACGTCGCTGGCAAGCTCAATGTTTCCCACACTACTGTAAAGCGAGCCACGAAATGAACCGGGTTGTCGACGTTTAAGAAGGTGAAGATGGCGAACCGAGATTACAAGCAAAACACGTCGACAAAGCAGCGGTCCCGAAAGCTGTATATGAATATGCTCACAAAGTTCGACTGTGTCGTCATGGACGACGATACTTATGTGAAGGCGGATTTCAAGCAGCTTCCGGGACAGGAGTTTCATACCGCATCAGGAAAAGGGAAGGTACCCGAAATTCGCAAAACCATCAAACTTTCGAAGCTCCCGAAAAAACACCTCGTCTAGCAGGCCATATGCACGTGTGATCTAAAAGCGGCATTTTCATCACTACGGGAACAATTAATCAAGAGATCTACGTCCAGGAGTGTCTGAAAAAGCGGCTGCTACCATTCCTAAAGCAACATAATAGACCTGTGCTGTTCTGGCCGCCCTTGGCGAGCTGCCACTATGGGGAAGGGTTTTTTTTGTCGACCAATTTTTGCCCGTGCCAGTTTTTACTACTTTTAAGCGGAATGGAACCCTTTATTATGGAATAGTACTTGAAGTACTTCAATCGCCTCTGACTCATCCTCGTCGTTAGTGGAGTCACTCAAATTTGACCAAATGTAACCGGTATTGATAAGTAGACAAATCAAAAACATCGACTCAAATCAGATGGATGTTTTTGATTTGTCGACCTGTTAATCCCATAGTTAAATTCACTAAAACAATTGAGTGACTCCACTAATGATGAAAGTGAGTCAACAGGGACTCAAAATTGAGTTAAAGTGGCTGGCCGTGTACATATCGAACTTCAAAAACGCACAAAACCCTACACGGAGAAACCAAACGATCCAATATTAAGTCATTTTCACTCATCTTGACAGCAAAGTAAAACCTGTCATAATTGAGTTATTTAGAAGGTTTCCATTATTTTTTTTTTGAAAAGACTCGATGCTGTGTGAAATTAACTGTTCGTTAAAAACGAATCGACATTTAAAATCCGAATTTGAGTTTCAAAGGGTATAAGTCATTTGTTTTGGTTGTATCACAGACTCGAGAAAAAATAAATGCGATATGGTTGATTTTTTGCTCGTGGTAATTGTGTGCATCGAGAGAATGTGTTGCTTCAACACCTTGAAGTTGACATAGATGGTTCTTCCCACCCATCAACGCAGCAATTCGTCCAAAATTTCATCCCTGCAAAGCGACAAGAATAGAAATAGGCACTCGAATAAGTGAAATCATTACACTTACCGGTTAATTTTTTGTTGCTTCCCGAATCTACAATTTATTTTTTTTTATTCCGTGTCGGGTATTTTCGTCACTGCGGCCAATTTTTAGATCTATTGTGACATATCCTCTTTTTGTTGTTGCTTTAGTTATTTTCAGCATGACGCATCACTATTGATAGAAGTGATCGTCAAAGTCTGACCTAAAGCATTGTCCCAGGACGGTATAACGCTCCGAATAAAGTGTACTACCGTACTGGGGTTTGTTCTCCAAATCTCTAGGGGTTCTAGTAGCCCTTTGTTAAAGAACTTCAGCCTATTATTGAAAATTGCCGGGCAGTGGCATAACAAGTGTTCCAAGTCTTCTCTATCCATGTTACAGAATCGACATGAATCATCTTGAAGTTTTCCTATCAGCTTCAAGTGATAACGGCTCGGACAGTGACCGGTTATAAGGCCTGTATATATTGTTAGATCTTTTTTGGTAAGATCTAGTAACTTACGAGTCATTGAAATGTTTGGAGTAATGAACCGCTTTGATTGCCTAGTTTTGAAAGTGTTGTTCCAGTTTGTCTCCACTTTCAAGCATTCCCAGGCTTTCATCTCCATTTTAAGAGAAGAAGCAGATACACCACAAAAAGGTTCAGGTCCTACAAACTGATGAGACGATCCGAGTCTTGCTAGTTCATCGGCTTTCTCGTTTCCATCAATTCCAGAATGACCAGGAACCCAGTACAAATTGACTTGATTACGACAAGACAATTTCCGAAGTGATTGAACACATTCCCAAACATGTTTGGACGTGCATATTGCTGACTTTAAAGCATTCAGAGCTGCTTGACTATCCGAAAAAATGCATACATTTGAATATCTATAGTTTCTGCGTAAGCATATAGCAGAACATTCCAGAATTGCTTGAATTTCAGCTTGGAATACAGTTGGCCACTTTCCCATTGGGATTGAAAGGTTAATCCCTGGGCCAGTTACCCCAGCTCCCACTTGATTGTTCATTTTCGAACCGTCTGTATAGAAAACAATCGATTCTTGGCGGAGGTTTGGGCCACCTCTTGCCCACGAATCACGCCCAGGATCAATAACTTGATATGAACAATCAAAGTTGTATTTTTATTCCATCCAATCTTCGTTGTTCATAACTAAAGGATTAAATTTTACAATTTTTAGAATGCTAAGATGTCCTATTAGATCACCTTCTACAATTATCTTTAGTTGCTCCATTTTGCTTATCCGAGGTGCCGGACGCGTTAAATTTCAAACCGGACACTATACAGTTTCAATTTCATGCAAAAACCAAAATCGATTCCACCAACAGCACCGTTGTTATGAATGGCGATCATAAATTTTCAGCCAAAACCAAGTGACAGCCCAAAACTCCGATTTGGATAGTTTCACGAAAGGCGCCTCTCGCGAACATTGAAAATTTACTATTTCTTAAATACCTTGCTCTGGGTAAAATAAGCATTTTCATTGGCAAACTTCAAGATTAAGTAAAAACTACCTAAAAGCGAGAACGAAATGATATCCAAAAAGTTGTCCTATCAGAGTACTTGGTTTTGAGTACTATCGTACTATCACACTTGATTTTGGATAGTTTGATTTCTTCGTGTAAATAGAAGAAAAGAGAGACAGACAGAAAAAGAAAAAGAAAAAGAAAAACGATATGCCGCAAGTCTGGATATTTCCGTCTATACAGCGCATTCGCTCCCATGAACCATTCAAATTTGTCAATATTTCTTCATACACACAAAAAAAGAATGAATTTTAACAGGCGCGTAAAATTGCTCCTCATTTAAATCCAAGCCAAAGGAGGTGTAAACAACGACATTGTTTGCAATCTTTCATATAACAGAGAAGATTCAGGCGTTATTTGGCTTAAATTTACATGCAATATCCCTTTATTTTTTGCTAAATCTAGCATTCTCCTTAAAGTTCAAGCATTCTTCCACATAGTTCAACGTTTCTTTTTATCTGTGTATTACCGGAACCGTAATGGACGAATCCAGGTTAAAAAAAGAAGAAGACACCGAGTGGTGATAAATCGAACCCGGGAACAACTTGACACTTCTAGTACATTGTCGCTGAAACTCAAAAATTTGGTCCGGTGGTACTGTCAAACGTGTCAAACCGATAACAAATCTAGCGTATCTTATAAAAAGGACAGAATGCAGATATGACATGCGATATTGTGAGTGATAAAAATTGTTAATGCTAAATTTGTTACATTTTATGCTTGCAATGAACACGGAACCAGTGGAAACATAAAAGTGTGACAATCGGTGCAAAATTTTGAATTGCTTCATATAAAACATGTTTCGAAGGGAAAGAGGGAGCCGATTAACTTTTCCTAAGAGGAGAATCATCAATTGCACAAGAGTTTCAAAGGATCGTTCAAGCATGAAGTCCATTGTTTTTGAATATTTGTTTGTTAGCTATTTGAATACTTCTGAACGCAAAATAACGTATGGGAGGCAAAATTGATTATTAGATTGTTTTCTAAATCATTAATTCAAAGATCTTCGTGTAGCGCAGATTTTATTTTTTTGTAAAATGTCATTCATAGATATTCCATGTAACAGATTAAGTCACATCAACGGGTTTTCATTAAGTGTTGCAGAGCTCACCATTCACTCTTTTTTTAAACTAGGTATATATAAACAAGATACACTCGTACCAGTCAAAATCTGGAAAATCGACTTCCGAAAATCGATTTGTCTCGAGAATTATATGAAATACCTTAAGTCGGAGGTATTGCGCTGTATTCACGAAGCGGAGCGCCATTCATAGCAATACCTCCGATGCTTGTTATCATGCATCAGAATTATCGATTCTCGCGAGTAGGTTTTCCGGATCTCGACATAATCGAGTTTCTCCATGTATTTCTTTTTAAGCATAGGTATTTATTTCTTTTTTTTTTTAATATATCACAGCTTTTGAATTATTGCAAAATCAAAATAAAAAAAATCCAAAATAAATTCACTTGTTACAATTATTGCCGAAAAATCACCTAATCACTTCAAAAATCACTCCACTCCACTGGAAATCTGGTCTTGAAGACCGCAAACGAATCTTACCACCGAAAGCAAGCAGCTTCTCGATCAGATTGATACGAGTACAGTGACAGTTCATCGGAGGTGTCAAGGATTCGTTCTAATATTATGTAACGCAATATTCGGGTTTTTTCAGCTCCCTGTCTCCCTCACGTAACACGCAAGTTCGCAGACAAACGTTCGACTTCATCTCATTTACAAAAACATGGCTAACAACTTAAACAACTAAATGCGTTCAGTTGGTGTAAGAAAACATTTTGTTTTAAGCTATAAAACACGATGTTGAATTCTATAAAGAATGATGTCTTATTTCAACTCAAAGGTTTTGTTGAATTAGTTCATCAGTTGTATTGGTCCATATTCTAACCAAAATTTTAGTTCAATTGATTCCTATTTTGATTCGTATAACTACGTATTTTTTTGCGTGTAATTAGATTTGAGATTTTAGACAACAAATTTGAGTTGTTTTGTTCGAGCTTGAATGTCTATCTGCGGTAAATACATCTATGAATATGACATCCGCTTCCTCCCAACGTAAATGTTAATCTTTTTCATGAAGTACCTCAGTAAAAAAAGCAAAAAAAAATCAATTATTTTCAGATTCATTGGAAACCATACATCGCGCGACTGTAGTAGTGTTCACAAAATGCAACGCGGTGTAACACTTCCGAAACGAACAACCGGGGTTGAGGGAACGCCATGGTTGTATCTTTACTAGTCGCGTGAAATATTTATTTCAATATTTAGATAACTTATAAACAAAAAAAAAAAAAATTTTTTAAAAAATACCCAACTTTTTTTTCCACCCCCCCCCCACCAAACACCCCCCCCCCACACCCACAAACACCCCACGCCCCCCCCCCCCCCACAAAATACTTTTGGCCCCCCCCAAAAAATTAAAAATTTTAAAAAAAAAAAAAAATTAAAAAAAAACCTTTTTTTTAGAAAAAACCACAAAAACCCAAAAAAAAAATTTTCAGCAAAATAAAAATAATGCCCCTGTTGTGTGGTTTTGGAGCTCAACTTAAGCATCGATTGGTCTAAAGTATTCAAAAACTTTTAAGAAGTCTTCGTTACAGTTCTGAGAATTAAAACTAAACAGCGCTTCAATTATATCATTATTAGCGTTTATTAAATGATTTTAACGAATCATAGTACTTTTAAAAATGTCATATACCGTATGCATTAAAAAAATGGACAAATTTAGATACAAATATAATTGAATTGAACAAAGTTTCCTTAAATTCTATGTTTATTGAGCTTTCTACAAAACTGCTTCGACGCTTTGCCGAGCGGCCGTACAGCAGTTGAACAAAACCTTAGCGATGTCCGATAAAAAGATGGATTTCGGCAGCTCTTTCTTGGTCTTGGCTTCTCCGTTTGACCACGAAATTATTGGAGTAGATTCTCCATTTGAGGTTCAACCAAACATTTTCTATCGGTCACAGTTGGGGGACGTTGGGACTGTTGCCGGTCTTCAATACAACATAAGCCGGTCCACCTCCTCCAGTGATCTCTTGATTTAATGGACAGAGGACAGGTCCGCCCAAAAGACCACATTCTCCTTTGTTTGATACTTCCTAACGAAGGAGGCAAATTCCAGCAGGCACTTTGTACTGTATATCTCCTCGTTCACCGCAAGCCACGATGGAAACAGAAGCGACTTGGACATTTCCTTCTCGCTGGTCGTCAGCCACAGAAAGGCCTTCTTAGGGAACTTTGAATGGAAGATATATTTGATGCCAACGCTTACCTCTTTAGTGATAGTTTCCGATCTCCTGCCAGTCGTTGCCGTCTAGCGTCAACTAGATCTCGTCATCCATGAAGAACATGACGTCGTTCTTTGACAAAAAGTTACTTTTGTGCATCACCGTTAGCAGCTCCATTTGGGTGATTGATAACGCTGTCAATTTTCTTCTGTACACAACTGGGTTGCTATGCTTGCGATACACAGGAAGATTAACCACCTGGTGGCAGGGTAATTGCATGTAGAATCGTTAAAATCAGTCCATTTTTTAATGCATTGCTACAAAATAAGAGGGACCTCAAGAGTATGTGTAAATTTAAAAAGGCCAAGACTCCTTAAAAAATAAGAGATTCTCCAGACAGTTTGTGACAGTTGCAAAACAGAAAAAGTAAATAAATATGGCTCTCAAAACTAATGTATTAGAGAAAGCCAGTTAACCATATTTTTGCGAAATACTCAACTTGCTCTCAAATAAAATACTCCTCCCACCCATATTCTTTACGCAAATGTTTTGACAAAATCCTCAATACAGACAAATACAGACATTTTTCAATGTTGCTTACAGACATTTTGAAAAATTATATGGCATCCCTGACCCCAAAAAAACAAAAAAAAAAAAAACAACACCCCCCCCCAACACCTTTTTTCTCCCCTCCCTCCCCCCACAAAACCCCCCCCTCCCCCCCCTCCTCCCCCCCCCCGCCCTAATTTTCCCCAAAATTTCTTTTTTTGTAATTTTTTTTTCTCCCTGCTCACCCGTCCCCCCCCCAAAAAAAAAATTTTAAGAGACTTCTACAATTTCCACTCGTTCAGTTGCACGCCAAAGTAAGCGTACACAACGGAATTGTTTGCAATCGTTCATTCAACAGTGTTGGCTTATAATCCAGCGTTCCAAATATATGCATTAGCTATCGCTGAAAATTACATGATTATTTCTCTAACTGTGTAGTGTAAATCGTCATCGATTTCAACTTGTTCGGTATCTTCATCTGCACAGAAAAAAATAATGAATCGTACCAGGCGCGTTAAATTTCTTCTCGTTTAATTTCAAGCCAAAAGAGGCGTAAACAATGAAATTGTTTGCAATCTTTCATGCGCCATACAACAATGTTTGCAATCTTGCATACAACAGACTAGTTTCAGGCGTTATTCGGCTTAAATTTACATGAAATTTCCCATTATTTTCTGCCAAACCCTTTATGTGCATTACATAACGCAGAAAATTAAATGTTTCATTCTATCTGTGTGGCACTTTTGGTTGATCGTATTCCTTTTTTGGCTCATTTTTTGCTGATCGCCGAAAGAGGCTGAGTGGATGAGGAAATCGTTCACATGCCGATGGTCTTACTGAAAACCTTGGTTTATTCTAGGTTTTTCTACATAGATAAAAATAAACATTGAGTTTATGCGTTATCTAATGCACACAATGGTATTTGGCAGAAAATAATGGGATATTTCATGTAAATTTAAGCCGAATAACGCCTGAATCTAGCCTGTTGTATGAAATATTGCAAACATTGTTGTATGGCGCATGAAAGATTGCAAACAATTTCTTTGTTTGTGCCTCATTTCGCTTGGAATTGGGAAATTTTAGATTAATCATCAAAGCTACACTGTGGCTACTTTCTCTAGCTGCATAAACTTTTTACGTGAAAACGTTATTGTCGACGTTCGACCACAATTTTCTTGGGTTTCTTCTGCTTCTTAGCCATCTCCAGAGTATGGTCACCTTCGGAGCACCTTCTGTAAAGCAACCACTAAAGGGCCGAACAATCACATATATTTTCAACTAGTAACTTATCCCACCCAGCTGATGTTTACACGAATCTAATATTTTTTTTCTTTTCTAATTATTTACAGGTACGTATTTATCATCGTTTGAACTACATGTGGCTTAAGGGTTGTTCTGTGAGTAACACGATACAGCATCATGTAAGGTAACTTAAAAATTATCCGTTATTCGCGAGGAGTATTAGAAGTGCCACCTGTGAAGTCTCGAATAACCTTGTCGAGCCTGATCTAGTCGAGAGGATCATTTATTTTGAGCATTTTCTTGACATCTTTTCGGAAGAGGAAAATTAATCACACTTGGAAGCCTCCCAATTAATAACTGTGGATTTGATTGCATTTGGTTTTTTCAGGCATTTGTATCTCTGTAGGTTTACCGCAACTTTGGTTACATTCCAATGTATTATGAAAGCAATGTTTTTTTTTTCCGTTTGAAATTTTATGCGAAATTCTGCTCATCATTAATTCAAAATGACGCACAAGTCAGTAATTTTGACATAATAGCATAAGAAACCTATGCTGCAAGGTGGAAAAAACGCCGCCAAACCTGCTTCTAGTCACATTATCCTGACAAAGAGGAAGTCGAACTCCTTTTTCTTCGGGTCCAATTTCGCTCTGACGCTGGCAAAAATGCGCATCAGTAAACTGATATCAGCATCCGCCTGAATGTTGATTTCACGAGCAACTGGAATTCGTGCTTGTGGAATGCAAATTTATTCAACCAGACCCATTTCATAATGTCTGAAGAGTCACTCATTCCTAGGTTACTTTCACATACAATAAGCCCCGTATGTAAACATTACCGATAGCATTTGGATGAGGATATTGCAACACACTTCCAGATTTGGAAATGTAAAAATGTCAAATCAGGCACGTATTTAGTATTTTTTGAAAATAGGTGTTTTGTTATATATGCATAATCAGATTGATCTCACCCATGGCTGCCGCCAAAATGGCACAGCTTGCTCATTCGAGAAATTGAACAATTGTAAATCTTCATTTTGAACTCCCAAATGGAGCCATTTGACGTTTACCTACAGCGCCAATTCCAGGCGTACTTCCGCTTGCCAGTTTTATTTAAAACACATCTAATATATTTTCGTTTGTCAGTAATTTTCAGTTATACTCACACACAGGTTTTGAAATAACAAAATTGAATTGAACAAAAATTCACCTAAAAAGCAAAGAGCTTTGATTCAAAATGACGCGCAAGGCAATAGTTTTGACCGCTTTTTTGCCTCACAGTACAAAAAAGCATTAGAAACTTTTGCTATAAGCTCGAAAAAGTACTGCCAAACCTGCTTCTTGTCGCATTGTCCTGAAAAAGGGGACGTCGAACTGCTTTTGATTCAGGTCCAATTTAGCTGAGACGCCTGGCAAAAGTGCGCGTCAGTACAATTAAAACTGACATCAGCATCCACCGGAATGTTGATTTCAAAAGCAACTGAAATTTGTGCTTGTGGAGTGCAAATTGATTCAAATTGATAGCCCTACTGCAGATCTAGCAACCCATTTCAAAATTTCTGGAGATTCATATCCATTCTGAGGTTACTTTCACATACAGTAAACCCCGCATGTAAACATTAACAATATCATTTGGATAAGGGTACAGCAATACACTTGTGGATGTGTGAAATTGGCAAACCAGGCACGTATTAAGTATTATTTGAAAATGTGATTTTTACAATATATATATGAACAGATTGATCTCACACATGGCCACCTCCAAAATGAAACGAGGTTGTTCATTCGTAAAACTGAACAACCGAAATTCTTCATTTTGAACTCCAAAATGGAGTGATCGACGTTTGCCTGTCATGTCTAAAATATTCTCGTTTGTCTGAATTCAGCAATACTCACACATTGAATTGAACAAAAATTCACCTAAATAGCAGAGAGCCGTTAAGACGTAAGCTTAATGACAGGCAAACACACATACCAACCCCTACATTCAGTTCATTTCTTCCGGAAAAAAAGCGATTCCCAATCACGAAAACCCCTCTCCAAAATCCTCCTACGCTGGGTGCCCCTCATTATTGGCAATTCTCTTATATTCGAGTTTTAATTACTTTCAACCCTCCGTCCTATTCTTGAGCGAAACGAGCCCTAATGAATCTCGGCACCAAACCGAAGCAGCGCCTGAGCTCCGCTGCAACTTTGACCCATTTATCGACGATTGCAGCAGAACAGCACCAATAATTAAGAAAATTTCGCCCCTCCTTCCAGCATGCTGTACCTCAGAAATACGCATTTCGTACACCTTCGCCGACAACGAGGGCGACCGGACCCCGGCACCGGAACGCAACGCATATTTTATTCAAATTAACAAGAACTTCCGAACGATGTTGCCCTCCCCGTGGAGCACGGATTTATCCACCCAGAAGGATCGTTACACCAGGCACGCACGGCAAACGCATGGATCTCGTTGAAACTCGCGGCAGCCTTGGGGGAACCACTTAAGAAATGCATTTTCGTGAACTATCCTTCCGCCCCCGCCCCCTCACCCCTCTCGCAAAATGCACGTTGTGAAGCAGCACAAACACGCGTGTTTGGCGCCATTCCTTGACCCCCTCCCTTCCCATCCAAAGTTCTCCGGTAGTCGTAAAGTGCGTGCACCATGCGAATGGATGGGATATCCATCCATCCTGGGGCCGGTCGTCCTAATCCACACCACGCACGCACCCGACAATTTCCCGACCCCAGCTTCTTATGTACATTAGTAATAAATAGAAAATCGATAATGCATTTCATTATTTCAATATTAGTTTGCATTAAGTATTATTATTTTGCCTACCGGCTTCGCATTTGGAGACTCGGCCATGTCTTATGTACTCCTCCCTCTGGCTGCCCTCTTATGTACAACGCAATTCGTGTATTTCGACCAACCGCCACCGCACCCCACCGGGGTGTCCGAAAATCTTGTGCCATTGTAGTGCGCGTACGTATGTGTGCCGTATGTGTGCTGAATTTTCTTGAGATTAAACCCAAGTCGAGTCGAGTGGCTTGCTCGATGCTGACGCTGCATCTCCATTTTCGTCTTCGATGCCCATTCCACCCTTTGGCAGGGGGATTTCAATTTTCCCGCCCGTTCCGGTCAGGATTTTGGTCAACGGTTCGGGTTTCCTCCACCTCCGGCGTCACCTTGTCCAATCACATTCGAATTGGGTGTATGGAGTGAAGCACTTGAAAATTGGTTATGACCGAATAACGAGGGGATCTTCTTTTGGTAGGAGTAAAGGCTGGAACGGTCAAAACTTGGTCGACTCAAATATGACGTAGTTTCTTTAATCGTGCATTTAAAAAACTTGAACACCCCTCATTTTGAGGGTGTATGCGTACGGAATGTTGACTCATATGGAGTAGCAGGGTATAGTGGGATTCTCGTGATTTACTCGAGAACTAATCAGTGTGCACTCCATCATGTTTGACCAATTTTTTACCGTACCACCCTTTATTGTAAATTTGTACTAATGCCGGCTGCGGTGTTTTTGAAAGCATGGCCTACTACACGCTCAAAACTGCCTCTTTTCATTTGTATCACTGTCTTTCTTTTAATCACGGAAACCGTACTCAATTTTCGTAAAAAGTTAAACAATTTATAAATTGAGTTGTTCCACTTTTTACGAAAATTTAGTAACGTTTTCGTGAGAAAAAAAAGGACAGTGATACAAATGAATGAGAAGCAGTTTTGAGCGTGTAGGCATGGTTTCTGTTAACTGGTTAATAAGGACGTGTACGAGAAAGAATGTCTACAAAAGCCGTTGCTACCGTTTATCAAAAGCCACGACTCTCCAGCTCTGTTTTGGTTTGATTTGGCCTCTTGTCACTATGCGAAATCCGTCATGGAATGCGTAGAGTATGGAGTAAATGGGGTTCAAATTCTGTAGAATTATAGTGACGCTTACCTTTTATTTGACGAAACTGTGATATCATCACAACCGATTGATTATTGTCTGCTAGTCACTTTATAAGTACACGGACAGGAATCAAAACCAACGGCCAGAGATGTCCAATTAAAATTAAAATTCTGGGAGGTGTCGTCCTGAACTTCAGGCAAGTTTCCTCATGAACTTCTTGGCACTCACTTCTGATTTTCTTGGAATCTAACAGCCCAACATAACCTGATAAATTGGTAAGTTTTTCCTGAAATTTAATACTTGCAAAACTTCTGATAGGTCCCATCCTGAACTGCGAGTAAAATTTCTCCAAAACTTTGGGAAAGTTCTCTCCAAATTTCTTGGAAAATCTTCTTAAATTTGTTGGAAGTTTCTTCCTGAACTTCCGAGAAGTCCTCTTCTGAACTTCAGGGATGAATTCTCCTAAACTTCGGGGAAGTTTGTTCCTGAATTTCTGAAAAATTCCTGCCTGAACAACTAATAAGTTCCCCCTATACTGCCATGAAACGCATATCAGTCCCATATGAATTGGAAATCAAGCAAAGATGGGACTGATATGCGTTTCACGGCAGTATACTTCTGGAAAGTTTCTTCCTGATTTTCTGAGACGTAAATATCTGAACTTCTGGGAATTTCTGAACTTCGAGAAAATCTCATTCTGAAATTCTGGAAGTTCGATTCTGAACTTCAGGAAAGCTTGCTAGGACTTCTGTGAAGTTCTATCGCGAACTTCAAAGGAGTTCTTTCTTGAAATTTTTGACAGAGGAGTCCTTTCTTGAAATTACGGGTAGTGCCCTCTCTGGATGTTTCTTTCAGAAATTTGAAGAAGTTTTTTCCTGAGCTTTCTAAACTCTTTCTAAAGTTCTGATAAGTCCCATTCTGAACTCCAAGGAAAATTGTTTGAAACTTTGGGAAAGTCCTCTCCCGAATTTCTAGGAAAATTCCCTTAAAATTGTTGGAAGTTTCTTACTAAACTTCTGAGAAGTCCTCTTCTGAACATTTTTGAAGTTTCTCCTGAACTTCTCGAAAGCTTGTTCCTGAACTATTGAGAAATTCTTGCTCAAACTACTAGGAAGTACCCCCAATACTTCTGGAAAGTTTCTTTCTGTTCTTTAGAGAGGTTTCTTCCTGAACTTTGAGAAATCCTCAGTCTGAAATTCTGAAATGTTCTCTTCTGAGCTTTGGGAAAGCTCTCTAGCACCTCTGGGAAGTTCCAACTTATCTTTTGGGAAGTTTCTTCTGGAACTTCTGGGAGGTCCTTTCCTGAACTTCAGAGATGTTCTCTCTTGAACTTCTAGGCCGTATCGCCCTGAGGTTTGTGGAAGTTTGTTCCTGAATTTTTGAGAAATTATAGGTAGTGCCCTCCCAGGTTAGTTTCTTCCTGAAATTTGGGGAAGTTGTTTCCTGAACTTCTGTGAAGTCCTTTCCTGAACTTCAGAGATGTTCTCTCCTGAACTTCTAGGCCGTATCGGCCTGAGGTTTGTGGAAGTTTGTTCCTGAATTTTTGAGATATTATAGGTAGTGCTCTCCCAGGTTAGTTTTGTCTTGAAATTCGGGGAAGTTTCTTCCTTAACTTCTATGAAGTCCTTTCCTGAACTTCAGAGATGTTCTCTCCTGAACTTTTAGGCCGGATCTTCATGAGCTTTGTGGAAGTTGGTTCCTGAATTTTTGAGAAATTATAGGTAGTGCTCACCAGGTTAGTTTCGTCCTGAAATTCGGGCAGTTACTTTCCTGAACTTCTGGGAAGTCCTTTCCTGAACTTCAGAGATGTTCTATCCTGAACTTCTAGGCCGTATCGGCCTGAGGTTTGTGGAAGTTTGTTCCTAATTATAATTTTCGTGGAACGGAACTTCCGTGAAGTCCTTTCCTGAACTTCAGAGATGTTTTCTCCTGAACTTCTAGGCCGTATCGTCCTGAGGTTTGTGGAAATTTGTTCCTGAATTTTTGAGATATTATAGGTAGTGCCCTCCCAGGTTATTTTCTTCATGAAATTCGGGGAAGTTTCTTCCGCAAATTCTGGGAGGTTCTTTCTGAACTTCAGAGATGTTCTCTCCTGAACTTCTACTCCGTATCGTCCTGAGGTTTGTGGAAGTTTGTTCCTGAATTTATAAGAAAATATAGGCAGCGTCCTCCCAGGTTATTTTCTTCATGAAATTCGGGGAAGTTTCTTCCGGAACTTCTGGGAAGTTCTTTTCTGAACTTCAGAGATGTTCTCTCCTGAACTTCAAGGCCGTATCGCCCTGAGGTTTGTGGAAGTTTGTTCCTATTTTATTAAATTATGCCCTCCCACATTAATTTCTTCCTGAAATTAGGGGAAGTTTCTTCCGAAACTTCTGTGAAGTCCTCTACTGAACTTCAGAGATGTTCTCTCCTGAACTTCTAGGCCGTATCGTCCTGAGGTTTGTGGAAGTTTGTTCCTGAATTTTTTGAGATATTATAGGTAGTGCCCTCCCAGGTTAGTTTCTTCCTGAAATTCGGGGAAGTTTCTTCCGGAACTTTTGGGAAGTCCTTTCCTGAACTTCAGAGATGTTCTCTCTTGAACTTCTAGGCCGTATTATCCTGAGGTTTGTGGAAGTTTGTTCCTGAATTTTTGAGAAATTATAGGTAGTGCCCTCCCAGGTTAGTTTCTTCCTGAAATTCGGGGAAGTTTCTTCCGGAACTTCTGGAAAGTCCTTTCTTAAACTTCAGAGATGTTGTTTCTTGAACGTCTAGGCCGTATCGTTCTGAGGTTTATGGAAGTTTGTTCCTGAATTTTTGAGAAATTATAGGTAGTGTCCTCCCAGGTTAGTTTCTTCCTGAAATTCGAGGGAAGTTTCTTCCGGAACTTCTGGGAAGTCCTTTCCTGAACTTCAGAGATGTTCTCTCCTGAACTTCTAGGCCGTATCGTCCTGAGGTTTGTTGAAATTTGTTCCTGATTTTTTTTTAGATATTATAGGTAGTGCTCATCAGGTTAGTTTCTTCATGAAATTCGGGGAAGTTGTTTGCTGACCTTCTGTGAAGTCGTTTCCTGAACTTTTGAGATGTTCTCTCCCGAACTTCTAGGCCGTATCGTCCTGAGATTTTCTGGAAATTTGTTCCTGAATTTTTTTTTAGATATTATAGGTAGTGCCCTCCTAGGTTAGTTTCTTCCTGAAATTAGGGGAAGTTTCTTCCTGAACTTTTGGGAGGTCCTTTCCTGAACTTCAGAGATGTTTTCTCCCGAACTTCTAGGCCGTATCGACCTGAGGTTTGTGTAAGTTTTTTCCTGATTTTTTGAGAAATTATAGGTAGTGCCCTCCCAGGTTAGTTTTTTCCTGAAATTCGGGAAGGTTTCTTCCGGTACTTCTGTGAAGTCCTTTCCTGAACTTCAGAGATGTTATCTCCTGAACTTCTAGGCCGAATCGCCCTGAGGTTTGTGGAAGTTTGTTCCTGATTTTTTGAGAAATTATAGGAAGTACCCTCCCAGGTTAGTTTCTTCCTGAAATTCGGGGATGTTTCTTCCGGAACTTCTGTGAAGTCCTCTACTGAACTTCAGAGATGTTCTCTCTTGAACTTCTAGGCAGTATCTTCCTGAGGTTTGTGGATATTTGTTCCTGAATTTTTGAGAAATTATAGGTAGTGCCCTCCCAGGTTAGATTCTTCCTGAAATTTGGGGCAGTTTCTTCCGGAACTTCAGGGGTGTTCTATCCTGAACCTCTAGGCCGTATCATCCTGAGGTTTATGGAAGCTCGTTCCTGAATTTTTGAGATATTATAGGTAGTGCCCTCCCAGGTTAGTTTCTTCATGAAATTCAGGGAAGTTGTTTCCTGAACTTCTGTGAGGTTGTTTCCTGAACTTTAGAGATGTTCTCTCCTGAACTTCTAGGCCATATCGTCCTGAGGTTTTTCGAAGTTTGTTCCGTTTTTTTTTTAGAAATTCATGGGTAGTGCCCTCCCAGGTTAGTTTCTTCCTGTACTTCTGAAATGCTCCATCTCGAATTTCTGGGAAGAACTCCAAAACCTTTGGAAAGTTCCAAACTTCCTTAGGTTCAGATAGGGGTTTGGGTGCGTTCTGCCAACTTGGCCATGGCAGATTTCTTTTGTGAACAGGCCACATCAACGTTTAAAAGTGCCTGAACCAAATGTTATGATCGCTTGAAGATGCAATGGGGGATCATGTACCATGTGTCGTATACATCGTGAGACTAGATCTGCATCACTGATTTAAGTTCTTCAAAAGAAACACCATGATTACCACCAGGAGATCGTTAGGGAGTCTAAATGTGGATCGCGTAGATCCTGCAAAAGGTTTTCAGACACTTGAGAGGTGGTAGGTGCTCTCAAAAAACGCGGAGAAAACAGGTGACTGTTAGGTATTAATTTTGACTCTTCATCACAATAAAATTTGATCAATAGTTAATATATCAACAATATGCAATATATAACCCTAACCAATATTACTTTCAGCAAAACTTTCTAGCATATAACTTATGTTAACTAGCAATCAAATGACCACGACAAAATGTACTAAATTGTTTTTCATAACATATAACGGGGAAAGAGAGGGACCATCAGGGCACCCAAGTGAAACGATTTGGATAGGGAGCATGGGACTGCCTAATTCCTATTGTAACCTTTAGCGGAACGAAGGTGGGCTCTTCGACCCCATCTATTTGGTTTATTCTGTCAATCGAGGGCTCGACTCTAGCGCTGTGAGTGCTGTGAAATTGCGTTTTGATTCTCTTCCCAACAACAATAGATTCCTGATCATATCGTACATCAGATTATTCCACTGCTATCGTATCGTCAAGCTGCTTGTTTGTTGCACGCCTCTCCATTTCAAGTGAACTGTCGTCTGACATTCTTACGATATGCTCAGACCACCATAGTCGACCGATTTTAGCAGTGCGTACGATGCAGGAGGTGTGATGCAATTCGTGGTTCATTCGTCTTCTCCACGTTCCGTCTTCCATCTGCACTAAACCGTAGATCGTACGCAACACCTTCCGTTCAAAGACACCAAGGGTGCGTTGGTCCTCCACGAGCATTAACCATGTTCCGTGACCGTAGAGAACTACAGGTCTTAGTAATTTCTTGTAGATGGTCGACTTTGTAGTTCAGCGAAGTCAGCACAATTGCCAGTCAAAAGTCGGTACGTTTGCCAGGCATGATGCGCTTCTGTATTTTTCTGCTTGTATCGTTATCGGCGGTCACCAATGAGCCCAGATACACGAATTCGCCTATCACCTCGATTTCATCCCCACCGATCTGAACTCGTGGTGGAAGGCTAACCTTGTCTTCTCGTGAGCCTCTTCCCTTCGTGTATCTTGTTTTTAACGCATTAATAACATCCTTCGCACACTGACGAATTTAGTCCGTGAGTAATTTAGTCCTGAATTTTTTGTTCAATGAGAGCGTTTCCTCGTTACCCGCTACCCCATAGAGCCCTGAGGGTCATTTGAGCCCTTTTAAAAATTTAAAATTCAGAATTCCGAAAAAAAATCAAGAAAATAAATTTGATATTTTAGGAACTTCCCGTCTTGACAATCAAAATAATATAATAACTTAATAACTCTCAAAATGGGGTTAACTGTAATGAAAATTTTCTAAAACATATTTTACAAAACGGGGGTGAACGATTTCGAAGCAATAACCTTATGCCAACGTTTCAAAGTAATACTGTCTCGCGTTTCAGGCCCCGAAACATTTCACTGCAACATTCGTTTGATCAATTCCCAACTGCCAGTTCCACACACACACACACCTGTGTGTTCTTCGTTCCGTAAAAGGTCGAACATATTGACGCAAACAATTACATCCTATCCTTGCTTCAAAATCTTCCCTAAGCCGGGCAAATTTTCGGAGGAAACCCCGCTTGCTCTTCGGCACCCCAAAATGCCTACATCCAGGCGACGGTGGCGATGGAACGAGCGTCATTTGCTACGCACGTAAATTCGTCAACACGAAGCAAGGACCAGGCAACGAAGGCGACCACCCCCTGAGGCGGAAAATGAAGAGCCTGTCAAAATGCATACTAATGCACACGCATGAACATGTGCAGCAACTTCCAAAATATCCTCCCCTATGAATTTGGGATGGAAAGTGAAGGTGGCCTTATCGATGCTAGCCAAGCAACGTTGTTGTCGTCCAAGATGGTATGGCTTGCCACCCACCAGCCCACCCGCAGCTTTGAAGAGGGGGTGGTCATTTTCCCGAAAATGCATTTCAGACCGGCTCCTTCGCCGGAAGACACCCTTTCCCTCGGACGATGCACTTTGGCATTATGTGAAAGCCATACAAGGCAAACTGCGTACGTGTGCACATCTTAGTTCGTCGTCGTTGGCGTCGTCGTCGGTCGATGCTGTACCTACCAATAATTTATTATGAATTTCATGTGTGTAAAACCTATATAAACATATTATTATGCTTATGATAGCCTCCGCCGCTTGCCATGCACCGAATCCTAGATGCAGATGCTGTGTGAAGATAGATTTCTTGTGACTTAAGAAGGAGGACGATGGGCTGGAGCAGCGGGATGGTGACCATGCATTTTGCGATTGGGTTGACCATTGTGGGAGGTGTTCTGGCGGTGAGTACAATTGCGGAAAATATGACGAAAATTCCGTTGGATTCCACCATGACGTACGTGGATTCTGAAACTTCAAGACAAATCGACCAACCGAACGGGACGGATTTGCAATTTGCATTTTCTTATGGCCTCACCGAAAATTGAGGAAACCACTTCCTTCGTTCGTTCGTTCACCGCAAATCCTCCTTCCAATCGGGGGAACACTATTATTGAACAGAGGACTTCTCCCCATTTCCCCAAATCTTCGATTTCAGTCCGAAATTCGAACATCAGTCGACGACGACGACGACAACAACGATGATGGTGACGCTTGTCCAACAGAAAACGCAATTGCAGAGTGCAGAGCGCTCTTCAATTGCAATCATCAGAGCGTATGGACGAGCATGGGGGAGGGACTGTCGTCGGGTGCAAGGATGGGATACTTTAATAGAATAGGATTAGAAATATATTTGTCTTTGGACACGTCTTCCTTGTTGGTTCGGCCTAAGAAGACGATGTGTTATTTCCAAATATTGCATCTGGAAGGGGAGGGGGGGGGTTGGAGGTTCCACCGCCGTCCACCAGCCCCTCGGTTGAAAATTCCATCCAAGACGTCCATCTCTGGCAGCAGCAGAAGAAGCAGCAGATAGGCCTCTGTACTTGGAAAGTCTTGCCTCCCCCAAAATCAAATTCAAACCAGAAACAACAGTAGGAGTCTCATCAATATTGGTTCCCATCCCTCCGACGAAGCCAGCTCCAGTAGTTTGGAAGATTTCTTAACGAATTTTCAGATATCGGACCTTCTTCTTCTGCTGGTCTCCGAAGCAACAACCAGGCAAGGACGACGAAGACACACAAGGAATGCATACATAAGAACCCCTCCTTCTCGGATCATCTCATCTGGAGTTGGTTGGACTACGTTGGCAGAGCAGAGCGGAGAATGGCCGAAAGGGCACTTTTCCGGCGGACGGATTGGACGGCATGGGAGAAGAAATATGGTTCGTGCGTGCGTTTTCGGCTGCACATTGTGTGCTCACGTAAGGAAAATATATTCCATGTGCTGCGGGCGAGGTGTGAGGGGGGAGGACTGGGAAGGGGCAGAATAGACTTCTGCTGAGCCTTTTCCTGAGTTTGGCTTTCTTGAGCCGATCGGTCATTGTTGATAGGCTGGTTTTAAGAAACATTCCTATTTATTGCGTAATGCTGCATAGATGATGAAATGTTGAAAACTTGGATGCGGTTGACTTGATGGAGAGGGTTTTAGATAAAAATGTAAAACTTGTTAAGTAAGTCAAAATGGGAATCTTAAATATCCTCAAACATTGTTGTAATATTATTCAATAATTGATAAAGCCTGTCCACGTTAAATTTCGGACACTTTTCTTTCAGTGTAGATTTTGAATTATTTCACGGTTCGCTGAAACGTTTCACTTTTATGGTGTTCAATCAAGTGGAAGGCAGCAAAATCCGAATTTATCGGTATGCGATCTTGACAAGAAACTAAAACTACCGAAAAGTACCGTGTTTTGTGTTTGCAAATCATTTGACCAGCGCTTGGCTGTGGATCGGAAGGTTGGAAGTGGAACAAATCGAAAAGTAAGCTCCCGACAAATGGACAAGAAGGTGGTTGCCATTATTGAGATAAATCCCAATCTTTCTGTGCGAAATGTGGCTCGCAAAGTTGGGAAGTCAAAATCATACGTACAAAAAGTGAAGCAGGGGCAAGGACTGAAGGCGTACAACGTGAAAAAGGTGCCCAACCGTGATGAGAAGCTAAATTTCACTGCAAAAAGTCGTGCATTTTACCAATTTTTATGCCTTATTAATTTTTTTTCTTGTATCATAATGGACGATGAAAGCCTAGTACTCGAAGACTTGAAACAGCTTCCGGGTCTGGCTTTTTACACTGCAATGCAAATGAACCCCGTTGCCAAGCATTGCCGGACAAAGACGGTGTCCAAATTCCCGAAAAAGTATTTGATTTGGCAGGCCATATGTAGTTGTGGTCGAAAATCTAAAAGTTTCGCCTCTACCGGCACAATCAATAAGGATGTGTACGAGAAATAATGTCTGCAAAAGCGGTTGCTACCGTTTAGCAGAAACCACGACTCTCCAGCTCTGTTTTGGCCTGATTTGACCTCTTGTCACTATGTGAAATCCGTCCTGGAATGGTATAAGGAACAAGAGGTCAAAAAACAGCCAATCCACCAAACTGTCCAGAACTTCGCCCGATAGAGAACTACTGGGCTCTAGCTAAGCGGAAACTCTTCGAAACTAAGAAGAAAGCAATTGATACCGATGATTTCAAGAGAAGATGGAGAATCGTCACGGCGGGTGTATGTGAGGATACCGAACAAAACCTGATGGCGGGTGTACCACAGAAAGCTCGAGAATTCTACAGCAAGAAGGATTAACATCTTAATCAACTGTTTCTAATGTAAATATAGCTCTATTATTGTGAAATAAACAATCGGTTTTGTTGAATTATGTGTAAAATGTTTTCGCTGCTATTATTTTGGTGTCCGAAATTTAACGTGGACCGGCTTCAGTTTCTCTGCTCCTTGGAGTTTTCTTTTTTATTCGTTTACTGGCTGAACCTGGTGCGAGCCTTGCCACGCTTGCAAGAAAATGAATAAAAATATTATAGAACTGGCGCTTTTTTGTTTTTTAAGAAATGAGTTTTCTTAAAATATGTTCGTATCAAACGAAATGTGTGTAATTTCTGCCAAATTAAACGTAGGTGGATGTAGGTCTTCAAACTACGCCGTATCTTTTCAGTTTTAACGTTATTTTTTCTTGCATAACCTTAAATTAACTTCTTGTGCATATGTAGCACCGCGAGTAACTCAAGCATCCTCAATTTTTGACTAAAAAGGGGTTCAGACTTCTATCAGAACAAGCTGCTTTCCCCACGAAATACACATTTTGTGTTTAAGTTGCCAGGATAATTCTCATTTTGGTTTCTGTTTGATTTGAAATTTCAGTTTCATTTGTATGAGAGTCCCCCCCCCCTCCGGAGAGGGGAGGAGTCTCAAACCACGATAGAAAAAAAGCTGCCTCCGACCCCCCCAGTTGCTTGATTATTTTTCGAGTTATGTACAAATTTGTATTTTATTTGTATGTGAGCCCCCCTCCTCCTCCTTTGCAACCCCTACCCCCCCCCTTCCAGATGGCGAAGGAGTCTCGAACCATCATAAGAACTTTCTCCGGCCCCAAAAACTCCTGTATACAAATTTTTTATAACAGTAGGAAGAATTCTCATGTTTGGTTTAAGTTTTTGTTTCATTTGTATTAGACTCCTCCCCCCCCCTCCCTACCAGAAAGAAGAGGGGTCTCGAACCACCGTAGAAACATTTCTTGCCTCCAAAATCCCCACATGCGAATTTTTTTTCCATTTGCTTTCTAAGTTCTTGAGTTATGCAGAAATTAGAGTTTCATTTGTAAGACAGCCCCCCTTCTAGGAGAGGGGAGGGGTCTCAATTCACCATACAAACATTTTTCGCCTCCAGAAAACCCCACATGCCAAATTTTATTCCATTTGCTTGATTAGCTCTTGAGTTATGCAGAAACTTCTGTTTCATTTGTATGGGAGCATCCCCTTCTTGAGAGGGGAGGGGTCTCAAACCACCATAGAAACATTTTTTGCTTCCAAAAACTCCCACATGCTAAATTTGGTTTCCTTTGCTTGATTAGTTCTCAAGTTATGCAGACATTTGTGCTTCATTTGTATGGGAGCCCCCCCTTCCGGATATGGGAGGGGTCTCAAACTACCATAAGAACCTTTTCTGGCCCCAAAAACTCCTGCATACAAAATTTCACGCCGATCGGTTCAGTAGTTTTCGATTCTATAAGGTTCAGACATACAGACAGAAATTCATTTTTATGTATATAGAAATCCCAACCCCCCACACCAAAAGTTTTTTTATTTTTTATTTCTCATTTCCCAAATTTGCTTTTTATTTTTTAAAAAACCCCAAAAAAAGCCCAAAACCAAATTTGGTTTCTTTTTTTTCCTTTTCCCCCACTTTCCCAAAACTTATTTTTCATTTTTTTGGGGTTCCCCCTCCAGAAAGCCGAGGGGTCTCACACCACATTAGAATCATTTTTTGCCTTCGAAAACCTCCACATGCCAAATTGGGTTCCATTAACTTGATAAGTTCTCGTGTTATTCAGAAATGTGTGTTGGATTTGTTTGGAAACTCCCCTCCCTCCCCCTTCCAGATGACGGAGGAGTCTCAAACTTCCATAGAAACATTTCTCTCCTCCAAAAACCTCCACATGCCAAATTTGGTTCCATTTACTTGATTAGTTCTCGAGTTATGCAGAAATTTGTGTTTCATTTGTATGGGAGAAGAGCCCCCCCCCCCCCAGAGAGAGAGAGAGGGGTCTCGAACCTCCGTGGAAACATTTATTGCCTTTAAAATCCCCGCAAGCCAAATTTGGTTCCATTTGCTTTATTAGATCTAGAGTTATGAAGAAATTTCAGTTTCATTTGTATGACAGCACCCCGTCTAGGAGAGGGGAGGGGTCTCAAACCACCATAGAAACATTTTTCGCCCCCAGAAAACCCCGCATGCCAAATTTGGTTCCATTTGCTTGAATAGTTGGGTGCAGAATAGTTGGGTGCTTGAGATATGCAGAAACTTCTGTTTCATTTGTATGGGAGCCTCCCTTTTTAGAGAGGGGAGGGGTCTCAAACTACCATAGAAACATTTCTTGCCTCCAAAAACTTCAGGATGCTTAATTTGGATTCCTTTGTTTGATCAGTTGTCGAGTTATGCAGAAATATGTGTTTCATTTGTATGGGAGCCCCCCCTTTTAGAGGAGGAAGGGGTCTCTTACTATCTTAAGAACCTTCTCCGGTCTCAAAAATCCTTGCATACAGATTTTCACGCCGATCGGTTCAGTAGTCTCCGAGCCTATTAGGGTCAGACAGACAAATCCATTTTTATATAAATAGATTATCCGTTCGCCTATTTCCTCACAACGTGGTGACAACCACCGAAGCCAGGAAGATGACTTACTAGCTGGACCCTACATATTGCACTCATCAACACATGAGCCGGGACCAACGGCTTTACTTCCCTTCCGAAAGAAGACGTGATCAGATCTTTTCGCCTCAGAAAAACCACCGACCTCGACTGGAATTGAGCCCAGACCCACTGAGGTGCCAAGTAGCAGTCACGATTACCACAACACCACCGGAGCCGGCGGATGAATTTTAAAAATATAAGCCAAACTAAAACTTAAAATTAAGTTTAAAAAAAATTCCGCAAAAAATTTTAGAAAACAAAGGAAACAAAATTTCCCCATGTGGGTTTTTTTGAAGCAAGGTTTTTTTTTTTTGTATGGTAGTTTCCCCCCCCCCTTCCGGGGGGGGGGCCCCACAAAAAGGAAAAAAAAATTTCCACAACACCACAACAAAACAACAAAAAGGAACAAAAAAACGCATGTTGAGATTTTTGAAGTCAAGAAATGTTTTTATGGTGGTTTGGGACCCCCCCCCCCCCCCTCAAAGAGGGGGGCCCAAAAAAAAAAAACAGAATTCCCACCAAACAAGAAAAATCCCCGCAACAAAAAAACAAAAAATGTTTTTTTCGGGTAAGAAGCATGTCCTGATAGAAGTTTGAACCCCTACTTAGTAGAAATAAAACTCATTCCATAAACAACTAGTATTTAATAGCTTCTCTTCTGAATCATCTTTGAAATAGATATCGACACTTTTCTACATATTAATTGATAACTTCCTCGAAAAATACTTCAATCGCAAATTTGGAACATGCCTCCCAATGAGGTTTTTTGAATAGCAAAGACATAGCCCCCCCTTGATATTCTGCAGAGCTCTTTGCTAAAATTTTGGGAAGTTTCCTCCTGACCTTTAGGCAGGTGAACTTCTTGGCAGTCATTCCTGATTTTCGTGAAAATTCACTTCTAACAACACAACCTTACCTTCCAAAAACATTTGGTAAGGTTTTTTTTTCCTGAAGTTAGTTACTTTATAAGCCCCCCCAGCTTCTGATAAGTCCCATCCTGAACGGCGAGGAAGATTAATCCAAAACACTTGGAAAGTATTCCTCAGAGCTTCTTGAAAATTCTCTCAAAATTTCTTGGAAGTTTCTTCCAGAACTTCTGAGAAGTCCTCTTCTGAACTTCAATGAAGTTTTCTCCTGAACTTCGGGGAAGTTTGTACCTGAACTTCTGAAAAATTCCTGCGTGAACTACTAGGACGTACCTCCTATGATTTTGGAGAGTTTCTTTCTGTTCCACTGAGACGTATCTACGCGAACTTCTAGGAATTCCTGAACATCGAGAAAGCCTCATTCTGGAATTCTAAAATGTTCGATTCTGAACTTCAGGAAAGCTCTCTAGCACTTCTGTGTAGCTCCAACTAAACTTTTGGGAAGTTTCCTTCGGAACTTCTGGGAAGTCCTTTACTGAACGTCAGGGAAATTTTTTTTCTGAAATTTTTGAGACCTTCCTTCTTGAACTTTTAGGTAGTAGTATGTTTCTTTCTGTTTCTCGGGGAAGTACTTTCCTGAGCTTATTCTTTCTAAGCCGCTAATAAATCCCATCCTGAACTCCAGGGAAAATTTTACAGAAACTTTGGGAAAGTCCTTTCCAGAATTTTAAGGAAAGTTCCCTTAAATTTGTTGGAAGTTTCTTCCTGAACTTCTGAAAAGTCCTGAACAAGTACCCTCTATGCTTCTGGAAAGTTTCTTTCTGTTCTTTGGAGAGGTTTTTTCCTAAACTTTGAGAAAGCTTCTTCTAAAATTCTGAAATGTTCTCTTCTGTTCTTCGAGAAAGCTCTCTAGCAGTTCTGGGAAGTTGCAACTAAACTTTTGGGAAATTTCTTCCGGAGCTTCTGGGAAGTCCATCCCTGATCTTCGGAGAAGTTTTCTTTTGAACTTCTAGGACGTATCGGCTTAAACTTTGTGGAAGTTTGTTCCCGAGAAATTATAGGAAGGAAGTTTCTTCTTGAATTTCTGGGAAGGGTTCGAGAACCTCTGGAAAGTTCCAAATTTCTAAGAAGTCCTCTTCCCCAAACTTCTTTCTGAAGCTCTGAGAAGTTCTTTTCTGATTTTCGGGGATGTTCTCTCCTGAACATCTGGGAAGTTTGATCTTGAAATTCGGGGATGATTGGTCCTCAATTTTCTGGGATATTCCTGCTTGAACTACTAAGAAGTGATTTCTATACTTTTGAGACGTTTCTGCCTGACCTTCGGAATTTTTCTTTTTTAAGAAGTCTCTTCCTGAACTTGGCAAGCACCTAGAAGCCCTTTACACTGACTTCAGTAAAGCATTTGTCCGAATCGACATATCATTATTACTCTTCAAATTGCAAAAAATTGGAATGGAACCTGGACTGTTGAATTGGCTGCAGTCATATTTAACGCATCGCAAACAAATTGTTCGTTTTCAAAATAAACTTTCAAACCCCATCTCTGTCACCTCGGGGGTGCCCCAAGATTCACATTTAGGCCCACTTGTTTTTATTTTGTACATACACGACATTTCTCCCAGCTGTATGTGTGAGCGTGGGGAACGTAAACAAATCCACAAGGAGCGACAATTTTGTTAAGTTGTCAAGATGCCGAAAGGAAAGTTTCTCGACGAGTCGGAGCGGAAAATAATCTCTGAGTTGAAGAATGTTGGCCTAAGTAACCGCGCCATTGCAAACCGAATCGGTAGAGGAGAAGTGGTTGTGCGAAATTTCTTGAAAAAAGGTGAAAATTATGGCATACGAAAGCAGAACAGGGGCAACTCGAAAATTTCCACCAGATTGGACTCTCAAAACTACGTTGAACTACTGCATAGTGTTTTGATCCCATATACTGATGACGTAATGGATGAAGAATTTTTCTTTCAACAAGCTAAGGCCGTGATCCCCGTAAGCAAAGTATCTAAACAATGGTTTGCCGAGTGAGATATAACACTTTTGGACTGGCCAGCACGAAGTCCTGACCTAAATCCCATTGAAAATCTTTGGGGAATCCTGGCCAGACGGGTGTACAGCGGAAGAAAACAGTCTGGAACGGCTCGAGAGCTCCAAGCGGCCGTAAGATAAGAATGGCGAAAGATACCATTGGATATGCTACAGAAACTGGTTGATTCGATGCCGGAACGTATTTTTGAAACAATTCTGAAAAATGGTAAACAAACTAAGTCGATGACGATCAAACAAGGTTTCGGAACGGAAGAGAACCATGTATATAAAAGGTTAGTTAGTTGTAGTAAAATATTGTTTCTTCATCTGATACACAAAATCATCCCCACCTAGATGAAATTGAATAAGGAGTGTATCGAAAATAAGCTATCCACAAACTTTCTTTCAAATTATGTTGAAAACCGATATTTTATTCATACAAAAAATTGATCCTTTATTGTACGAGGTTAAACTTGAACATAATGAAGACCGGATGAAATTTAAGTTATTCCTTCACGAATTTTCGAACTTTGGATCGAATGCTCTTCATCAAGTTCCGGACAAGTATTGCATCGCATTTTTTGGACGCTTGAGCCCAAATTTTTTTGAACTCCTGCATGTTCCCAGCTGCCTTACCAGTCTTCTTGAAGACCCTCTTCACGATTGCCCAGTAACGTTCGATGGGTCGAAGCTGAGGGCAATTTGGTGGATTGATATTTTTCTCAACGAAACCTATACCCTTTTCCGCAAGCCAATTGAGAGTGGTTTTGGCATAGTGAGCCGACGCTAAATCCGGCCAAAACAGTGGAGGTGTACTATGCTTCTTATATAAAGGCAACAATCTCTTCTGGAGACACTCAGATCGATAGATTTCCGCATTTATAGTTCCGGTAGTGTAAAAAATGGTTGACTTCAAACCACAGGAACATATTGCTTGCCATACCAGTACCTTTCGACCGAATTTCTCCACTTGAATCGACCTGTCCGCATCGCTCACATCCTCCCCAACGACGGCAGTAAAGTATTGTGGACCTGGAAGGGTTTTTGAGTCCTCCTTTACATAGGTCTCATCGTCCATCAAAACGCATGCATCCGGACGCTGCAAAAGACGCGAATACAATTTCCGGGCCCTTGTTGCTGCTCGCTTCTTCTGTTCTGCACTTTGTTTCGAGATTTTCTGCTTCTTGTAGGTCTTCAGGTGGTTTCGCCTCTTGATACGCTGGATCATTCCAACACTCGTTCCTGCTTTTTTGGCCAAATCACGTATTGACATTGCTTTGTTCTTCATGATTAGAGATACCACTTTCTGCTCCAGTTTCAGGTTGGAAGAACCGGGTTTTCTGCCTCTTCCTGGTAGCTCATCCAAAGAATAGTGTTCCCCAAACTTATTAATGATGGTTTTAACACTCGCATGATGAATTCCAAACCGCTTCGCCAATTTTCGCATAGTAATACCCTTCTCACTTAGCCATGTTTCCAGAACCTTAATTTTCACTTCCTTTTCAATACACGACATTTTGAAAACGCAGAATTTGAACCGCACAAAAACCATCACAAATACATGCGTACAACGCAAATGTATGTGGATAGCTTATATTCGATACACTCTTTATTCAGGTCCAGTCGACTTCTGTAATGCGCAATTTTGCTCGACTCGACAGTGACAAGTGTCGAGTCGAGTTGCTCGTCTCGCCTTCTATAACTGACCCCATAATCTTCAAAAGCCCACCAAACCCCCACCCAGGCCGTCATCGATCAGTTTTCAATTACAACATGCTGCAGATGTAACTAATCTCCAGATCCAATCAACCCAACTCCCCCCCAAAAAAAACCGCCTGTTTCTGATTGTTATTTTTCGGCTCGGACACCCTGCCCTGTCGAACCCGAAAAACAATAATCAAACCGTCCATAAAATGTATTTCTGCAACACGTCCTTCGAACGAACTGAATTCGGTTTCAACTAACTGGAAGCAACAACAACAACAACAACAACAACAATGGCTCATTGAAATTGGAAGCCGAGAAGAACAGATTTATCCTCCTTCCGATGCAGGAAAGTGCACATAGCTGAGAGGTGTGTATCTAATGCGGATGACCGTGGGAAGGAGAAGCAGGAGGTGAAAATCTTGAGTATGAACAATCTACATACAGTACGTATCCTACCTGTGCTGCTAAGGATCCATTCGGGGAAGCAAGATTCCGGGTTTAAGAAAATTATTAAGCATTCGATTTTCCGCAAAGCGTAGGTGTCAAAGGAAGTTTCGATTTTTCGGTGCGGGTGTGGAAGTCCCAGCGGCAGGGTGGGAAGTGATGGCTCATAAAATTTGAACCCTCCTGCCGCTTGTTCTTGGATGCCGGGTAGCGGCGGTGGCTCAGGCAAAGATTGCCGACGACGACGACGACGACGATGGTAACCAAGAGGGTAGGAGATCTTCTGGAAAAGGTTGATGGTCTTGTTTCTTCCCACACCGAGTGTATTAATCTGGCAAAAGTCTTTGTCTCTTCCGAATATGTGGAAGGAAGCGGATGCGGTGGGGCGGGGGGGTCAGGAGCGGTTCGAAGATGCAGGAGAAGGAGTCAATGTGCAGAAACAATATTGTTCCCAGTTCCGGTGAGGTGAATTTTGAGACGGAGATGTCTATTTTCTGGAAGGAAGGGCTGCTTCTTTTGCTTGGGTGGCAATTTTGATAACTATCGTTTGCGATTGGGAGGGACGGGAGGCTGGATTGAAGGTTTGATGTATGCTTCCTGGAATGAGAATTAGAATTTAATACGATTGGCGTTGAAAATTAACGAAAATTACTAGGAACGGTTCGAACGTCTTACAACGAGAGGTGAAAATAGAGTCAAACTGTCAAATAATGTCCTTGGAACCAGCCTACTGAGTTGGTGGTAAGTGTTTTTGTTTGTTCAGCAAAACAACCAGTACATTTCAACCGAGTCGAACAAAGACGAGTTTCACTGGATGGTGGAAACCGATCCCAAAAGGCATTGATTAGACGAAACGATGGGAAAATAATGAAAATTTATCGACATCGGAAGAAAGAGACAGGAAACATCTTCGGGTTGCAGTCAATTTCAGAGGAGATGACTTTAAGAAAGGCCCCCCCCCCCCCTTCCTCTCGATTCTTCCTCTACCGGTGACTGGGGAAGGGGGGGGGGGACCGGTGCGGAATTGATTGATGATCGAGTTGTGATCGGTATTTATTACAGGCCAGCCCAGCTTTCGCTTCCTTGTGGGATGCACCCGAATCGGTCAAGTGTCTTCCTCAATTAGCAAAGTTCCGACCATCGTCGTTTCTTAAACCTAATCACAAACACACTTACGTACACTGCCCAGCTCAGGATGTGCATTCGACCTCGTGTTTGAAAGCGAGAAGAAGAGCTTCGATTGGAAATTTCATTAATTTTGATTTTAAAAAGACGTTCGTACAAGGGATTGTGCCCGGGAAGATCCGAGAAAACTCGAAGGCGTTCTTCTTCGATGGATCATTTCTTATGTATATTACCGGCCCATCTATTTACGTGTGACTATGCGTCCGAGAGCGAGAGAAGGGGGGGGGGGGGGAGCTTCTGATGCATACGCACTGCTATTGACCAAACCACAAGAAGCTCGAGCTCAGAAAATCTAATTATTCCTTGTAAACTATGCATGCCTTCACTCTCCGGGCTTTCGATGCCTTTCTTTCGAGAAAGGACTCCCCACATTTGCCCCCCCCCCCCCCCCTTTGATCTTCCCGATCTCTCCAGCCTAGGTCAGAAGTAGATTTTCTTCTTCTGTGTCTTAAATTATATCTTATAGCCACTCGGAGTCGCTCGGTTTGTCTCTATTCTGATGTTCGGTTCGCCAGAAATCCTTATCCACCCAAACCAACCCTTTTTTCCCGCCCCAACACACATGCATTGTGATTCCGATGTCTAATGGTCAAAATATACGGAAGCCTGAGTCGGAGTCTTCTAAATTCTACTCCACTTCTTCACCCCCCCCCCCCCCCCCCCCTTTCCGACCGAGCAAGGAGATGCAAATTTCAAAACTGCAAGTCTTAGGAAGAATGGCATCTCCTACTTTATAGGAAAGTTTTCACGTACCGCCCCCTCCCAACCTCCCCTTCGATAGAAACGACGGAAAGGGGACCTTTTTGCCAAGGCATATGTACACATGTTCCGAGTCTTTGAACGGCTTCTTTCGATCCCCCCCCCAACCTTTGTATGATGATGCACTCTTCTCGGCTCTTGGAGTTTCTTATATTTCCAAACAATGCAATACTCGGCCTTCTTCAACCCTTTCGGGACGTGGTTTTTTTGGGAAATGAACTGAATTTGAGTTGCTTATTCACAGTAGGCCATGACGAAACAAAAAATTCTAAACTATTAATTTCTGATGCGAATTGAAACGGAACTTCAAAATACTTCCGCGCGGAAAAAACCAAATGCCCCAATTATCGAAATGGGTTCGACTAAGGACTGTATCGTTAATTATGAGTACACCTAAAAATCGCTGCCTTTTAATATGTGTTATTTATTTTGCAACTCAAATTCATTTAAATTGTTTATTGGCCATCAAAAAAGCCCATTACATCGGTATTCATTTAATTTTTCGTAGATCTGGCCAGCTCTCGCACCTTGTTCTTGATGTTCCTCATGAGGTTTTGCACAACCGTCCAGTCGATGGTTTTGCTTACGTTTACCCAGTCTTTTTTTTTTAATCTGATGATGTCATCTGCTCCTCTAGCCTTCTTCCGCAGCTTTCCTTTCATCAAAGCCCAAAATGTCTCAATGGGCCTTTTTCGCGGACAATTTGGAGGATTCATCGCCTTTTCCACAAATTGGACATTGTTCTCTTCATACCAGTCCAAGGTGGCACGCGCATAGTGGCAGGATGCCAAACAGTGTCGAACCTTTGTGTTTTCGGATTAGTGGCAGAATTCGTTTCTGCAGGCATTCCCTCCGGTACATTTCGGCGTTCATATTTGCGGTAGTGCAAAAAGGTGTCGATTTCATACCGCACGGGCAAAGTGCTTGCGAAACCAACACCTTTTTTCCAAATTCTCCGAATTTGGGACATCCGTTCCACGCATCACGGTGAAAAACTGTGCCCCTGGAAGTGCCCTGTAGTCCAATATGACGTACGTCTCGTCATCCATGATAATGCACATGTCATTTTTGCTCAAAACGTCGTCGTACAGCTCCCGAGCCAGAGTTTTCACGGAATACGCCTGAATTTGCTTGCGTTTCGGCCATTTTTGTTTCCGGTACGTCTTCAGGGAATTTTGCTCCTCTGCGCGTTGGACCATTCCAATCGTCGTTCCCCACTTTTTTTTGCGCAATCTCTGATCGATACCTCCTTTTTTTCCTTCAAAAACTTTTCAAAATTGTTTGTCCGAATTTGGGTTTGACGCACCTGTTTTTCTACCACGGCCGGGTAAGTCCTTCAATGGGTTATGCACAACAATCGCATTTTGGACCGCACAGACACTAACACCTTCTTCTTTTGCTACTTTTCTTAGCGACAATCCCTTTTCAGTACAGTACTTGGTCACAATCGATTTTTGCTTTTCTTCCGTAAGACCTCGCATTGCTCCGCTTGAAGTAAAACATTAACTTTTAATGAAGATTTTCGTTTGTTTACAAGGCAAGCAATCCATTGACACTAAACAGCTGTCAAAATGAGTCATAGTCTTTTTCATACAGAACCTCAAAAGTGTACTCATAATTAACGATGCAGCCTTTAAACTTGTGATCTCCAAGGTAAGAGATGTGCGGAAATTCCATCGGAGGACTTGGCAACGCTGTTTTTGTTGTTCAACTGGCTCAGATTTCTTGACATGTCGTGGGCCGTTGCACCTGCCTTTTTGAGGTTCCGCTTGACAACTGCCCAGTAGCAATTCGATCGATCGCAATTGGGGACAGTTTGGTGAGTTGACATCTTTTTCAAGGAAAACAACTTTGCTATCAGAAAACCACTGTAGAGTTGATCTGGCATGGTGGGCAGAGGCCATTTCCGACCAGAAGAGAGGAGGAATCTCATGCCTCCGATATAGTGGAAGCGACCTCTTTTGCAAGCACTCGTTTCGGTTAATTTCAGCATTCCTTGTTCATTTCGTGTAGAAAATGGAAGATCGCAAGGGCCTGTTCATAAACCACCTAGACTCATTTTTAAAAATCCCATTTCCCCCCCACCCCCTCCTCCCCAACTTTTCTCCATACATTTTTTTTTGAAATTTTGTAAGGAGCGTAGACTTTGGTCAGATCCGCCTCTCCCCCCAGAAAAGTCTACGTGGTTTATGAATATCCCCAAAGCCACATATGCAAATTGCTGGCCAAACGAGCACCTTCTCACTGAATTTTCCCGTCGCAACAGTCGTTTTTGCAATTAGAACACTCTCCTCCACCGATTTGGTATAAAATTGAGATCCCGGCAGTGTTCTGGAACCCTCTTTCACGTACGTTTCGTCATCCATCAAGACACACTGGGAGCGATTGTTCAAAATACGGTTGTACAGCTCTCGGGCCCTCCTTTTGGCACAACTCTTCTGCTCCGGAGATTGCTTTGGTACTTTCTGCTTCCTGTATGTCCTTCAGATCCTTTCTTTTGTTAATCCGCTGGATCATCCCGATGCTGGTCCTGCATTTCTTAGCCAAATCACGAGTAGATTGTACACAATACATTACGTCCATTTCAGTACAGCAAGTGTGTAAAGTTTGCAAAGTCAGCAAAACTGTGATAATGAAACGAAACAACCAAAATAGGCTTTTTGACATGTAAACAATACGTACTACAAATACACGCTAAAATATTATGCACTAGTTTAAGGCCAATAACGTATCAAACGATTATAACTAATGTTCGATACACAGACGATCCAGCTTCTGAAGATACTTCCAGAAATTTTAGAGTTTCATTCCAAACATAAATAGAGGCTTTCATCTTTGCTAATCTGAACGCCTGGTTTTCCTAATAACTTCAGCAATTCCGGTAAAAGTTCCGCGGGTTTCTCGAAACTTACTTCCAGATAGATCTGAGCGGCAATATCATCCGATCCAAGAGAGAGACTAAAACTCTTCCTGATATTTATTTCAGGACGCACTCGAAACAATGAACAAACATCCCAGAGGTTATTTCAAACCAAGGAGTGGATCGATCAGCTCACTTTTCTCCTGTGCTATTTTTCTTGAGTGTGTCTACAAGCACTGCAATGTTCTGGAAGTTCCCGTAATGTGCCGAAGGTGCCAATGTGTTGACAGCCCAAGTTCTTATTTTCTGCTAAGCCTGGCAACCAGGCAAAGCATATTGGCAAGGTTGCTGGTTTCTTGTTTCCATAAGCTCAACTGTCAAAAGTGTTCCTCAGTGTGCCACACATGTGTTATGGATTGAAAATCGAAGTGCCGCAGTTATAAAACATATTCTTCTAATGTGTAAGACATCATGGCTGGCACACTGTTCTAAGCGACTTACCCTAGTTTCAAACAATGTGATAAAGACATTTACACCGTCTTCAACTTGAGGTTGTACAGACTGAACATCGAAAATATAGTGAATTAGAACTTAACCTAACACCCACTGGACCAGTATGGACATTTTCGTTTTGCGAAAAGTTCCACAGGCTGGAGCGGGAATCGAACCCTCACTTCATGGCCATCACCTGAACGACGAGTGACGCCGCTAATCACTTGACCACCACCGTTCGAAAGAGATATTCTAGACGTTATTTCGGAAGTTATAGGCATTTTTTAAAGATGCTTCCAAACATTCCAAACGAAAGCATCCAGACATTTCGTTCTTCTAGATGCTTCCAAACATTCTCATTTTAGTCTCAAGTGATCTCAACAGATGCTCCTCATATTCTGGAGAAACTGCCAGAATTTTATTAACGTTCGTTTCCAAACAACGCCGGTGATGCAATCGGAAGCAGTTTCCACTCGAAGGTTCAAATATTTTCCAGCTGGAATTGCACATTTTGCAAACAGAAATTCCAAACGTTCCCGGTCAATGTTCCGGGCATTTAAGGCGGACTGGGCAGTGAAATCCCAAACAGTTTTTACGGTTTTCAGAACTTTAGAATTCGTAACAGAATTTTTGGATTCTTGGATTCTTGGAGATTGCAAACAATATCGACTGGAATTAAAGCTGATTCCTCGAATTGCTAGCCCCACCAGATTCAGTCACTCTTCCAGGTGTTTCTGGATGCTTCAAATGTAGATTCAAAGTAAAATCAACGGAAGTTCTCTTCTTTTCGCTTCTTTGAGCAAGTATTAAAAAAAAACAACTCCAGAAAAATTCCATTAACACCGATCAGAACCATTCTGACTAAAATTTCAGGCATTCTCAACAGGTCTCCAGACTTCCAGGCAATCTTGAAAATTCCGTCGAACAACAGACTCTAGGAGGCAAAAAGTTTCAAGAACCATTCCTGACTTGGTCTTTGAAAGTTTCAAACGGAATTTTCAGAGGTTCCTGGAGATTCAAAAAAGGTTGCGGAAATTCCACTTTTCATTCTTTAAGATGCTTCTAAACATTCCAAACATTCCGTTCTTTTAGATTCTTCCAAACGTTCTCATTTCAATCTCATCAGAGGTTCCTAATATTCTGGAGAAGATTCCAGAATTTCCTTACGTTCGTTTCCAAACAACGTCGATGTCACTCGAAGGTTCAAATATTTTTTTGTCTGGAACTACAGATCTTTTACAAAGCAATTTCGAACGTTCCCGGAGGAAGTTCCGGGCGTTATTGAAACTACTTCAGACGGATTCGATTGAATACACTAAAGGTTTCAACGGTTTTCAGAACCATAGAGTTCTTAAGAGAATTCTAGAAATTCTCGGGGATTGCAAAAAAAATTGACTGGAGCTCATTCCTCGAATTTGCAGTTCCACCAGACTTTTTTAGTTGAAGCTGGCCAAACTTTCCAAACAGACATTTGTCCAAACTTTCCAAACAGACAATGGTAATGCAAATCTCAGTTCTTTCTTTTTTTTTTGAGATATTTCTATATGAATCTAATAGAGATTCAAGATAAAGTCAGTGGAAGTTCTCTTCTTTTCGTTTCTATGACCAAGTACCAAAAAAAATCTCCAGAAAAATCCTTTTTTTTACAGAAAATCAGAACTATTCGGGATGAAATTTCAGGCGTCCTCAACTGTCTCCAGACTTCCAGGCATTCTTTAAGATTCAGTCGAACAACAGACTCGAAAAAACAGTTTCAAAAACCATTCCTGACTTGATCCTGAGGAGTTTCCAACAGATATTCCAGAGGTTCCTGGAGATTAAAAAATAAAGTTTCGGAAATTCCACTTTTAGTTGTTTTATAGGCTTCTTAGCATTCCAAACATTTTGTTCTTATAGATGAGTCTGATAATTTTTCTTCTGATCTCAACAGAGGTTCCCAATATTATGGAAAAACTTGCAGCATTTCTTTACGTTAATTTCGGAACAACTTCGACGAAGATTCCAGTCCGGTTGTAGTCGGAAGTTCTTGACAGTCGAAGATTCAAATACTATCTGACCGGGATTACACATCTTTCACACAGAAATTCCAACCGGGGGCGACCCCGGCGTAGTGGTTTACATCCATACCTCTCACACCAAAGTCACGAGTTCAAATCTCACCTCCGGAAAAGCTACGAAAAACACCTAAAGAGGTGTTTGAGTGACTACGACGGGACATGAACCAGCCCGAGGCTGAAAATCTCAATAATACAGAAACAAAAAGAAATTCCAACCGTTTTCGGGTGTTCCAGGTGTTTCTAAAACTACTCTCAAATTTCAGTTTCAGTAGTTCCTGACTTTCCTACTTTCAGACTACTCGATAGAAAACACTAAGGATTTCGACGATAATCAGAACATAAGAGTTTGTTCCAAAATTCTGAAGATTCTTGGGAATTGCAAACAGTATCGACTGGAACTTAAGCTGATTCCCTGGAATTCCAGCCCCACTATGATTTTCTGTCGAGGTTGTCCAAACCCTTCCATTAAACATGTTTGACAATGCTGATGGATATTTCAGTCGTTTTTTCAACTGTTTCTAGACGATTCTAATGGAGATTCGAAATAAAGTCCCCGGAAGTTCTATTTTTTCGTTTCTTTGACCAAGTATAGAAGCAAACAACTTCAGAGAACTTCCTTTAACACTAATGTAGATTCAGAATCATTCTGACTGAAATTTAAGGCATCCTCAACAGATCTCCAGACTTCCAAATATTTTTGAAGATTACGTCGAACAGACTCAAAGAAACAGTTTCAAAAAACATTCCCGACTTGATCCTTAAAAGTTCCCAACAGATATTCCAGAGTTTCCTGGAAACTCAGAACAAATGGCGGGGATCCTTTTTGAATTATTTTAAATCCTCCTAAACCTTTCAAACATTTCGTTCCTTCAGATGCTTCCAAACATTCCCATTTCCATCTCTTCTGATCTCAAGAGGGGTTCCTAATATTCGGGAGAAGCTTCCAGCATTTCCCAACGTTTAAGAATCCAAACAACTTCGACTGAAATTCCAAATGTTGCAACCTGAAGCTCATGGCAGTTGGAAGTTCAAATATTTTTAGACTGAAATTCGACACAGATTTTTCATTAGGGCCTAACTGACAAACGGAAACAACGGCTTTTTCTGCGAATTTCTCGTCATTGAAAACTCGCCAAATGAATCCACCACGGTCATTTCGAAGAGGCAGAGCTCGGCTATGCGATAGAATTGGAGGCTTACATGGGTAGCCTTTGTGTCACGAGAAATTTACGGAAGAAGCCATTGTTTACGTTTGTCAGTTAGGCCCTAATGAAAAATCTTTGTCGAATTGCACTTTTTTTTACAAGGAAACTTCGTTCTTGATACTACTTTCAGGCAGACTCGGTTAAAATCACTAACTTTTTAAATGACTACATTGCAAACAGTATGCACTGGAACCTGAGTCTGATTCCTTGGAATTTCAGCTCCGCCATTTTTTTCTGTCGTAGTTGTCCAAACTTTCCAAGCAGACATTTTTGACTATTTTTTATTAATGACAAAATCAGTCCAACTTGCTTCAGACTTAAGCCTGATGTACGTTTCCGCCATCGTCTTAAAGTTACGTGCTGCGATATCAACGTCGTCAGCGAAGCTAAAAAGTCGTACGGGCTTCCTGAACTCGTGTCGATCCCCACTCTTTGAATCAGGCCCTCCAGTGCAATGTTAAATAGCAAGCATGACAAGCCATCACCTTGCCGTAACCCTCTCCAAGATTCTAAGGGTCTCGAGAGTGTCCCTGAAACTCAGACGGCACCCATCACTCGATCGAGAGTTTGACCAACGACGTCAGTTTTTCCGAAAATCCATATCCGTGCATATTCTGCCATAGCTGGTCTAGAATCTAGAAGCTGCTGAACTTTGTTTATCCGATTCAATACGGATTTTTACTTAACCGTATTTCAACATAATTCATGGTCTACATGCTTGAACAAGTGATAAAAACCATTAAAAGGATGAAGTTTGCGAACAAATGTTTTTTCTAAGTTGTTCTAGATCTTCCAATCAATCGTTGAGTTCAGATCTTGATGTTCTACTTAATCAATAAGGAGATTTACGACCTCGACCGTACTTAAGGTCTGTATCCGCAATAATCCGGACACCTCAAAACATGAATAAAACATAAATTTCGCATTATATTTCCGTCGTAGTTGTTTATTTCAGATTCATGGGATGTGTTTTGACAATTCGTGAAGACAAAACATAGTTATTCGGTATTTGCATAAAATTTTCGAACTTTGCGCTTAACTCCGTCCATTAGGGTTTGTACAGACTCTTCAGACATCGTAGAAGCCGTCTTTGTCCAAATTTGCTGGAAGTGTTTGATGTCTTTGATTCCTTGCTTCTTTCCAGAAAGCTTCCTCCTCATCAGAGCCCAATATCTCTCGATTGGTCGTAGCTCTGGGCAATTTGGCGGGTTTGAGGTTTTTGGTACAATGTTCACTTGATTTGCTTGGTACCACTCCATCGCAGTTTTAGCATAGTGGCATGATGCCAAATCGGGCCAGAACAAAGGTTTTTCTTTGTGACTTTTGATGAAGGGTAGCAATCGCTTCTGCAGACACTCTTTCTGATAGATCTCCTTGTTGATTGTGCCTGTAGTGACGAAAGATTTACTCTTTTTGCCACACGTGCAAATTGCTTGCCACACAAGGTATTATTTGGGAAATTTCGATGCCTTCTTCGTTCTGAAATTCTCAGCTGTAGCATTTCTGGCCATAGCAGAATAAAAAGCCAGCCCTGGAAGCTGCTTGAAATCCTCCAGGACATAAGTATCATCGTCCATAACAACGCATGAAAACTTCGTCGTATATTCACAATACAAACGTCGAGCCCGTGATTTTGCTGCCAAGTTCTGTTTGTCGTTGCGATTTGGAACTGTTTTTACTTTATACGACTTAAGTCCCAAACGTTGTTTTGATTTCTGGACAAAACCAGGCGACATCCCTATTTTACGAGCCACCGTTCGAATGGAGAGATTTAAGTTTTTCGTTAATATCATTTTCACCTTTCGATCCATGACAGGATCAGCGCGTCCAATGTTTTTGTCACTTCTCGGTTTCCTCTCCACCGTCAAACGTTCCGAAAATGATTTGAGCACATCGTGAACAGTGGATTTAGGCAAATCCAATGTTTTTGCAAGGTCCCGTATTGACAAGTCAGGATTTGCCGTACGCCCGTACAAAATTCGCTGGCGCACTTGTTTTTCTTCCGTCGCCATCTTGAATACCAAACATGACATGTAAACAGCAATCATAATCTTTTTCATCATAGACTCTCAGCTATACCACAGTGAAATTTGTCATTCCTCCCGGCCCATGTGTTGATTAGTTCGATATGAAGGGTCCAGGTTGTCTCCCCAACCATTAGGTTGAAAGTCACGTAAAAAGGAAATAAAAAATGTAAAAAAAATGTACCGTTTGTGATAGAAAAATTTCGACTAACTTATGAAAAAGCATATTTGCATTATATAAGCAACATTCGATACTGATTCCCAGGCAACCAATAAGCATTAGCATATGCAGTAAATCAACCCTAAATCTGCTTTTCAGAAGCAATACGCATTATATTAGCATTATATCAGCATTTTCAATGCTATCTGATGTAAACTTGCATTTCAAATGCTATTTAAATGCTTGTAGACTGTAATAAGCATTTCGAATGCAAAATAGCATTAATGAAGCATTATCAAAGCATTGCAGTAAAGCAGCCGTACATTAGGCCAAAAGTGGCATTTATGTTGCATTTACGGTGACTTAATTGTTTGCTAGGCTGCCGTAAAGACGCTTTGGAACTGCTTTTTGGTTATCTGAGTTCTTTTGAAAATATATTGAAAACTGTTGCCATTTCTTACAATTGTTGAGTTTATAATTGAATCGTGATTAATTTTTCAACAAGAATTTTATCCGTTTCGATTTAATTTCCGGAAAATGCTGATATTTGCTACATTCAAACTCCGGCACCGAAGGGGTCAAGAGACTCTCGTTCTCAAGTCCGAAAAACGACTCCGGCTCCGGCACAGGCAGCCCACTTTCTTCTTTATATATGTATGATTAGGTAACTTTCTTGTGATCCACAGCTCACACAGCATATCGTCTTCTTCTTCGTGTCACTCCTTCCTCCCCTGCTACTGGTGGTTTGGGAAATACCAAACGGCCTACGAGAAGCAAGACAACTAGCCGATCCGAGTGGTCATCAGAGGGACGCTGAAAGGGGATGGCTTCGAACATAACAAAATCCATACACTCTATTAAAATGCGTTCAAATACCAGCTTATGCACATCTCACATTTATGTAGTCGACTCTCGGCTTGACCTGCTCCCGAATGGGAAGTTTCTAAAATTTTATCCCGTCCCTACTAAACTCCCACCTCCTCCACCATGCCCCGGGAACCGAGAGTCTTCCGAGGTTCATTAAGGGAAAGCATCAGCTTCAATTGGCAATATTTTCGTCTCTGCCCCAACCCAGAAGACTTCGGTCTTAAGTAAAATTTCTTCGATTTTGAGCTTGTTGTTTGGAACTAATCGATTTCTCTCTCTCTCTCTCTCCCTTCGTTCGCTTCCGGTTTTACAGGACTGGAGCGCGTTGCTGAAGAATTGATGGGACGCAGGAAATGGAAACATTATCAGGACGTCCTCACGCGCCAACAGTTGAACCTGCTGGACCCGAGCACGAACGCAGCCGTGGACGACGACGCAGCGAATTTGCTCCACAGTGCGGCAGCGGCCGTGGCCAGCAGTGTTGCCAGCAACGCGGTCCCCTCACTGGTGGCGGCGGCAGTCGTCGGCGGAAACCTTCTCGACCAGAAAGGCGCCGCCACGATTGGTAAGTTTCCCTCCGCATTTGTCCAACCCAGCTAGTTCCTAATGCCAATTTCTCCCCCTCTTCCCCGGAAAAAAAAACAGTACGCAACGGTCACTACCAGCAAGACGGCGAACTAGCTTTAGTAGAATCCAAACTAGCAACCCCCAACAATCAACAAGTAGGAACGGCAGAAAAACAAGCAGCAGACCAACATCCGGACGTTGCAGCTGCTGCTGCCGCCGGTAAGCATCAGAATCATTTCAATGAGAACGAAACAAGACCGACGACGACGAAGACGGCGACGGCGACGGCAACTCCCACCAGCTCTCCACCTCCTCCTCATCCAGCGACGGTGGCGGAAACGGCGGCGGCGACGACGACAGCAACGCCAGTAACAACACTTCTCAACAACCATCACCACCACCAGCATCAGCACAGCCATCTGCACCATCAGCTGGTGACGGGTGGTGACGCAAAAGTGGTGACACCGGAGCTGGATCTGGACCGGGAACAACAGCGGCAAGAAGAGGACGAAACCGGTCGGATAGGCAATTCCGTCTCCTCACCGGCCCTGTCGTCGTCGTCCTCCACGGCGACAACGACGGCCACCACGGCACTGCTGTCGCCGGTCGGAATCGAACAGCAGCAGCAGCAGCAGGACGAAAGGACAAAGGAGCTGCTGGTCGGTGGCAAGTTGGCCATCAAACAGGAACCAACAGGTGAGTTTGCTTTTATTTTCGGGGTTTGATTGGCGGTGGGTGCCGATGGCGCTTGATTGTGGGAGAAGGTGCGGTTGACGGACTTTTGAAATTGATTACTTATTGGCGTTTAACCTGAAATCGTGTTTTTGAGGCCATTTATGATTTTATGATGACTTCACAGATAAAGTTCGTTTTTTGATAGCAATCAGTGGTTTGTTAATTTTATCAGCCTAATCAACCTAAATAATGTCAGGCTATAATAAAGAAGGGCGATTTCCATTAGATTCTACCTTCTTCAAGCAATCTTTGACACATACACGGTTAGTGTAAACTGTTCGAGAGTAGTTAAGAGTAATCCAGAGAAATGCCAACAATTTCGAAAAACCGACGTTTCAATCTTTGTTTACAAAATCACATTCGACCTATTGGGAATTCCGACCAGAATTATCGATCAAAAAAATACTTTGATTTATGCTCTAAAATCTTAAGAAATTCAAAATGTTACACACTTAAAAATGTTAACAGTATTCGGTAATTTTTTACCGAACTTTCAACAGGTGAACGTTCGGTAATCCGATTTACCGGATTTCGGTGAAATTTCACAGTATTCCGGTAAAAAAATTACCGGAACTTGTCTAATTTTACCGAAATTTGTTAACTCGAATTACCGAAAGCTCAGCTGTTGAAAGTTCGGTAAACAAAATACCGAATACTGTAAAATTTTCTAAGTGTGTAGGTTATATTTTGGTAAAACGCAATTTTCATAAGTTAGTCGTAAATCAGTGATGATAACATTTCTAAAACCAACATAAACGTCCAAAAACCTTCAATTTTGACATTTTCAGGATAGATCACTTAAATTACAGTCTAAAATTACACTGAGAAAAAGAGCAAACAATTTTCTCGGCTAATAGAAAATAGAATTTGTTAACTTAATTCAAAAACATACAATATATTTTTTCACTTGAAGTTATAAAGACAAACAAAGGCATTTAAAAAACAAACCTTGCTTACCGCCCTAACAGCAACTTAAGAACTTCAAAAAGCTAGTATTTTTAAATTTTGCCTAAAACAAAACTGTTGACAGTCTCTATTTTTATAACTTTAAATTCACAATCAGTTGATTTTGAGTTTTTTTTTTTTAATTGTCTCCAAATTAAGTTAAATTCCATTGTAGTTTTCCTTTTCATATTCTTTCGCTTTTTTACTTCTACTTCTCGTTCCAAAACTCATTATCATTCTTCTTTTTTTTAATTGTAGCTTCTTCTTCTTGATCGTCTTTTTCTTTTCTTCTTCGTTTTTTGATTCCGTTCTCTTGAATCTTCTATTTCAGGATCGTTTTCAGCTTATTTCAATAATTTCATCTCCTTGTTCTTTTCCTTTTTCGGTTTTCTGATTCTGATCATATGACGCCTTTTTTCCCTTTTATTTTTTCTCTTTCACTCAAAGTTTTCTAATCTTCCACCATCTAATTCTACTCCTTCTTTTAATTAACTTTATTCTGCTTTTTCAACTTCTATCTCTCCTTCTTCTTTTTATTCTTGTATTTTTTCGTATTCGTTTCCTCTTTATTCTACTGTCCCACCTTCTCCTTTTAATCCTTTTTTATTTTTTTACCATCATTTTCTTGTTTTTCTGCTTCTTACCTTACTAGCTTTCTTCTCCTCCTATGGGTTCTTATTGAGCATAAGCATGAGCATGAGCATGATTGACCGCCCGAGGTTGCTACTCCGTTGTTGCCAGATCAGCTGTTATTACACAGAGAACCAACAGATGATGCTTGGGACTAACATACATCTTCAATGTGTAAAAACTGGTGATCCCAAACTAAGGCAATACCGGCGCCGGCCTCGCCCGAATGCAGGTCAAGTAGGGAATGGGTAGGAAAATGTTGACGTGATACTCGCTTTATTGGAAGCCGCGGAATCCACTGCACTTCTACGAGAAATCACTGGGATTTTGGATAACAGGATTGGGTGGCAGCAAGGTTCGTTTTGGTTAACGATAAGCTTTCAAGTGTAATTAGTATCGATTTCCGATTTGAACCGGTTTAAACCAACAGTAAGGATGCTATTGGGGCCACTCACAAAATGTGATTGTGGTTTTTCATAAGGAAAACAAGGTAATTCATCTCAACGCTTGAGACCAACTTGGTCCGATCTACACCAACAGTACAGATGCCGCCTGAGTCTCTTACAAAATGGGACAGTAGTTTATTTGTGCCAGGATAGGGTGGCCCTACGAGCATGGCGAACGAATAATTTGGATCCCAATTAAATATGTACCGACCGATCTTGCAAGGCGAACCACGACTTCTGATGATCAACTGATCACTCGCGCAGCGAACAATAGACAACCGAAACAATAGACAAAACGCTACGCTCGATAGCAAAATATTGCGGAACAAAGTATCGACACAACCGATTCAACCGATGGTCGACGCAAACCTATTAAAAATAAATTTTATTAATATAGATACAATGGATAACAATTACCTGTCTTGCTCCACGTCCTTGAGAGCACTTACCACATCACGAGTCGCTTGTACCCAACTCCGGATGTGTCCGTTTTGAGAAATAGAGAAATACCAGACACCGTCCTCAAAACTTGGTAGAAACAAACCATTTCAAGCTGAACAATGCATCAGGTCCCGAACAACACTGAAAGACTCTCCCCGTCGACCCTCTCTTTCATCAAACGATTTGCTGATGTTTTTGACATATTGGATCCTTAATTACACCTTATATTATTGTTCTGTGCGTTGAAAATACTTGAACATGTTTTTACACAGCCGTAGGAACACAAAGAGAAAGTCGATGAAGAGAGCCTCCCAATGCCACTCAGGACCCAATGCGTTGTTCAGCTTGATTTGTTGCCACATTAAACCGATCCGGCAGGGCCTCGCAAACGATGCAATCCGCCATGAATGATGCACTTTCCTCCCATGACCCGATCATTGGGAGGAAAACCGATTGCTTCAGCGACGTGCACACACCTGCACCGCACTCTTCCGGCAGCGCATGAATCAACGGTGCGGGAACCTTTGCTTGTACTTATAACTGACTTTTTCGTTTCCGCCCAAAAATAGGCCCGTACCGGACACATCACGGTGCAAAGAGAACACTTCTTCATGCTTATAAAGCCAGCTGGAAACATGAGATTTCTGCTAGGTTTCTTTCACATATTTGGCTGGCGTGAAGAGACTCCCGGCTAAGAAACAACCGTCATCACCAATGTCACCAAAGCAGCTTAACCGAAAAGGAGACAAATTTTTGAGAAAAGTAAAACAAAAAATATTCTCCCAATTTTTTGAATGAAGCAAGTATTGAGCGTAAAGCTATACTACTGGCTCATCAAAGCTTATTGCAAAAAGGAATATATCTCGAGAACTTCTCCAAACAGAAGCACCTGATACTGCAAACAAAGGGTGGTAGTAAGATTCGAACGCAAATCTCTCAAGATCCTCCGCACCCTCACGGAAAATAGCATCACCATCATGTTGGGGAAATGTTATTCCTTGTGTAGGTGGCCCTAGTTTACATGAAAGTGCTAAGGGTTTCAAGAATCCAACGATTGCATCCCACGTCCCCTCCTCGTCCACAAAAGCAGACACGTCCGGCCCAAAAATTACTCGAGATTTTAGTAAATATCCCGCGAAGCGAGGAAAAAACACAATGCGTATCCATGGCAACGATGGAAAAATAATGAAGTAATGGGCAAGAATATTTAATATAATGTTAAACACTTAATGAACGTTTACTTATCTTGATGACGTTTCGTTGGTCCTCATCCTGTTTCGGAATTGTACGGAAATCCAACCGTACAAAGTCTACCAGCATCATGATTTTGACTCCCATGCCAAATAAGATACATCTCTAGTATTGCTGAAAATGTGCTACAGCATGCGGAAACAGTAGCACAATTCTTCGTTTCTTCACGTTATTGAAAAACAAACTGCACTAGAGAAATATGCCCCACGGCAACTCGAACACAACGCGAAACGTAAATTTTATAAATTTATTACTCCGCGACATTCTGAAATGTTAGATGAGCTAGACTACTCGAACAGCAATTGGAGCACTGCCACCACTCTCATTGCTGAAATTTCCGAAACCAAATTCACAATTCCACATATTCACAAATACCGATTTTTAACAAACAGAAAAAAAAACGTGACAGCTCACGTAAAACACAACCGTCCGCGAGCAGCGCTTGCTGCGATCCTTCTATTTCCTCCTATGGTTTATTTCCTTTTCCTTTTTCTCCTTCCTTTTTATTTCTTCTCTCTTTCCTCCTCCTTGGTTTTTTCTCTATTTCTCTTTTTTCTACCTATCACCTTTTTATTTCTTCTCTCTTTTTTTCTCCATTGCGGTATCCTGTTTTTCTTTGCTTCATTTTATATATTAATTGTTCATTTTCGCTTTTCATTCTTCTTCTTTTTATTTTTTTTTCTGATTTCTACTGCTTCGTCTTCTACATCTTCTACTTCTTCTTCTTCTGATTTGTTTTCTTCGTCTACTTCTATTATATTATTTGTTCTTCTTCTACTTCTTATACTTCTACTTCTTATACAACAATCCCATAGATAAAGATATACGATCTCTCAGAATTTCGTAACAGTTGGAAGTTTTGTTTTCTATCGAAAAATGTTAAACCATTGTCGCGTTAGGGTGGTCCAAAAAATTACTCATTAACAGAAGTTCATAACGTTTGAACCCCAGAGCTGATTTAATAATTAAAAATTTAAAATTGCAGGGATATCAATATAGACTTTTAAAGAAGAGAAATAAATGCACTTTACCACAAAATTTGATATGTAAATATGGATTATATTTGTTTTTCATGATTTTCATAGTTTCGGGACCAAAGAGCTCCTTCGTTCTTAAATTTTCAATTGAAAGTTTAGACCTTTTTACATAATATATAAAAAAAATTGGCGATGTATGTATTTCATTCTTTAAGCTATTTTTATTTCTCTAAGATGTTTCCAGTTTTTGCTGACTATGATACAACGCGTTTTCATTATTCAAAAAAACTTGCCTACCAAACTACTTCTTATAAATCTATTTCTTATACTTCTACTTCTTATACTTCTGCTCCATATACTTTTACTTCTCATACTTCTACTTCTTATACTTTTACTTATTATACTTCTACTTACTATACTTTTTTTTCTTTTTATAGTTCTATTTCTCAAACTTCTACTTCTAATTCTTCTGCTTCGTATCCCAAGTAACATTGCTAACACCATCCTGCTTTATTAAGTTTTATTAAAGTTTTATGAAAGCCATTTGAAATCAATTTAGTTTTATTATGGTACCAAGAGGTGCCAATAGGTTTCATATTTTAGTCAAGTTTAAGAGAACCTACACAGCTTGTTTACAACGATCTTAAAACCTTGTTTCTCAAATTCCATTAACTCCTATCAAAGGTTTTATTTCGACTTTATGAACTCGTAAAATGCTGTATTGAAATGCCGTTTTAGGACTCATTGATTTTATCTTATGATGGTCAGTTGAAAAAGCATTTTCAACCATTTTGCCTCCAGTAAATGCGTTAAGCGGCAAATTGGCATTGAGGGAAGTCACCATAAGACCAAATAGTTTTATAATAGTCATTGCGACGAAAAATTGGCTTTATGGCAAAACTGTGATTTTTTTCCGATCGCCATATTGAAATATAGGAAATAATTGAAATGTGGAAAAATAAATGCATCAAATTTTCAATGATGTGCAAATAAACTGTAGATCGGAAACCAATTTCGGCATTCTTTTAGATAATCTCATCCAATTCCAAGCACTATTCAGGAAATTTATGATTAATTGATCGAATGTATTTTTTTTTAATTTGATTTATGTTGTTGTTTCCGAGGCACATTAATTTTCGGCTCTTATCGTGCCAATATTCACCATAAAAATAAATGCGCATAAAATTTGGAGCATAATACGCTGTAGAAAACTCAATTTATAATAGATATTTTGCTATCAATCAAAATTTCCCGCAACACTAGACCTTTTTTTTACTGCTAAATGAATCAGAAGAGCAGAGAATCGAGCAAAGCAGAGCAACAAAAAAAACCAACCTCGATTTCACAGTGAAGTTTGACAGCTGTGGCCATTTGGCCGTATGCTGGTTTTCATGGCAGCCAATAGGTTTTATGAAGGTTCTCAAGTGGTCATAACATCTTTTACTAGAACATTTTCAAAGTCTTTATGTTCTTATAAAGGTTTTATTAACTTGTTTTCACAGCCGTCTATAGAGTGGGCCATTTTGTACAAATTTCGGCTTTAAAGAAGCATAGAGGAGGTGTTGGTAGACAAAACAGTTTTGATTGTAGTTTTGTCAACAAAGCCGGAAGAAGTGCTATACGGCTGGCATAAAACTAAAATTGTTACTTGGGATACTTCGTCTTGTTATACTTCTACTTCTTATACTACTAATTCTAGTTATTCCGCTTCTTTTACTTCCACTTCTAATTCTTCTGCCTGTTAAACTTCTACTTCTTATAATTCTACTTCTTGTACTTCTTTCTATTGTACGTATTATATTTCTAATTCTTCCACTTCTACTTCTCCTTATTTCTTCTACTTCTTCCTATAATGTCTTCTACTTCTACTTCATATATTTGAACTCCTACTTCTTACCTTCTAACCACGTTTCTTCTTTTTCTTTGTTCTTCTTGTCATTCTCCGTAGGCCCCTTGCTCTCCTTTTCATTAGTCTTCACCATTTCCTACTCAACTACCATGTCCTTTCCCGTTTCCTTCCCCTCCACTTTTTTCTATTCCTTTTCTGCCTCCTCCAATTATTTTATCATCCGCTTGTCCTACTTATATTTCTTTCTCTCTTCCCTTTGTTTCCATCTCTTCCTCCATATGCTTTTCCCTTTCTTGGTTTACTTAATTTGTTCAGAATTCTGTTTCTCCTTTGAGTTCAAGGTTTTTCTTCTTATTAATTATCTTTTCTTTTTCCCTCTTGTACATTTCCTTCAACTGTTTCTTCTGCTTTCATTTCTCCTTGTCATCGTAGTTCTACTTAACATTCTCTTTCTCTTTCAAAGTCTCCTTTTCTTTTCTTTTCTACAGTTCTTACTACAGTGAATCCCTGAGCCTTGTCTTGTTCAATTTTCTTTCCCGTTCTATTAATACCAGAGACTGGAACAGAATATTTTTTTTTTTTTGGCTTAAGGCTAGAATGCCGTTCGAAAGTAGTATGCATTAGTATAGGACAAGTAACGGGCAAGAAATGCTTTTACTATCGGATTACTGACCTTGTACGCAGCTGAAAAGAAGGAAAAACTGTTCACGGGTTCGTAACGTCAGTAACGCCTGCCCATGTAAATTAAATGGAGTTGTCACTTTTCCTTGCGGAATAATATATTGCGGTTTGATTATTCCGCAAGGAAAACTGACATTTCACCCATACCGGAGCAGTTGTCAAAATTACTTCGGTAGAAATGGCAAAAATTACTAATGACACTTGCCAGCTGCATACTAGGATTAAGGAAGTACCAGTACCAGGAAGCAACGGTCCAAACTCAGTTCCAAACTGAATGAATCACCCCTCAAAACTCCCAACGAATAATCTCTCAAATAGTATGTCAAAACAAAAAGTCACAACAAGTGAATCATAACATTGACAAAGTTTATAGTACCGCAAAGCAGAATAATTATAGTCACTAGATTCATAGTCTGGCGGAGACAAAAACGGGAACTGTCACTTGGCGGAGCCAATCGAACATTACTCGAGTAATTAATTATAAGGACCGGAATGCCATTTGTAAACAATGATTTTAAACGTTGATTTCTCTCGTATCATTAGAATTTTTTTATGTTCAGATACACCATATGGTAGAACAAACATTCTTCCACCAGATGCTGCTTCCAATATGATATATCCCCTGTACCATAGATTAACTCTAAGACCAGTAGGTCCCGAACAAATACGATTTTTTTCTTGGCTCAGTCAGTACTAGCACATCGGTCCCAAGGTCGGTCCCAAGCTTAATAATACGCCCCTAATAATGAACTCACACGAACACACGCTCAAATATTCTGTCAAAATAACACATCAAATCGAAACAAAGGCGCAAATATGTATAGCAAGGTGCTCGCTTTAAGGTGTACTTCGGACCAAGGGGTTCTACAACAGTGAACCAATTTCAAATCGCTAGTTGCATATTGATTGTTGCCTGTACCCTGTGCTTTTGCTTTGCGGTACTAGAATCTTTGTTTAGGTTCACTGATTCACTGTGTTATTTTGACAATCTATTTGAGTGGTTTTTCGTTGGGAGTAACGTTTTGTGGGGGTGATTAATTTAGCTTGGGACCGATGCGCTGGAACTTCCTGAACCAAGAAATATATATTTTCTTCTTGACCATCCAGTCCCTGTTAATTCCGTTTGCAAAATTGAAATGAAAAAGATGCAGCATTTTGTAACTCACAAAATTTCACAATAGCATTGATAGCATTCGGAAAAATCGAAACCCCTAATACGAATTAGAAATTCTTGTCAATTTAAGCTTTTCTGACGATTATTGACATTTATGTGCATTTCAACAGTGACTCAACCTGATTTAAAAAAAACACTCAACCAATTCATACGAACAATTTACTTCTGCTTAATAAAAGCTTCTCAGAAACTTCAACAAGCAAATTATTTCTAGTTCAAAATATCAACCTAATTGCCTTGTCATTGACGAGGGTAAAAGCTCTCATAGCTGGTAGTCCAAGAAGCAACTACTCAAACCTACTACTCAAAATCATTCACCCTAGCATCAAACTTACTTCAAGTGGCCTTTCACTGCGCTCGCTGGATGACACTACAATTTCAAGGAAAGCCAACCCCCACCCCAGAAAGCATTATATTTCCCCTTCAATCGCTCTAATAAATTCGCAATCTTTCCATCTCTTCCCTATTTTCCAGAAAATCAAAACAATTCATCAGCAACACCGGAGCAGAGTAAACTAATTAAGCAGCAAAACTGTAACAATTTGCTAAACAGTAAAATCATCATCAACAACAACAACAGCGCAACCAACAACAACAACAACAACAACAACAGCAACAACAATAATAATATTTCAAGCGGCGACGCCGACGGTAGTGCTGCTTCGACCCCGGATGGGGAAAATAGCACCAAGCGGCATCACTCCCACCACCACCACCACCATCACCATCAAAGCCATCCCTCTCAGCCTCCGACGCCGGTGGACTGGAAACCGCAGGACAAGTGCTACTTCTGCGTCGATGGTAAACTGCTGACGGTGAACGAGGCAGGCGAATTGGTACCCGAATCCGGCAACACCGTGCTCCCCGGCAGCGGTGCATCCCAACGGGTCGTTCCGAAGACGGAGGTGAGTCCAACCTCAAATCGCTCCATCGATTAGAGACATAGTCTTGACGATTTTCTTTACTTCAAAACACCCCCTCACAGGTCCTCAACGATAGCGATTGCGACTCGAGCGACAGTAGCGAAACGGACTTGCGGGCCGCGATCGCCGCCGGACGGGGAGTGCCGGGTTCCAAGTCCCTTTCGGCGCTGTTGAGAAGTGCCGGAGCGGCATCGGCGGCCGGTGGCGTCCCACCGACGATGACATCGATTCAAACGATGGCCACGCAATTCGCCGCGATGGCCTCGCTCCAGGGCATCCAACCGGGCCTGGCACAGTTCTACAATCGTAAGTCATTCCCCCTCTTCAAACGTACAGTTCGGCTCGATCGGTTCATTCATTCTTCCACAGCCCTCTGGTACAGTCAACTGCAGCAACAAATGTCCCCATCGGGGGCTGGCGGGTCAACATCGACGACGGATCCGGCCGCGGCCGGTGTCAGTCCGACGGAGAAAACGACTCCGGATGGGGCGGCGGTCGTGCTCGGACCGGGTGGCGAACAGCCACTGGATCTGAGCGCCAAACCGGGCACATCCGGCCTCAACGCCGGCCAGCTGGCGATGATGAGCATGATGGATCCGAAGAACATCTACAAGTAAGTGGCAATTTTCTTCCAACCAAGATAACAATCGCCAATGTCGAGTGGGTAATGAGGAGGGGGAGGGGTTTTTTTAATTACCTATCGATACGACGACGACAGCGAAACTTTTAATCGAAATCCGAGCGATCGTCCCGCGCACGTAATCATCCATCCACAATCATCGGTGCAAAAGAAGGTGACGACGGCGAGAGCGATATTGAGCCGGAGATAAGAGAACCGATTTCCGATGGTAAATGACGAATTTGTGTTTGTGTGGGTGAGTGGAGTGGAATTGGATAGTTGGCCGATGTTTGTTACCTCAGCCGGGGATAATTGAATTTTTCGCCGGAGCGATGGATTACGGAGAATGGGAGTTTGATAGGGTTGCCGAGATAAGAAGGACAGCAGCATGGCTGGGTGGGAGCTGGCTTGCACTGAATGTAATAACAAACAACAGTTTTCAGCGAAAAATTAACCGGCGGCAATTTTGTAATGCTGTCGACAATTGATGGTAATGCGATCCAGTGATATCGGCAACTCTATCAAATCGTTTGAAAGATTTCAGCTTTTTTTTTTTGTAATTTATACACATTGGATTCTTCTTACAAAATGAACATTGACATTAACGCGACTGTCTATCTGAAATTTTTAGCAGGGGCGCATCACCACTTCAGAGGTTTTGAGCCAATTGAGAAATGGATTTTATTTGGTTAAAGCTTCAGATAAAAAGAGACACTCAACAAATTATAGTGCACCAGCTTTAAAAAAATAATAACCAGCTTGCTTCAGCCTCAGGCATTCCGCAAGTATTGAGAAGAAAACACTAAATGTGATCAAAAACCAAAATTTACCACTCCGGCTCTGTTGACCTTTCAGTGATATTGAGCCTAACTGGGCAATACAAACTGCTGACCTACTGCGTTTCTATAGGAATCATCTTTCAAAGCAATTTAAGGTGAAGGTCACTAGAACAAAAACAATGGTCGCCATCATGGCCGATTTGCATCGCCTCTTCGAATGTTTGAAGGCACAAATCTAAGAAACTACAAAGATCTCTTGACGATTCTATATGGCTGTAGCCTTTGGATGTTTTCCATCAGAAAATAGTCTAAATCAGTGCCTTGGATTTTCATAAAATATCCATGAGAAGTGAAAATGATTTTATCCCAGTATTATGATGATGTTTATTTTCCCGGTTTTCATGGTTACCGCTGTCACTTCTATGTCAACTGAATTTTGTTGCTGCAATGAATGATGTCGGCTCTAATGGCCCAAACACAATGGTAACGGAAGCTGAATGGCAACGGCAAACGGCAAAGCCCGATCTGAGTAAACCTGCTTGTCAGAAAGAAAACAGGCTAGATCCAAGCCGATTCTAATTTGACATATCGAAGTAATTTGCAACAACTGTCAAACTTGCCGTTTGCCGTTACGTTTCCGTTATCATTGTATTTGGGCGGTAAGTGCGGGTTAAAAATCTGCTATCGCTGCTGTTTTGATTATCAATCGGTAAGCGTGAATTTCATTAGACGAAATCTGAATATCATCTCTTGTGATGATTTTCATTATTATTAAGAGATTTTGAATCCTAATACGAACATGGAACAACCAGGGCCGTCATCATCGTTCCATAAGAATACATGCTAGTAATGTTGAGCACGAATATCCTGGACTGGGCTGCCCTTGCATATTTTCCGTGTCATTGTGGTTTATTGAATTTCATTTCTAACATTTCGAAATTCATATTGAAAATGAACTTGTTTACATAAATGAATATCAGAGCATTTTGAAAATCGAACGTTCATTCTTCTGGTTACGTTTGTTGTCACGAGTTATCATTTGATTTTCACATGGAACTTATAGGTAATCAATGTTATGTTGCCTGAAAATCCACGTTTTTGCACCTAACGAGCATGACTTTTATCAAGACTGGTCTGAATAATGTCGGCGAGACAGTGAGTAGATGCAAGCAAACTGTAAAGTAGGGTAAACGCTCCAATAATAGTGGTAGTAGTGGTAAGAAGTGTTGCTATTTCAATAATTGTGTATGGAGACTCCAAACACTGCTGTTGGATCACTATCAAATTTTCCCAGTCCGCAATTGTTGGAGCACACTTAGAAATTATGAATTTTACACGAGACGTTATTCATATTTGTAAAATGTCGGGAAACGTAAAGAAAGATTTCGTGTAAAATTATGTCTCCGAAAACTGACTCACACGCAATTCGACAAAACCTGTGTTTGATTGAATTTATTTTCTCATCTCTTTCAACTCATTCTTATGTGCTAAGGGACGCTTGCATGTTTCGGTCTCTGGGGACAGAAATTTACATGACATTTCAGTAGTGTGTTTATATGCGTTTCTTGAGAATCAGTTCCAAATGACTATCAAAACCTAAGTAATGACCATATTTTTAAGAAACCAATTGAGGAGAAGCAGCTTTCCGGTTACCTCTTTCCGTCCATGCTCAACACACTCTTTCTCTTTCCCGTTTCCTTTCTCGTTTGCTGTTTTCACCATAATCTATGGTATATCTAATCCCCATTCCATTTCTTTTTTTTTTTTTTTTATTTCTTTATTTATGTGGCTTTCAGCATTTGTGGTTTTGCATTTTACTTGTACCTTGTTTTTTCAACGCATTTTCCATTTTCCATTATCTATTTTTGTTTTCCCATTTTTACCAGTTTTAAATGTTCAATTATACCATTTGTAATTGCGATGCTGAACCAGCTGTGGCTGAAAGGCTCCTAAATGAAGATAATGAGAAGATTCGAAAAGTAACGCAGAGAATTAAAACACGCACGTGCTGCCGTTACGGTGTACAAAAGCAAAGTGAAGTTAATTCTGTTTCAAGATACATAGCTGTCAACTAGTCAAGGTGAATTAACTTAAAAAGGTGATCTTAAATGAAATGCACTGTAAAAATTAATGTGATTAGATTTGATCTTGACAGATAAAACAAAGAAAGAAACAATTTGAAATTTTCATTATTTTTTTTTCAATTTGAATGTTTAAATATCAAATAATCGAATTTTTAGTTTTCCGGTTTGCTCCGGTACTTGTCCCTTTCAATTGTTTAATTTTCAATATTCCATTTCCAAACTCCACTATTGTAATTTTCAAATTTAAATTTCAAGTTTCAGTTTTTAATTTTCAATTTTCATTCTCAATTTTCATTTCACAATTTTCAAAGTTCAATTTTAAGAATTTCCATTTTAATTTTGAAAATTGCAATTTTTAGTTTCAAATTTTCAACCAACAGATTTCTGTTTTGAATCTAACGTTTTGTTTCTTTATTTGCATTATCCATTTTTCATCATCCATTTTCGTTTTCTCATTGTGACTAGTTTGGAGGTTTCAATATTCAATTTAAAATTTTCGATTTTCAGTTCAAATTTTCAATTTTCCATTTTAAATTTTTCATTGCTCATTTACAGTTCTCAAATTCTAAATTTGAAATTTTCCCTTTTTGCATATTACTTATTCCTTGTAGTCTTTCGTCCATTTTTCGTTTTCTACTATTTATTTCTGTTTTTCCATTATAACCAGTTTGAAAATTTCAATTTTTTATTTTCAATTATTTAATTTACGATTTGCAATTTCAAAACTTCATTTTTGAAATGTTCAATTTTTAAATCCTAAAGTTGTGCAATTTACTTGTCTCATTTTGTTTATTTTTTATTTTTAATTCATTGACAATTTTTGTTTTCCCATTGTAATCAGAATGGAAGTCATACAATTTCAATGAAGATATTGTTTTTTTTTTCAAGATTCAATTTGAGTTTTTAAATTTAACAAAAAAAATTCAGCCATCAAATTTTGAGTCTTCAATTTGCATTGATATTAAGTTTGCATTTTACTTGTCCCTTTTTGTCTTTTGTTCACAATCTGTTAAAAATTATCCCTTTTCCTTTATTTTTTTGTTTTTATTCAACACTTTGAAAATTTAAATTTTCAATTTTCAATTATTTAAATTTCAATCTTCAATTTCCAATCTTTTCATTTAAAATTTTCAATTATTAATGTCACGTTTCAGTTTTTAATTTTCAATTCTCAAGTTCCAATAATCAATTCTCAATTTTCAATTGTGAATATCTAAATTTTTAATTTTCCATTTTTTCAGTTTTCAAATTTTACAAATTGCATTTATTCTTTTGCATTTTACTCGTCTTATTTTGTATTTTTGTTTATTTTTCATAATCCATTTCCAGTTTCCCATTAAAACTAGCATGAAATTTCCAATTTATAATTTTCAATTTAAAATTTGCTTTCAATTTATAATTTTAATTCCTTATTTTCAATTTACAATTTTGAATTCATAATTTTCAATTTAGAATTTTCAATATATAATTTTCAATTTTTAATTTATAATTTTGAATTTTCAGTTCATAATTTTCAATTGAATTTCAAAAAATTTAATTTGGAATTTTTAATTTATAATCTCCAATTCTAAAATATAAATTTCCAATGTCCAATTTTAACTTGCAATTCCGTTCAAAATATTGACTTTTAAAATTTATGATATTGATTTTCAGATTTCCATTAACTTTTCCCTCAATGCTTAATGTTCCTTTTTCATTTTCCGATTCAATTTTCAATTTTCAATATCAAGGTTCAGTCTTTATTTACGATTTTCTGTTTTCAATCTCCAGTTTGCAATATTAAGCTCTCAATTTTTCAATTATTAATTTTAAATTCTCAGTGGAAAATTTTAAATTTTCAAATTTTATATTATTTCTCCATCCGTTTTGCATTAATCAGGTACTTTTTTGTTTTATTATCAAGTAACAGTTTTAAATTGTTAATTTCATTATCAATTTTCAATTTTAAATATTCAATTTCAAAATCTTGAGTTTTTGAATTTTAAATTTAAAATTTTTCGTTTTCCATTTTGGCTATCCCTTAATGTCATTTGTTCCTTTTTAACACATCCCATTATCTATTCATTTTTTCCAATTTTTGCCAGTTTGGGATTTTTTCAATTTTCAATTTTTGATATAAAAATTTCAATTTTATTCAAAAAAATTAAAGTTTCCAATTTTCAGTTTTTAAATTTTTGAATTTCATTTCTCAGTTTTACGTTTTACTTTACTCATTTTGTCCTCTTTCTATATTCAATTTTCAATTTTCAATTATATAATTTTCATATTAAATTTTCCATACTTCAAGTTTAAATTTAAAGAATAGGTATTTAATTTTCAATGCATTTTTCGATTTTCAATCCATAATTTTCAGTTTGAAATTTTTAATTTTAAAGTTTGATTTTAAAATTTGCAATTTTCAACCTTCATGTTTATTTTCAATCTTCAGTTTTCAATTTACAATTTTAAATTTCCAGTTTCAGTTCTCCACTTATAATTTTATTTCTTATTTTCAATTTACAATCCAGAATTTAAAGTTAAAAATCTTAAGTTTCCAAACTTCAATTTTCAGTTTTAAAAGTTCTGTTTTCAAATTTTCAATTATTTGTTTGCATTTTATTTGTCCTCTTTTGTCTTCAGCGCATTCTATATTTATCATTATTCGTTTCTTTTTTTTCCATGGTTACCAGTTTAGAACGTTCAGTTTTCAATTTGAATTCGATTTTCAAATATCAGTTTTCAATTTTTTGTTTTATTTTCCATTCTGTTTGCCTTCTGTGGTGGTAAACATCCATACCTCTCACGCCAAAGTCACGAGTTCAAATCTCACCTCCGGACAAGTTACGAAAAACACCCATAGCGGAGATGAACCAGCCCCAGGCTGAAAATCATGATAAAACAGAAACGAAAAAAAAACATCAATTTTCCATTGTTAATTTTAGTTTTCAAATTATTACCAGTTTGAATTTTCAATTTTCAATTTTGCATTTTAAATTATCGATTTTAAGTTTTCAATTGTTGTGTTTTCAATTTTGTGTTTTCATTATTGTTTTAAATTTTCCGTTTTGCATTTTACTTGCCACTTTTTGCCTTCTTTCATGTTCCATTTTCCATTATCCATTTCTGTTCTCCCATTGTTACCCTTTTGAAATTAGTCATTTTCAATTATCAATCTCTAGCAAACAAGATTCAATTTGTCATTATCAATTTTTAATACTCAAATTGAAATATATAAACATTCAATCCCCGACTGCCGAATTTCAATTGTCATAGTTTAAATTTTCAAATTTTAATTTTCAGCTTCACTTTCGAATTTTGAATTTCATTTTCAATTAATAAGGAAAACTAAAGTAATAAGCAATAGGAACCGGTTGAAGGGCAAATTATTAAGAAGGATATTGAAATGACAAGCGTATTTAAACGATAAGGAAAAAGATTGAGAAGAACGAAAAGACGAAGAAGAAAGAGATATAAGATAACATAATAAGATAATGTGATAAGAAGAAGTAGAAATTTAAAAAGGTGAAATTTATGAAGGAGAAGGAAAAATAAAAGAAGTAAGAATGTCAAAGTTTAATAAGACGTTAAAGTTAAGGAAAAGAAACGGAAATTGGAAATGGAATTGAAAATAATGTTTTCCTTCCTTTTCAATTATTATCTCATTTTTCAATTTGCACTTTTCACTTCTTCTTAACTTTAACTGTACATCAAACTTTAACTTTGAGTTAGAAATTCTCCTTTTTTTATTTCTGCCTCCTCTTCTTTTACTTCACCAATTTCTATTTTTCCTTCTAATCACAATCCTTTTTCCCAGTATTGTCCGACAATTTTTTTTATTTCCCTCACTTTTTTTCTTAATCGTTCGATTTTGTTTGTCTTCTCAATATCCTTCCTAATTATATTTTCCTTAACCGACTCCTCATCCTCATTTCAATTTTCCTGTTCAGACTCTTAATCTTTTTCTTTGTTCCTATTATTACTTCTTATTTTCTTATCCTCCTACTTTTACTTTTCCCACATTTCCATTCATAGCTTTTTTTTTCTACGTGTATTTTTTTTATAATCTTCTAGATTTATTTTTCCGTGTTATTTCCCCGCTCCTTCTTCTATGGCTACTTCTTCTAAATCTTCTTTTTTTCCTTCGGAATTTCACTCGCCATTGACATGATGTCTTACTCAATTATACCTTTTCCTTTTCAATCATTTTCTCAATTTATTTTTTGACTACTCTACTTTTGACTCTATTTTATCTTCCCTCTTCTGCCTCTCCTCCTTATCATTATCCTTTGTCTGTTCCATTTTCCACTTCATCTTTTTTTTTTCTGTCCATTTATCCTAGTTTCTCTTCTACGATTCTGTTCCTTCAACTTTTCTTATTCCATTTATTTCAATTTTATTTCCTTTTCCATTTTCTTGCTCCTTTCTTTTCCTTCTGATGCTTCTGTTTCATCGGATTATGCTTCTTCTCTTTAAACTATCAAGTTATTTTGATTGATTACGGGTGAGCAAGGGGGCCTCAGATATGTAGCTCAATCAGTACACTCAGGAAATTATCCGGACGATTTTCATACGATCTGAACTATGAACCACAAAGCCAAGACTCATTCCATACGAAATCGTATGAAATGATTACTGTTGCATTAATCGAAAAAACATGCCTCATATAGACTTTCAGTCGACATCAATTATCAAGCGTGTGTAGTCCCGTGGGATTGTGGCTCGCCTCTAGATCCCGAGGTTTATGGTTGGAATCCCGATTTTAACTTTTTTTTTTTCTGTGAGGAAAATTTTAATTAGAGAATCGTATGAGAATTGCAATAATATCTGCTGGCAAATTTCCATACCATGTTTCTATGAATTCCTCTCGATTTGTTCGCTCATTGCATGAGTACGGTAAACCAGGCGGAGGCGGCGACTTGGATTCCGGTCCGGTCGAGGGAATCTTTTGGGTTGAAAATTTTTTCGGACTTCCCCGGACCTAGAGTATCATTGGGCCTGCCACACCGATGTTGGCATAGAAAGCTCTCAAATCATAGCTTCTAGAATACTAAGTTGAGAGTAGAGTGACGCTCGTTGAAAAGAACGCCAAAGGCCGTAAGAAGTAGGCGGCGGAGTAATACATAGTTGGAAAGAAACATGTAATTTTCTGCTTTATCTAATTGGAACATAATTGGAATGTTGGATTTGGCATAAGTTCTAAATCTGAGATAATTCGGATGGGTCTTGCCCCTAGCATCTAAAGGGTGTGTTCGATAAAAATGGGGTCCTCATAACTGCTCATAAAAATTCGCCAATTATAGGACCTACTTGAGATTTCCAAGAAATGAAGAACTACTATTTTTTTATGATTGGTACATCTAAATTATGGAATTTGTTGAATGAATTTTTTTTAGTTCTGTGATACTTTTACGAAGTTTGCTGAGGTTTCCCTGCATTTCATTTAAATTTCAGCAATGCTTTCAGAAATGAAACAGCGCCTCTGAAAAGTACGTGAAATTCCTGGACACTTGGTATGGGTTCCAGTGCTTTTGAAAAGTACCGAAGTATTTCTGTGAATTATCTGAAAAAAATAGGTTGAAAGACTCCAGCTTCATGTCAGAATAAACACATCTAAAGGGTGTGTTCGATAAAAATGGCACATAGATAATTCGCCTGTTATCAGAATCTTTTGATTAATTATGATTGGCATCAATTATATCGATCATTTTTTTATACTCATCACTAAGAAGGTGATGATCTTCTATCGATTTGTTAAACTTTGTTTGTTGTTTGTTTTGAATAAACCTAGAGTCAAGCTTGAGGGATCTTCTGGGATTTGATCATGAATAACTGTCTGTATTTTGCTTGTTGACAGTCGGTCTACAACATTGTTTCATTGATACCGAAAAGTTCAACTTCATCCGAAAATTAATTTCAAGGCTAAATGCGCCCATCAAAAGGAATCGAAACCAACCCCCCTCTTCCAGCGAACCAAAATCGCATATCCGGAACCGCACCCTAATGGTAGTGGTCGGTCCCGTCATTATCGCCTGAATTTTTCATAAACCTCTTGGCAAGCAAGAACCTGCACGTCAGCGGCCAAACCCAAACCTGGAAGAGGTCATTGCCCTCGCTCTTCAGAACCCAAGCAAGTAAGCAAACCGTATGTTTATCGTCGCCGTGTGTGTCTCTAACATGTACAAAATTCAATCCCGTTCAGGTTTTTTTTTTCATTCATTCACCATTCCAACCCCTTCAAACGCAGTCAGCGCCGGTTCCGGACAGTCTCAAGATAAAACCGTGCAGGGATTTTCGATGGTAACGGTAGTAAGCCTGTAAAATGCAACTAACTGTGTGCAACGACTGCACTGTCATATTCTTCCCTCCCCACCATTCCTCCTGCATGTATGCAATGCACATGTTGTGTCAAAGCAAACCTTGAACATTATGCATAAACAGACACATACACACACACTCGGAAGGAGACACGTGGTGGTAATGACATGGTGGTGCATCGACGATGCACTTCGAAAAAAAAATGCATCGCCTGGTTTTCGGTTCCCGTTAGAAGGGGAGGCAACATTATTATTACAGAACATACTCATCAAAATTTAAAACTGTGCCAGATCCTCGGAACCGGGAACCTCTAACCTCGAATGGCTGTGTGGCTTTGTGTGTAGCAAACGAGAATGACACATACTAAAACGGAAGAAAAAAAAACCCGTGCAATTGCGGTTCAAAAACGCAAAATAAATATCATCAAAATCCCTTCGGGACCCGGGGGACCGTCAACCCGTTCCGCCGCAAGGAAGCAATCTGCACCAACGAAGGAGAGTGTGCACTACGCTGCAGCACTTCCTTATGCACCGAGGCACACACGCGTGGCTGTTTGCACACGGCGGACGCGGTGAAGTAGTAGTTGTTTTAACGCTCGCAAAATCAAAGGATTTGCATCCGCTCGTTTTTCGGCTCGCTGGCGTGGAAAAGGAAGCACAAGTCGCCGAAGAAGCTGAACATAAATTCAGCTTCGTCATCGCATTTAACCGACTGCTTGGATTGAAGATTAGAACGTCCCGTCCGCGTTACGTAACCCACGTATCGAGTAGCAAATTTCAACCAAAACAAAAAACGAGCCATCGGTTGGTTACCCATCGCCCGTCAAGTTAAGCAATGCACCTTACCCAGATGCCTTCCGAAATCCTAACCTCAATCGCAGGAGGGACCTGGCGTGGGCGAGTGAGGGGAAGGACACCATCGTCGCCGTCTTCGTGGGCAAATATATGCGACTGGTGCTCGTACACACATTACATTACAGCGGGTGTAAGGGGCGGGGGGGGGGGGGTATGATGCACTTTTTTGCATTCGCTTCGGGGACTTGCGCCTGGTGGCACATGTGTGTTTGTGTGATGTTATAGAATGCGACCCGAGTTCACCGAAAAATGCATGCGACACGGCCGAATCGGAGGATGAGGAGGTTAGGAGCCGCTTTACGGAGAAGTGCAGTACACTGTTTTGTAAATAGAGGCTCTATTTCGTCTTTGGATGCATTTGATGTCGTCGGTTGGGGTGCATGTGCAGTCGGTTTTTTTTGCTGTTTTCCGTTCTGCCTTGACAGATTTACATACATTGGTTCCTTGGGGAAAGGGCGAGAGCAGGGAAAACTTTTTTTGGGGAAGATGGATTGGAATAGGGTTTTCACAATAGAAGGCGTTGGTTACAGAGTAGTTCCAGCCCGAATGGAACGTAGCATACTTCTCTTTTTCAAAACAAAAAAAACGCCCATTGAAACGCCAACCTCTAACACCAGGTGGCTGTGCACAAATCAATCAACCTTTGCGTTCCGAATATTCCGAGAGCAAATGGAATGCGGAGCTTGAGGTCTAAAATAAAAATTGATATTTGAATGACCCCCACTCCTGCCTTCCCGTGCGCACCAGCAATAGTAAACAATAGCAATCAAGAGAGATGAAAACAAAAAACTTTTTTCCATACAACCCCCGGAAGTTATGCAATTTATTTATTTACTCCGACTGAAAACAAAGCGTGCCTCGAGTTTCGATTTACGAAAAATAGTTGTGTATAAATAGCACACATTCGCACCCGGGAATAAAAATATTAAAACTGATCAAACATACATTCAGGTGCCGTTCGGAGTTTTCCGACTCAGGTGAGCAGAAACATCCTACCAACAAAATACCAGTGAATCTATTGTTCGCCCACCAGTCCCAATAGAATAAAAATCCTTCCATTGTTCGTTTGAGGCCTGGTTCCGATGACCCATTCTGCAATTATGTGCAACGTGTTTATCCAAATTGGATTGCTGGTTCGCGGGATAAAAAAAAAATCAGGTCATTTTTTAAAGAATTCGAATCTAGTTTATCGATTGATTGAGTTCGATTTCGCTTCGCTTTCCTCCGAAGGACGGCCAATCAGCGGCTAATCAAGTGCCACCATCCAGTTCCGCCCAGTTCTCCTCCAGCGGGGATTTTTCCCATTTTGCTTCTTGTTACAACAAGAGCAACGTCCTCCGCCAGAAGCCGGCACAAAGGACCGAGATTGTCCAACCGGATCGGGCGAAGATGTGCGAGATAGTTGAATGAAATGCGATACCACCCGGTCCCAGTAGGCGGGGCGAAGGATGGAAAGGAAATCCATAGAATGAAAGAACGAACCAGCAGCGCTGTCTTGTTATCGATGTATAAATTTTTAATTAGTAATTTGAGCGCTTTTCCACCACCCACACATACTGCACCTGCGGGTGTCCGGCACCTTGGTTGTGATTGAATGAAGGAAAAAAGAAATTGTTCCCAACTTAGGGAGGGACGAGGGGGGGGAGTGTTAGGTTGGGATCGTGGGGGAAAGCGTAATTAAAATGGAGAATCCATATGGTTTTCGATTTTTCTAATAATCCGCCAAATGGAAGCGACGACTTGTCAGAGGCAATTTTAATTGATTCCTGTGAACAATTAGGGGTAATTTCCGAACAACTTGGATTAGGAGAGGATACTTTTACTTATTTAATTATTGATTTATTTTTATTTATTTCTTAACTTTCGAGTTCGCTGTATGCCAATACTGGAACTGGAAGTCATGTGTCTACTGAATGTGAGATTGAGTGATGTCTCATCCAAAATGAACCACTTCGTTCGGATTTTGGATTTTTTTTACTTTCCGCTCCCTGTTCTAAGCAAGCTAAGCCAAGTCCATCCTTTCAAGAGCATTTTTGGAACGTCGTGCACACATCTGACTTTTTTGATTGTTCACTTTTATTTGCTCTGTGATCGTCTATCTATAACAATCTACAAAATTATCCAGAACGGTTTGAAAGTGTTTTTATAAAGCGCCAAACTTCTCAAGTGAGTGGTACTATTGTCGACAGTCCCCTTTTTTCGGCATTCCTTCTATTTGAACTGCGTGTGTAAAACATTTGTTCTATGTAGGCAACGAAAACAGCAGCATTTTCGTGCACATGTGGTTTAATTGAAGACATGTATAGTTCACTATTTGACTTCTGATCCCACTAAAACCCAGATCATTGCTGCACCATCAGAAACCTCCCGGGACTGGCCAATGGTACACGGAAAAACAAACGTGCCCAAATCCGTGAACTGCAGTCATGAATTCGAGAACAAGCAAAAATACACCGTGAACTGAATCACATAATCATAATAGCACAAAATAACGTTTAAAGGGAAACATCCTGAAAACGTGAACTAGTTCACGGTCCGTTTTCATTGGCGGGAACGCTTTTGTTTCTGTGTATACTTAGCCATTTCTCCACTATGCCCTCTGAGCCATTCAGTTCGTACTCCTTGCCGGAGCCATTTAGCTTCCACCAACCTTGGTTGAGCCATTTAGCTCCCACTCTCCACGCAGTCGACTCGAGTAGTCCCCGACGGTGGAACATCCCCCGAGAGCGACAACCCGCTACTCCACTCAACCACTCGCTTCTTGGTTTTCCCGCCATTTTCGCTGCAGAGTTGACGTGATTTGCGTAATGGCTCCGTTAATCGCATTTCACGCACTTTCGCTACGACACATTCTACAGACGACGTTATCTGAGCTGGTATCTGCCCCGCTGATGGCAAGCATCTCGCTTCACAATAATCCGGATCGTGGACATTGAAACACCGCGTGCTCCGGTGTCTCTTGGACGTTTGCACACTCCGGACAGAACGTTGACGCTGCGTGTCCGAATCGATGCAAGTATTGCCTGATGCAACGATAGCTAGACAGAAACTGCGTAAGGTAGAAGTAAACATCTCCATGCTTCCAGAGGTTAGCATCGGCGGCTCGGCACAGCTTCTTATGGCCGCTCGGAACACCCCCCAATGCACCTCTCTGTCTGCTGTGGTTTTATATCTCTGGACATGTCTTCTGGCTCTGAGACAACTAGCGCGGAGGTTGCTGTGTTGCTCATTCCAACAGTAAGCTGGGCGCTGCTTGTCCCTCGGCTCCAGTTTCCTCGTCATGGTTGCGTCGCATAGCCCTTACTAACGTATTCGTCAGCTCGTTCGCGTTTCGGGTTGAGAATTCGTTGCCTCAGCAATGACTTCCATGTCGAAGACCTTCGTCTTCCACTTCCGCTCGCATTTATTTGTCCTTCGTATTGCAACAGGATTTCGCTGGCCGATGCTATACCGGATCGCCAGATGGTCGCTATTTGTAATCAGCGACGGACTACAGAAGGGAGCATCGATGACGGATTCACGACCGTTCTTGCGAAAAGTGCTGGCGGTACCTACGTTCGATAGTGTAACTCTAGCGTTGCTACATCTGCTGCCCCAATCCACAGTCCAAGCAATGAAGTCTCCTCCGATGACGACCGGTCGTCTTCCGATGAACTGGTGGAACTGCTCCTTGGTGCACCTTTGGGGTGCACAGCAGCTGCACACAAAGATACCGTTGATTTTGGCGATCACGAACCCTTCGTTTGAACTGGACACTACTTCCTAGATGGGGAATCTTCCCATCACTTGTATCGCAGCCATCGCCGCTCTATCTGCCCCCCAGTTTCCGTTATCGGGAAGGATCTGTCCTTTGAACTTCCTCGCCTGGTGACCAAAACCCATGCACTAAAAGCATCTCTCAAATTCCTTTGAAATTCAAGGGACAGCGCTCAGTGAGCAAAACCGACCACCTAACTTTTACTCGGCCCGACCTCAACAGCTTGTTGGCTGCAGCTGTCGAAAGACGTATCGCCGCCGCCTGTGTGTCGACGAACGCCTTCCTCCTTTCAGTGCCCTCCTCAGCTTGTTTTCTTCGCTCATATCCTTGCACTCAATCGCTGTCTCCTGGGATAAGTGCTCTTACTATCGCCTCCTCGGCGTCTAGTTTGCACCGCAATCTCCCCTAGTTCCATCAACTCCGGATCAGCTCTCACTTTTTGGAGGAGTTCAGCGTACGTTGTTCCACTTTTCTCCTTAACAATCAGAGCGTTACCCTTACTTCGCTTCCGTCGAGACCGAGATAATTGCTTCTTTTGCTCTCCGGACGTTTTCACTTCCTGCTGCACTTGTTTGCGACAGTGCGCTATGCACTGTCTTCTCCTCGTCGTTTTTGAGCTTTTTCAGCTCCTCCTCCTGATAGAAGGTCATGGTGTATCCCTTTTTCCTTTCTTCGAGCGTAGATTCTAGGGGTTCCTTCGGCGTCATCAGTACTTCAACCGTTGCCTTTTCGGCAGTCTCTACTCTCATCCTCAGAGGGTCCTGCTCGCGTTCGTCTGCAATCACGGCCGATTTGACACGCTTCACCAACACCTTGATTCTCTTGTGGACGTTGTACTTGTCCGCTCTATCCACCTAGAGTTAGTCGACCCGATTTCTGCCCCCTTGGCTTGTGCTACTGCTGCGTTTCGGAGGGAACATCTGGAACAGGAACCCCTGGTACTTGCTACTGCAGGTATTAGTGTTGGCCTCCGAATCCGAAGTGATAAGTTCTCTACCTTTCCGCTTCTAGCGAACACTATTGCACCTCCGTCTTCGTTTTCTGGTGTTATGTCGCCGTCGGTAGACTTTCATCGTTGTCGGGCTTGTCTTTCATTTTCCCGTGAAGCAATTCAGCTGAAATTATGACTAAAACAAGCCACATTTCGCCAAGATTTTTCATTGCAGCCTAACTGACAAACGTAAACAATGGCTTCTTCCGTAAATTTCTCGTGGCACAAAGGCTACCAATGTAAGCCTCCAATTCTATCGGATAGGTGAACCCTTCCTCTTCGAAATGAACGTGGTGGATTGATTTGGCGAGTTTTCAACGACGAGAAATTCGCAGAAAAGGCCATTGTTTACGTTTGTCAGCTAGGCCCTAATGAAAAATCTCTGTCGATTTATATTATCTCAACCGAATGGCAACAAGTGTGCTACTAGGGAGGTCTGTTGTATGGAAGGTTGCAAACAATGTTGTTTGGCATATGAAAGATTGAAAACATTTTCGTTGTTTACGCTTGCTTTGGCTTGAAATTAAACGAGGGGAAATTTTACGCGCCTGTTAAAATTCATAATTTTTTTTCTGTGTGGTTCCAACAGCATCCTTACTGTTGGTATAAATCGATCCAAGTCGGCTTTTAAGTGTTGTTCCTTGTCTTCCCAATTAACATCACATCATCCTTACTGTTTGTTTTGTTTGTTTGTTTATTTACGACACTTGACACATTCCTGTGCATTCATGTCGGAAAAGCGGAGCTTTTAAATACAGAGTGGTTGTTGTTGTAGTTTCTAATTTCTTCTTTTCTTCCTCATATTTTTCTTCTTCTTCTTTCTCTTCTTCACTTCATTTCATTTGTTCTTCTTCTTCATCACATTCACTATTTTCTTATTTTCTTTCAAGGTTGTTTGTATAGACCACTGTTGCGGAGAAAATTTAACATTTGTGCTGTTTGTTCATCTGTGTTGTCAGGGGCATCACGCAGACTTGTTTCGATGTTGTTGCTTCTTCTTTCTGCATCGTATTTCCTGCATTCTAATATCGGGTGCCGTACATTCAGCACTGTACCACAACAGTCACAGTTCGGCGAGGCTCCCTTTTCAAGAGGAATGTGTGCATAAGCCGTGTGTGGCCTATCCTCAGACGTGTAAGTACACGCTGATCAGCTGTGCTACCTTGTTCCGTCCATCTGTGAGTGACACACTTCACTTCTCTAAGCTTCGATTCTCTGGATTCGTACCATTTGTCGCTCCACCAGTTCCTTATGCGTTGCCTGATTGCTCTCAGTGTATCTTTCGCTTGTCTAGCTTCGTTGGCAAGTCGGTCGGCTTCGGTATTCCCATTGACGCCAGCGTGGCGCAGGGATCCAGCAGAATCAAACAGATCGGATTCGTGCTGCCTGTTCTATCTCTGGAATCCAAGGATGTTTTGATTTCCCTGTTTCCAAGGTCTGTAGGCAACTTGCAGAGTCCGATAAAATTACCAAATCACTCAGGTTTGGAATCGAGATCGCCATTTTTATTGCACACGCTTCCGCGGAGAATATGCTGCACTCCTTTGGGAGACTGTTTGTTCCAGCTATGCCATTGTATCTCCAGACTTGGATCCGTCGGTGTAGACTACGGTTGACTGGTCGAAGCGTGTTGCCAACAGTTGGTGTGCGATTAGTCGCACTTTTTCCGGTGGATCTCCGGCTCGTACTGATCGCTTTCACGTCCCACACAACTGCTGGTTTGCGAGCGTGCCACACTCGTTCGCTCGACCTTGTAAGTTGGCCAACGGTTGGTAACGTAGTGCCCGTTAGTACTTCGAGCCAATCCGATGCTCGTCGAACCATGGGAGAGTGTTATTGTTACGGTTCTTCGATAGCATTCTGATGGCCGTCCGCGCTATCGCCTGTGTCGAAAGCAGTTCGAAGGGAGTTGTGTCCGCTTCGGCCATGACTGAATTGATCGGGCTGGTCACGAAGGCTCCAGAGCTGAACCGAACCATTCGGTTGTAGACTGGGGCGAGTGTTTGAAAGTTTGTTTATCCTCCTCGGCTCACTAGTCCAACGCCGTACGTCAGCTTCGCAGTGACTAGTGAAGAACCCACCTGTAGTCGGTTGCCACGCGGGAGTTTCGCTCCGATCATCTGCAGGATTCGTAGTCGAGACTCGCATGCTTTCTTTACCGCTTTGCAGTGCGGCTTGAACGTCAACGTTCGGTTCGGCGTGACACCCAGGATCCTCAGGCGGTTGGTGATCTCTTGCGCCGGCTCTCGACGCGCATTTGGGCTGCAGAAGAACCCCACGCTTTTCGTCCACTTGTCCGCAGCTTTGACAGCGGCCTGCAGTTTTCAGTCATCTGTAGCCTTATCGTCTAGCGAGGCAGAATTTATGGCTCTCTCGGCGACAGTTCAAGAAGTGCTCTGGTGGCAGCAGTTGCTGGAGCAATTTGATGAGAAGACGGCGGTACCAGTTTTGTGTGACAACCAATCCGCAATTTGTATCGCCCGAAACAATGGATTCAACCCTCGGACCAAACATATATCCATCCGGTATCATTTCGTGAAGGATGTAATCGAAAATGGTGATATTCAAACAGACTACATCTCCACGAAGAAACAAGCGGCAGATGGGTTTACAAAGGCTTTGTCGAAGTTAAAGCATGAAGAATTCCGGAAACTGATTGGTATCGTACGTTAAGGAGGAGAGAAGTGATATAACCTGCGAATAAGTAGGCCATAGCAACCAGTCTGTTGAGTGATCAGTAGTTGATGTGTCATCCCCTGGCCTTCAACAGTTTTTGCAAACGTTTCGGCATACTCTCCACCAGATTTTTCAGGTGTTGTGGGTCAAGATCTTCTCAAGAGCGTTCTCAAGAGCTTGAAAATAGTTATGTTTGTTGGTAACTCCTGTCTTATCAACTCGTGAATCCAAGATGGCCCACAGATTCTCTATTGGGGTCAGATCTGGACTCTGTGGGGGCCATTCCATAGGTTTAATACGGCAGAAACGGAAGAATGCCTTTGACTTCTTCGCGGTATGTTTTGGGTCATTATCTTGCTGGAACACAAATTTGTTTTCCAGCCCAGTTTTAACCAACGAAACCTCCAAAGTCTCACGCAATATGTCGATGTAGGAATCTGCTGTCATAATAGCATCGATTTTTACCAAAGCACCAACACCCGCCCAAGAAAAACACCCCCACACCATCACGTTCTCTCCACCATGCTTAACTGTGCCCTGGATATGTCGATCATGAAGCGCCTCTCCAGGCGTACGCCATACACGAGCTCGTTTTTTGCTGTTGAACAACTCGAATTTGGACTCATCAGTCCACAAATCAGTCTTCCAATATTCTAAAGGTTTATCAGCATGTTCCCGAGCAAATTTGAGTCGTTTCGCTTTGTTGACTTTGCTAATAAAAGGCAACTTCTTACAAAACCTGCTCTTCATACCGTGTTCAGCGATCCTTCTGCGTAGTTCGAAATCGGTTGTTGAATCACTTCCTCGATCTCCCTGAGGGTAACCTTCGGATTTTTCTTAATTTCTCGAATGATTCTCGCATCTGTTCGGGAATCTGTTCAACGTTTCCTTCCCCTTCCTGGGCGATCAGCTACTGAACCATAGGTTTTGTACTTTGCGAAACGTTTGGTAACCGCTGCTTTGCTGTATCCATACTTTTAACCAATCTTGCGATGCGATTCACCTTTCTCGATGTCACGAGTAACACATTTTCGGATCTGCAAGGGAATAGTTTTGCTTGCCACCGTATTATCCATGGTTATTTAGATAACTCCCACTGAATCTTTCTGACCGACAACTGAAATCCGTAAGAAGATCAACAAACACTTGGAAACGTCAAAAAAAAATACGAGGGGCGTTTGGATGTAAAAATTACATACACATAATATATTTTCAATTGGGCGCTTTATTATGACACACCAAATTTACACCACGTATGGGTCAAAAAATAATTTTGCAAAAATGTGTATTATCCATTGCAAAAATACACATGCACACATGCACACAATACACAAAAAATGTATGAATACGATGTAATGAGTTTTTCAATGACTTCAGAGATGAAGCGTGTTCATGAGAAAAGTGGGCACTTTATTTTGGCGCTGACTGAATATAAAAACATTACATCCACCCCATATAATTACATTCAAATAAAACCGTTCCTACTTTCAATAACCTGCTCTGTACTAATCTGCCACATGCGATGAAAAAACACTAACAATTTTCAGTATTGTCAGATATTAGATTGAAAATGATTGAATTACATACTAACTCACCAACGTTTCTCAATGTTTGGGTTGCGACCCACTTGGAAGAAGATTCTTGATCATATTGTCGTGACCTGGTCGAGGTTTCCTGCCTCGACTCCGTTCTTCGCAACATTTTGCACTCGCGCCAGTGCAACTGTGCTTTCCGTCAAATAACTGACTTGATCATTCACATGCACCTACTACGATTTAGTTTGAACACGTTTCTATTTGAATAACCTTCTTACGAGTTATTATCACGTTCCTGGCGAATCACTCAAATAAAATATATTTAACAATTTTCATTTAGTTTTGAACATTTAAATACATATTTAAATAAGGTTGTTATTTTTATTTTCAATATTCAATCATGGCACTATTACACCCACCATAAATATATTGATGTTGTTCCTCAAAAAAAACTCGTACACGTGATTCTTGTTGACCATTTTCGACTGACCAGACTGACATTCGCAGTATTTTTAAGGTTGCAATGTATGGAAAAACGAACCAACTACATTGTTAACATGATATATTTAACGACAATTTACATCGTCCTCCAGCTAGTTGCATAGAATCTCCACAGCCCGGGCAAATAACGGCAGTTGTTCCCACCGAGCCAGCACGACGTCACATTCAAGTGGTGCACATCGTCCCAGAATAGGCCTCTTTCTGACACACTCGAAAAACAGACTGAAAAGCAGCCACCCCGCCATCGTTGCCATTCCCAACAACTCAGTGCCTACTGCCCAGCGAATGAACCAAGAATTAGGACAAGTACGGCGGTGAAAAGAATCCTTCAAAAAATCACTTTTTCACATCTCCGCCGCCGTCCCTTCGCCGGCCAATCCGTCTTCTCCAACGCCACCGACTTGGAAAGCAGGCTTGGCGACGGGAAAGTGGCACTTATTTTCCGGCAGGCGAAAAATTTACACCCACTCCTGCCGCCGTCAACCGCCAGCAGGAGAAGAGTGCCACTTTAGCTGCTTTACCGGATTCGTTCAACACATGATTTTCTTCAAAAAAGATGTGTTTTTGTCAACATCAAAAAATTTCTATGTGAACTATTGAAACTAGCTTTCAAGTCCTCCAAGCTTGCTCAACCTTGGCCAAATCAAGAGAAAAGGGGGCGAGGACGGGACTAGTATGAATATGTTGCCACCCCCACACCGTGGAAGGACGGTGCCTCCGCGCTCCACGCCGGTGGCGAAAGAAAATGAAAATTAATGAAAAATCACGTTTTCGCTGAGTCGGCACGCAGACATAGTCGTCGCACCGAGGAGATGTCGCAGAAGGCTTCTTCTTTACAATTTTTCGAGTGAGGTAGGTTCGGAATAGAAGGGCAGAAAAAAGCATCTAGTTCCAAGTAGGCGCTGAAAGCACTGGAAGGGCTTCCTTGTTTTTATTTCTTAACCAAGGAAGGTACAGCAACCCGGGCGAAAAAGTCGATTTTGACAGACGGAGCTTTTGTTTACGTCTCGGGTTTTCTGGAACTCATTCGGAGTTTTTTTTTTTTTTGTATGAAGTTCACGACAAAAGGATCTGTTCTGAGTTGGTTTGGTGCACTTGAGTGGGGAATTTTGTTTTTCTTGTGTTGAATTTGATAAGATGCAAATCAAAGTAGCTGCAAATTCGGCACTCTTCAGGCTGATAAATTGGCGTTTGATAAATATTTGATTATTTGTCCTTCAATTGACCGAAGTAAGGACTGTATCGAAAACAGTTTGGCAACACATTTTTTCTCATGGCATCAAAAAAAAAAAAACAACTGTATCATTTAATTTTAGTCTTGCTTTCTGAGATTAATACACACAAAAATCAAGGAGAGCAACTTTATCTCCAGAATTTTTTAATTTCGGACTCCACTCATGAGGTTTCGGGCAGTAACCAGCTTCCATCGTCTTGCACTCCTTACCACTCTCCTTGAAGTTGCGTTTGACGATAGCCCACTAGCGTTCAATTGGGCGAAGCTGTGGACAATTGGGAGGATTGAAGTATTTCTCAACGAAATCTACTCCATTTTCTTGCATCCATTGTATTGTGGTTTTGACGTGATGGGCTGACGCCAAATCAGGCCAAAACAAAGGAGGAGAAGTTTGTACTGCTAAGCATCATTTTCTACAAACACTCAATGCGGTGAAATTCGGCATCGTTCGTACCTTTAGTGTAGAAAATCGATGGCTTGCAGCCGCAGGAACAAATTGCCTGCCGTTTGAAAACTTGCTAGCCGTATTTTTCCACCTCAAACGACTGTTGCGATCAATGCAATTTTTGTAAAATTGCGGTCCTGGAAGCGTTCGGGAGTCATCTTTCACCTATCTTTCGTCATCGATCAAAGCGCAGGCAGACGGTCGTTGCAAAACTCGGCTGTATAACTTTCTGGCTCTGTTTTTCACCCTGGATTTTTGCTCAGCACTTTGTTTTGCTATTTTCTACTTCCTATAATTCTTCAGGTTGTTGCGCTTCTTAATTCCGTGCACCATTCTGACGGAGGTACCAGCCTTTTTGGCCAAATCACGAATCGACATCTGTTGGATGAGGTTGACTACCTTCCGATCCAATGTTGGATCAGCTGGACATGGTTTTCTTCCTCTTCTTGGCAACTCATCGAACGAGTAGTGTTCCCCAAACTTTTTGGTGAGTGATTTCACGCTGTCGTGATGAATTCCCAAACGCTATCTCACAAAGGCAAGTGTCCACCACTTGAATTTTAACACTCTTTTCGATCCACGAAATTCCGAAGACGACCACTGTTAACCGAAAGTTCAGGAGCTGATCAAGTTGTTGACAGATGAACCGATAGTCTTACGAGTGTATGTGTGAGCGCATCAAAAGCGTTGCAAGTTTATTTTCGATACAATCCGTTGCCTCTGTTTCATGTTTTTCGGGAAAAGAATTATAACTCAATAAAACTTTCAGATACCCTGAATACTCCAAAATTGATTTAATTGATTCGAATATTTCTTCCCTGGAATTTAAGTTTCCCTTAAACTTACTTCTATAAACAAAATACTTCAATTTACTCTGAAGTTCCTAGAGTTCCTTTGAAGTTCATGGCGGACAAAAACATGCGTGTAGGCATGTTTTTGAGTTCTTTCTTCGTTTTATTTATCAATTCCTCCTCAGTTTTCGCGACAAAATTGTTGGAGTAGATCTTACGCTTCAGGTTGGCCCAGAAATTCTCGATGGGACGCAGCTGGGGGACGTTGGGCGGGTTCACCGACTTGGGTACCAAATTGATATCTTCAGCCGCTTCATCTCCTCCTACGATCGCTTCGAGTAGTGGGCTGACGCCAGATCCAGCCAGAACATCGCGTCTTGGCCCTTATGGTATTTCTTGATGAACGACGCAGCTTCCGGCAGGCATTTCGTACTATAAATTTCCCCGTTCACGGTCAGTCCGGAGCGAAAGAAGAGCAGCTTTGACATCTCCCTTCTCGCTGATACTCAACCACAGCAGCACCTTCTTGGGGAACTTGGTGCGTGAAATGAACTTCACCTCGTAGCTCACTTCCTTCGTGGGGGAAGTAAAATACGAAGTGCCCTGCCAGTCGTTGCCATCGAGGGTGAGATAGGTCTCGTCTTCCATCACCACCGCCACGTCGCGATTCGCCGGGAAAAGCGAGTTGGCCATCTTATTCAGCCGCTGCCGCTGCGTCATTGCCTGCAGCTCCGAAACCAGTGGACGCGACTTCCGCTTCCTGACATGTATGTTCATGTTCGCCAGGTACTTTTTCACTGTTTGGCCGGTTGAACCGACCTCCCGGCCAAGCGCACGCAGCGATATAGCCACTTTTCCCTCGGTCTTCCTCTTCAGCATCCTTTGGAGCTTCTTGTCGCTCAGGGTCGTCGGCCGTCCGGAACCGGGCTTTCTTTCGATGCTCTGATTGTTGTCTAATAGTGCCAAGACGTTGTAGATGCTGGAACGGGCGTATCCGGCGTCCACAAAGTGCCGCACGATGTCCGTTTTCGACGCGGTGGGGTGCCGTTCTTTGAACGCGCACACTCCTGAACGGAGTTGCTTCACTGTTTTTGCCATCACGGTTAGAGTTCGACTGATAGAGCTGTCAAATTTGGTCTGCTGACTCATGGGTTACTATGATTGATGCTGCATGGGTAGTTTCGTCAGTGCGGGTGAAGGTAAACCCATGAAAAATTGGCAATGTTTGTCCATTTTTTTTATGCAAACGTTAATTATACTTTTAATAAAACACTCCAACTTCTCTGAAGGTTTTCAAATGTCTACGAGCTCACCCGATGTCAAGCTTATTTAGACACTTCAAAAACTTTTTAGTTTAGTTATAAACACATTCATTCTCGCTACTTCAGATATCTCTTTATTGGAATTCTCTAAATTCTTCGTCAATTTTCAAAACTGTTCAGAATGTCTGCAAGCATTTTGAGAATTTGCCAAATCACAATTTTAGACACAATTTTGCCAAATCACAAAATTAGAATTTCACGAACCTTGTAGGCACTGAAAGCACCGGAAAGGACAGACATATACTCAGATATACTGCTTTAGAACCTCTATAAAGCTTATTTATTCGAAACTTTGGACCTTTTCCGAAGCTCGAACATGTTGTCATTATCTGCTTCAATAGTTCGGAATATTTTGTAAATCCATAGCAATCCTACCAAAGCGCTTTTAACAATTTATTCAAACCACTCGCATTCAAACCAAGCATCTCGAAACTTATCCGAACGTGTGGAAACTTTTCTGAAGTTATACACATTTTAGCGAAAGTCTTCGAATTTTTTTAAACGTCTCCGTCGTTAGCGTATGCATTAAACAAAATAGACGAGTTTCGAAAGGTAATGAAAACAAATTGTATTGAGTCTTCTAACCTTCTACCAAAACTTTAGTCATGGCCGATGAACAGATGTACGTCGGCATGTTCTTCAGCTGTTCCGTGGCTTGCGATCAGCTGCTCCTCCGTTTTGGCCACGAAATTATGGCAGTGGATCCTCCGTTGGAGGTTCACCCAATAATTTTCTATCGGGGCTGTCGTTGACGGTCTTCGGTACAACGTTTATCTTCAGTCAGTCCACCTCCTCCAGTGCTCTTTTGGCATAATGGGCAGGGGCCAGGTTCGGCCAAAAGACCACATGTTCCTTCGCGTGATACTTCTTGATGACGGCGGCAACCTCCGGCAAGCACTTCGTATTGTATATTCCCGTTCACCGCAAGTCCCCAAAGAAAGAACAGCGGCTTGGACATTCCCTTCTCGCTGATTGTCAGCCACAGAAGGACCTTCTTCGGGAACTTGGTGTGGGAGATATATTTGACCCCAACGTTTACCTCCTTGGTGGCGGACGTTAAGTACTCAGTCCCCAGCATTCAGGCCGGCCTCGACTGACGCTTCGGCATAACAATGTCAATCTTGCCCAAGAACTTCTTCGCTGCTAGCCGGTTCTCTAAACTTCTCGGCCGAAGACGCGGAACGATGAGCCCAGCATGTCCTCAGTCTTGCTTTTCACATTCAAATGCACTCTACGGTCGAGCGGCCGTAACAAGACTTCCGTTCGACGTACTCGCCTTCCTCTTTTGTTAACGCCGATACGGGTTTATCCGGTGGACACGAGGTGCTTCGCAATGTCCAATTTCTTCGTTCTGGAGTTGAGCTGGAAGAGCGAACAAACCATCGAGCGTAGTTGCTTGACTGTTTTCGCTACTGCTGCTGCAAATTAACTGATAACGCTGTCTTTTTTTCTGTACACATTAGAGTTGTTACGATTGGTTATATAGATGGTTAAAATGCATGACAAATAGTACAAACCAGACAATTTTTTTAATGCATATGTTATTTTGTCTTCTAAAAGTTTCTTTGAATAGAAATTTTCTTGAACATCAAATCATGTCAGAATGTTCAAAAGCAGCAAACGTTCCTTTCATTTCTGGTTCTGAAATTAACGGTTTCTTGAGCCATTTAGAAGTTACTGATAATTTGCGAAATTCACGGTATTCATAATTGTTAATAATGAAGAGCTATATAGAATTGCTCTGATAATTGAACGTAGTACTTTTCCAAACTTTCAGGATGTGTATTCTGAAATACAGCCCTGAGTTTTGAAAGATTGTGTTTTTCTTCTGTTGCCTCAAATTCTCCAACAAGTTCATCGAATATTTCTAAATCGTGCCGTACGATGACTTCACATGACCTCACTTGACCTGTCATTCGACCGAAACTTTAAGGTGATACAGATTCATGGAACCTCATAGTTTTGTTGTTTGAAGGATACTTCAAACCATCCTGAAGTTCAGATCTTCATGTTCAATACGATTTTCCAAAACTTCTTCTATGTCCTGATCGAGTTTCCCAATCTGTAGAACTACATAAGGGAATAGCTATCTGACAGTACTTCTACAATATCCTTTGATGCTTCTTGAGTACAGATCTTGATGTACTTGTCAACAGAGAAATGACTCGTATCTCGATCGAACTAATAAGTTGGTACAGCTTCATGAGACCTCTTGTAATTGAGAATTATTGTAGTGTTCTTACAATACCATGGATACTCCGAAGTATCTTGAGGTTCTACTTGATCAACGAGGAGAAAACGGTGTCTTGACATATGAGTGACACGGGATGAAGGCAGTTCTCCCATAAACTGTTCACCCACGTTCATTTCACGTACTACGCTACGAACTCCGAGCGGCCAGTGATGCAGTCAAGCGTTTGCTTAAAGCAGTTGTGGTCCTGCATGTAGAAGCTTATGATGGTAGTATTGGAAAAGTAATCTTGTAAACGGAAGCCTTGCTGGAAGTACAAAAGGATGTTTGGTATCTTCAGCTTCTAAGAAATGCCCTAACCATCCGACTACTCGGAACAAGTGGTCGCTTGACAGCTGTGGATTAAACCAACGGATTGCTGGGCCCCTGCTATCTCTGTCAGTGCCTTCAATTCTTGGCTGAACTCTTCACAACCGTACGACACCGTGCTCTGCTATGAAAATTTATTCCGATGTTAGGCAACCGTTGAACACTATGTTCCTGTTTGATTTCTGCAGAATTTCCGTTAGGCGTAACCAATAAACACTGTGCTTAACTATCGTCGTGAAATTCGAAAACAACCTGACGAAAGATTCTCTAAATTTCTCCAACGTTTGGATGAGTGCAGTGTGCTGAAGAGTTGCAGATTTCTATTAGTCTTCAATCACTGAAGTACACAGGTAGAATCCACCCTAGAGAATGGCTCTGCTTCAATTTTTAATGCCGCTAAAACCTTCTGCTTCAACTGGGCCGCTAAAGCGCTGCTGGAGTTATGCAATCGGGAAATTGATTGTGATTTCAGGGGAGGGGGTGGGGGGATTTTGATGTAAACAGTGCTACCAAGCAATTCCCTCAATCGTCAGTACTTTTGACAACTTGGATGCATTTGGGAAAATATGTACCTGGGCTGTTGTTGTCTTTGGTTGTTAGACGCAACGCTTGATCCCCATCTCGTTCAAAATTGGGACGCTGCATGAAGATTTTCGCCGTCACCATTACAGCGCCGATGAATCCAAATGGATCAAAGAGTATTGCAATCATAGACAGTCATTTCCGTTTCGACAACTGCTTATTCGCACTGACCTCTGGAACATTGAACTGGAATTTAATACCGTCGTTAGTTGGTAGCCACTACAGCCAGAAGTCTTTACCGCTGGATTTGGATCGAAGGGAACTCCATTCGTCGATAACGCTAGATTCTCTTCCGATATACCTCCCAGTTAGCAGCCCATTTGATCAAGTTGAATTCGGAGCTGCCTTGTGGCTTCCTCATCATTCTCGCCTGTCAACACCTCATCCATATAAACGTCGTGCAGGCTGCCCTTGCTGCCAAAGAGTATACCGAGTCCTCAGTTGCCATCGCAAGCTGCCTTAGGGTTCGTGTTGCTCAATACGGTGCAGATTTCGTACCGTATATGACCGTACAAAGTTCTTATGTTTCAGCTCTGGCGATGAAATCCTTACGATATCCTTATGATGATGATATTGGTTTGCGTGGATGGCCTACGCTTTGCGAGGAAAAAGGCTCAGAAGCGTTTGTTTACAAATGTTGATTGGCCTTTTTCAATTGCTGGACGAGAATGAACAGCTTTTGTGAGTTTTGTGCAGCCGTATCAAAATATAATCTAGTAATCATAAACTCAAACCCGTGTCAAGGATTTACGAAACGGTTTGGCAAATGACGAACATACGTATGAAGAGGATCTTAACAACAGTTTGTGTGAAGACGATGAATTCTGATCTGACTCAGAATAAGGCGCAGATTGAGACGTTCCATAAACTTGCAATGAAGGACGCTAGAATACAAAAAAAGCCTGGCTGATTTGCATCGCCAGTTCGAATTTTCGGCGGAAGAAATCTGAGAAACTACAAAAATTTCACATGCCAAACTTTAATAGGACACACAAGTTTAAGGAATTTGGCAAGTGAAATTTTTGTATTTTCTTATATTTGTGCCTTCAAAAATTCAAAGTGGCGGTGAGGGTTGGCCGGGATGGCGGTCATTTTTTATCTTCCTGCTACCTTCACCTTAAGATACGGGAACCTCACTGTCACTGCAAGACAGCTCTACTTGATTCAAAATAAAGTTGTGTTCGACTCCATTTTGTTAAAAGTTGAGCTACTCAAATTTAAGTGAAGCCTTTTGGGATTGTCAATTCGACTATTCGAGAATATTTTTCATCTGATTCCAGTCGATGTTGTTCTATTGTGTTTATCAAGTAGATTGGCTCTGTAGTAAGATGATCAAAAGTGAGAACGGTTTCCATCTGATATACTTGAGAGTGGAAATAAAACCCTTGTGTATTGGTCACAGTCTGAACAAAGAATGAAAATTTACCTCTAATATTTACTCAGGTAAACAAAGGTTACTAAGGTCACCTAGATACTTGAGTCTTAGATCGCAGGTTACTACTTCAACACTCCTCCTTAACCTACGATCCCGGTCGGCTTCATAAATTCAGTATGCTTCTGCTTCGCCAAAGCTTTTGTAAATCCATCAGCCGGATGTTCATGTGTGGGTATGTAATGGAGCTTGATATCACCTTTCTCAACTACATCCTTCACAAACTGGTAGCGGATGGATATATGCTTAGTCCGGGGATTAGAACCATCGTTGCGGGCCATACATATTGCGGATTGGTTATCACAATAAATTGATACTGACTGCTTCTCGGACTTCTTTTCATTGATCTGCTGAAGGAGTTGCTGCCACCAGAGCGCCTCTTGAGTAGTTCGCGATAGCGCAATATACTCCGCTTCACATGATGATAATGCCACACACGACTGTCGCTTCACACTCCACGAGATGGGTCCTCCCATCTTCTTGAATATATATCCAGTTGATGGTCTTGAAAACCCATTTATTGCGAATCGCCTTTCTTCCAGGTGGTAGATCAGTCAAAATCCATGTACCATTCTCGTCTAGTGCACGAATTTCTTCTTGCATCGCTTTAGTGCAATGATGATGGTCCACCCGCTTTAGTGCCTCACTGTAACTCTTAGGATCTCCGCCTGCGTCATCATCAGCTTTGTTGCAAGAATCTTCGTTTTGGAATCCATCGTAAGGAATGACTTCTCTACCTTCTGATTCAGCCGATACAGACCCTCTTCTTCCGTCCCTGATGCAATAACATCGCCATCATTGTCCAGAACTTCACATTTCGTAGCCATGAAAACAACCTTCAATCCTTTCTTGCAAATTTTGCTGATTGATAGCAGATTTGTCGCCAGATCAGGAACAAGTAGCACGTCTTGAACTCCAATGCTTCCTTCTTTAAGATCCAGCTCGACAAATCATTTTGCGACCGACTTGATGGACTGGTTATTTGCTGTATCTATCGAATTCACCCAGTTTTCTTGCTTCCTGTATCCTTCTTCACTGCTGGTCATATGACTACTTGCAGCCGAATCGAAATAACATTCATCTTTTCTTTCTCTGCCCACAGCCAGCATTGCACAGAGAGCCTTACTTTTGTTCTTCGTTGGCTGCTTCTGTGGACAATTTGCTGCAAAGTCCAGGTTTATTGCAATTGAAGCAGTTTCCGTTCTTCTTCTCAATCTTGGAATGCCTCATTTTGTGATTCTGCTTGATGTACAACGCACCCTCTGCTCCGGAGCTTTTCAACGGCCACTCGACATCTTGAAGTATTTTTGTCTTCACGGTATCAGCCGTCAGCTCAATGCCCGATGCTTGCAATCCCATGATCATCGGGTTGTAATATTCCGACAATCCTTTTAACAGCAACGATGCCAACCACTGATCATTAACCTCGAATACAATTTCACTCAGGTTCTGCGCCGTTGTGACCAGTTCATCGACGTACTCTTCAACGGATCCAATTTCCTCCAACTTCACCGATGTTAACTTGTCCAGCAATCCGAAACGACGAATCAAACCATTGTCCTGGAACGTCTTCTGAAGCTTTTCCCATGCTTCTTTTGCCGTTTCAACGTTCTTCAACACGGCTATAGTTATTCTTCTCCAAGCTTAGGCAGATTGCTGCTAGCGCTCGTTCGCACATCTCAGGATCAACCTCCTGTCCGGCTACTGGCTTTACAGCTCGCCAGGAACCTTCTCTAATCAACGACATCTTCATTGCGAAAGCCCATGATGGATAATTCGCATGTCCACGCAGTTTCTCCATGCTCGAAAGATTTACTGGATCTCCGTAGGCACGTACAACACCTCCGGGCCGCAAGCCATCACCACCAGCCGGTAATCTTACGCCACTGTTTGTCGTCCTCGTACTCCCATTCGCACCGCTTTCAGCAACACTGCTCCTAACGTTGTCTCTTGGGATCATGGTTTCGAAAAAAAAAAAAATGAAAATCTGCTTCATTTCTGACTTCTCGTAACTTCAGGCTATGGCCAATTCTGGGCCCATAACCACTTGAGAGTGGAAATAAAACACTTGTGTATTGGTCACAGTCTGAATAAAGAATAAAAATTTATCTCTAATATTTACTCAGGTAAACAAAGGTTACTAAGGTCACCTAGATACTTGAGTCTTAGATCGCAGGTTACTACTTCAACAGATATACACAAAACAATAATTTTCTGTAAGAACCTACATTTGTCATTCACTTAATATTGAAGTTGTGAAATTTATTTCAATTTCATGTATATTTTTTAACAATTATTAAGATATTCTGTTAGCATCAAGAAAGTCATCCCGGCCACAAATTGCACTTACCGATTAGGTAATCAACGTTTTGAACTGCTTTAAACTGGAAAACATCCTTTGACCTTTTCAGACTACTTAGAAACGCTTTAATCTTCACTGAAAATTGCTACCCACCAGGTGTTATCTGTAAAATAATGAAAATAATTTTCATTTCTTAAGCAATTTCAAAAAATCTCAAACACTTTCAACCAAATTCACCTCACTTAGAACCCCCGCCTCGAAATAGATCCGCATAAATCACAATCTTAAAATCAACCTCAAATTCTCACACCGCGGCAACAACAACAAAGTCCCGCCAAGTTCAATGACACCTCCCATCCACAGCACAACAAAAGCGCAAAACACACACACACGTGGTCCCGCCAAATTTGCCCCTACCTCGCGACTTTTGACGAAACCGGCATTCCAAAACAATCGTTGCTCCTTGCGCTCATCCCTATAATGCTTCCATTTAATAAGCCATTCCCGGAGAGTTCATCGCGGAGGAAAAGTTCAACGAACCCAACCCGGGACTCACGTGTTTCGGGTAAAGTCAGTGGCAAAAGGGGGCACTGATTATACGAAAGCAAGCTGAAATTTTAGATGCACTGCAAGAGGCAGGCAAGAAACAAAAAAAACTGATTTGCAACTCGTTCATCCGAGCACATATGGTCCAAATTTGCCTGTGAAATCCAAACCTGGACGCGGAAGGGCGTCGGGAGAGAGAAGAGAAAGATTTTTAATTTGTCAGATAGGATGTTTTACGATTGATATAAAAATTCGAGAAGGCATGCTTTTTGCTGTCAGAACTCAGAACGAATTTCACTTTCACGTCGCATCTCTTTCTTCGTTAATCAGTGTGCACTGCGATGCGGTTTTCGGTGGGTGAATCTGACAGGGAGCCAGTGCTGCCAGTTTGACAATTGATCGGGAGATCGAGGAGGGGGATTGTTCGCCGAAATTTGCCAACGCTGAACGTCATCATCACACACATGGTGCCACAGCTTTCGTCAAGTTTTTTTTTTGTTTTGTTATTATTATTTTGAAAACCACACGCTCCAGTACCAGCCGGGGTTTTTTTTTCGGTAAGAGGGTTCCTAATTATGCACATCCAACGGGAACGGGAAAATGGCACATCGCAGCATGGCAATGATGTGTATTTGCAGTTCATGCCGACAGATTTTTTGGGGGAAAGTGAAACTACGTCGTTCTTTTCCGAGAATCGCCTGCGGTCGACGTACGAAGTTATTTCATCGAAAAGCGAAAGCGAATCCATTTTTTGTTTGTGTGTTCTTGTATTTTTCACAGAGCGCCGTCTGACGATCAAAAGAGGAAAGTGATTTTACAGTGATTGCCATTCATTGCCCTCTTCTCGGTTTTTTTTTTCAGTCGAAATGGCGTTTTTTTCTGAATTGAAAAGCGCAAAACCGGATCGAATTTCAGGCCTGAATTGCTGACTGACAAATGATGATTTAAATTTTTATTTGGAATCGGATGAGCGTGAATGTCTCGATGGGTTCGAATCACCTTTTGACTTAGAGAACTGAACTTCCCAACAAACATCGGTGTTGAATTAGAGGTTGTTCAAACAAATTTGGAGAAGCTATTCAGCTATTCTAGAAGAAACAGCTGAATAGCTTCTCCAAATTTGCTTGAACAAGCTCTAATTCAACACCGATGCTTGTTGGGTTGGGCATCTACACACGGACTGAATTTAAAATAACCTTCGATTCGGAATGAATAAGATGACTTGAAGTACACATTTAGAATGTTGATGAAGAGGAGTGCGGAATAGAGATCCGATGTTTTTCGTTCAGCAGTTGAGTTCACAAATAGCTTCAGTAATGAGTATTTCGTTCAGTCACATTGAGTTTTTACTGAGATATTGTTGATTTTAAGGATCTTTGATATTTGTACACGAATCGATCGAAAATTTCGCATATTGGTAAATGTTAACCAATGTAATTCTTCTTTTATGCTTTAACCTCAAATGACCGCAAATCGGTCGAATAAGTTTTAGATTCAAACGAAAAAGTTTCAATATGACCAAAACTACCCGCCCACAGCTGCTTCTCCGTTTTTGCCTAATCAGCTGAGGGTGCGATCCATCCAAATCTAGATTCAAGGTCTGCGGAATTCTGAAAGAAGTCTACACTCTTAGACAATTTTACAGAATTCGGTAATTTTTTACCGAACTTTCAGCAACCGGAACTTATCAAATTTTACCGAAATCCGTTAAATCAGATTACCGAACGTTCAGTTGTTGAAAGTTCGGTAAAAAATTACCGAATACTTGAAAATTTTCTAAGTTTGTAACGTTGATGAGATTAGTCAAATCCTGCTAGCTTCAGCCCTAAGTCTGATGTACGCTCTCGTCAGCGTCTTAAAGTTTCGCTTTACGATACTAATATCATCGGGCAAACCAAGAAGATGGACTGACATTCTGAAAACAGTTAGCACGAACACCCATCGACTTGCCGTAGCCTCCTGTGGAATTCGAAAATACTCGAAAGTGTACCAGAAACTCGAACGACGAAAATCACTCGATCCATTATTGCCTTGAACCCACTGCGTCAGTTTATCAGGAAGCCTAGTTTTGACTTGGGTTCCAGATTTTATTTTAAATCCAATTAGGCGATTTTCTCGTTATAGTCTATCAAACAAAATCATGCCGATCCATTTATCGTCATGTCATCCGGTTCACCTAGGCTTCATCGAACCAAAGCTCCTCAAATTTGTCATTATAAGATTGTGAAGCAGATCAGACAGGGCAATCCAATGTCTGCGGAAGTAGTCGCTTAGATTTCCACCTATATTTCGGGTGCCGTTAGGATCTCCTCGACTTAAAATTAAATTTATCGACTTTTGGAATAGCATCCGCTGACCCTGTGCGATTCATTAATTCCTAGGGGGTCCACAGCGATTCCATCGATCCTCCTCGTCCAGATATGTAGGTCATGACGGACAACTAGCACGTCATTCATTTCTCATTGACCGACCAGTCGCACGATGGCTCAATGTGTCAAACTCTGCTGCTGCTGTTGTACTTGAACCACCGACCGATGCTTGAACTGCAACGTCATCGCGGGATCCGTTTCCACAGTTTACGGCATTTGGATTCACCATTATCGCTTCAATTTTGATACTTCTATTTCCGCTTTTTCATGTTATTGGAACCAAAAGAACTCTGCTACAAGGCAGAGTCATGGAAACTAATTTGCTTTGTGGAATGCAGTGTTGCCAACAATGCGATGTTTGGTTATGAAAAGGGCCTATCCTAGTTGATCGACTCCTATCTGCTAACACATCTACTGTCGACCTAAACTGCAAACAGAGCCGCATTACCGTAGTCGAGGGTAACTGACAAAGGTAAACAATGGCGATTTTCGCAAATTTCTCGATATTAAAAAGCTGCCAAAACGAATACCATTTAGCCACCAAGCCCCCTTTTATCACTACAGACGACTACAACTGATTGCCATTTACTCTAGGCATTACAAAGCTAGCGAGGAGGTTATCATTCATCAGTAGGATCATTGCATCACTTTAACGCGGACAATGATTTGATTATTTTGTTTAAGGCCTTTAGCACCATGAGATTTTATTTTGAATTTAGGCATGTTAGAGGCTTGGCTTTTAACTCATGATTTTCTTCTCAGTGAACAAATTTGCAAATATACTATGTTAACAATATGAATCACTTCCTTTTTCCACATATACATGTTAGGCGACCCGTGTAGCGCTGCCAACAGAACCATCTGGTGGTGAAAAAGGCAATCAAAATATATTTTAACTTTCAATTTAGTAAATTCATTCTACTGTGTCTAAACGGTAAAACTAATACCCTCTGTTTATGAGTATTGTTTGCTCACACAGAGAAAAGTTTGATAGTCAATTTTATACCATTATTGGGGATTAAGATGACTAGGGCAAAATAATGATTTTCAACCGACTCTAATCATGATCAAAATGACCATTCAAAATAGTTCAACATTTACAAACATTTCAAAATAGTCCCTGTAACCCTGACCATAGTCAAAAAAGAGGTGATGAAAAAATGTCTCCGACCACTTTCATGGTAATTGAAACCAGTATATGCAATAGTCTTGGTGATCTTGATCATGATTTAATTATCGGTACAACCACATAATTTTTCTCGGAGCACTTTTGAGAATAATGCAGATAAGTCAAAATGTGCTTTTTTTTACTCCTAGAAGAGAATTACTTTTCTCCATTTTAATGAAGCAATGTCATGAAAGAAGACTAGTTTTATCCAATATGTATGAATTTTTGAAACTAAAACATATAACCTTATTTTTTAGGTTATTGCGTTACGCATTTTTGACGCCACTAACGTTGACGCTAATATTACCAACACAATATACGCATTTTTAACTTCTTTTGAGAGTAAGGTCTGTATCCGCAATAATCCGGACACCTCAAAACATGAATAAAACATAAATTTCGCATTATATTTCCGTCGTTGTTGTTTATTTCAGATTCATGGGATGTGTTTTATAAATTCGTGAAGACAAAACATAGTTATTCGGTATTTGCATAAAATTTTCGAACTTTGCGCTTAACTCCGTCCATTAGGGTTTGTACAGACTCTTCAGACATCGTAGAAGCCGTCTTTGTCCAAATTTGCTGGAAGTGTTTGAAGTCTTTGATTCCTTGCTTCTTTCCAGAAAGCTTCCGCTTCATCGGAGCCCAATATCTCTCGATTGGTCGTAGCTCTGGGCAATTTGGCGGGTTTGAGGTTTTTGGTACAATGTTCACTTGATTTGCTTGGTGCCACTCAATCACAGTTTTAGCATAGTAGCATGATACCAAATTGGGCCAGAACAAAGGTTTTTCTTTGTGACCTTTTATGAAGGGTAGCAATCGCTTCTGCAGACACTCTTTCTGATAGATCTCCTTGTTGATTGTGCCTGTAGTGACGAAAGATTTACTCTTTTTGCCACACGTGCAAATTGCTTGCCACACAAGGGATTTTTTTCGGAAATTTCGATGCCTTCTTCGTTCTGAAATGCTCAGCTGTAGCATTTCTGGCCATAGCAGAATAAAAAGCCAGCCCTGGAAGCTGCTTGAAATCCTCCAGGACACAAGTTTCATCGTCCAAAACAACGCATGAAAACTTCGTCAAATATTCGCAGTACAAACGTCGAGCCCGTGATTTTGCTGCCAAGTTCTGTTTGTCGTTGCGATTTGGAACTGTTTTTACTTTAAACGACTTAAGTCCCAAACGTTGTTTTGATTTTTGGACAAAACCCGGCGACATCCCTATTGTACGAGCCACCGTTCGAATGGAGAGATTTGGGTTTTTCGTTAATATCCTTTCCACCTTTCGGTCCATGAAGATCAGCGCGCCAATGTTTTTGTCACTTCTCGGTTTCCTCTCCACCGTCAAACGTTCCGAAAATGATTTGAGCACATCGTGAACAGTGGATTTAGGCAAATCCAATGTTTTTGCAAGGTCCCGTATTGACAAGTCAGGATTTGCCGTACGCCCGTACAAAATTCGCTCGCGCACTTGTTTGTCTTTCGTCGCCGTCTTGAATACTAAACATGAAATGTAAGCATCAATCATAGTCTTTTTCATCATAGACTCTCAGCTATACAACAGTGAAATTTTTAATTCCTACGTGCAATATTTCAAAAGTTACAATGATTTGAAGGTGTCCGGATTAATGTGGATACAGACCTTAATATCTACTCATTTATGACTTTGTCACGGGTAACGAGTATGGTTAACGAGTAGAGAATAAAGATAATACTAATAACCCCAAAACCCAAACAACCACACCACAACACGGAGAAGTTTTAGTTTACTTATTTCATAAATAAAAAAAGAAAGAGGTAAGTGTACGAAAATTGAATTAGTTCCGTCAACATAAATCAATTCATCGTCTTGTCTGAGCTGCTTAACAATGGAAGTGACCAACACAAGCTTGACAAGAATAATTTAAATTCGGTTCCATTTTCGATGTCGTTGTGTTAGGGCCTAGGGACAAGACACTGAACAATCCTGAGTAACTCTGAGCAAATATGAGCATCTCTTATTCACTGGATTCATATTGTGATATTGACCACTCCTACCTTTTGTAAAGCTTGGTTTTGACAGTAAAATTTCATAATCAAAACAAGAAAGTTCTGTCGTGCAAGTATACCATATCAACGTTGGGGTATTCATCACCCTATTTTGGGAGCTATTCTGACGAACCCACGGAGTTTAGGTTCTCTGTGGGTGATGTCATAATATTCCAAACTACCGTTGAGGCTGTCAAGCAGTATGGCATTAAAAGATTGCTTCTCTAGATATGCAAATCTGGGCAAAGATTGGGGCAGATAAATATGTTGTACAGGAAATCGATTTTGATCGTTCCCGTGAGCAGGAGGCGGAGGTTATCAGGACTCGACTCCGATTTTGCCTCAGTAAAGCGTAAGTATAGGGCACTTAAGGTGAAAGTACTACCAACTAAAAATCAATTGGATTACTGCTGGTCGGATGACATTCCCTTTCTAATATAAGTATGAGCTTTTCATAAGACAGAAAGGGAACTTCAAACGCAAGTAACGGTCAATAGTACATCAATCGAGTACTATTGACCCTTAAATACATGTTCAATAGGTTATTTCACTTTTCATCTGCCGGGATACTTCTGTAGCTCAATCTGGAGAGAAGTCTGCCATAGGAAATCGATGAAAGGTTAATTATTTTATTTTAAATCACATTTCCAGAGCTTCCCATAGTCGAAACCAACGTCGAATGGGTTAGGTCAATCAATCCGTACAATGGGAATATGTGGCATTTATTGACTGCAAAACGGATCACCTCCAAAAAGAAACCAAGCCGGATCGACCAATCGCAAAACTGGAGTTTTTCAATTTTTGCGGTTGGTCGAACAGGATTTGTCTCTTTTTGGAGGTGATTCATTCGGCAGTCAATTAATTTTATCTGTTTCTCGCCTTCCTACAAGAAAAACAATTAAACAATATTAAACAATCTACTTATCAATTCCTCCTCCAAATACTGCGACCTTTCTCGCCGGAAATGAGAGCTTCTTACAATACGATAACAAATAATTTTCCCAGACAGTAAACATACTGCTGTTATTGGTTGCCAAGGTTATCACCGTCACCACCACCACATTCAAGCCAGTGCTGCCAGAATACTTTAAATCGAGTTATAAATTATACAAGTTGATGGAAGCTGATGCATTCTGAGCAAACGTCAGTTTTATGATCAAATATGAGTGAAGTTGTTTTTTTCGTTTTCGCACACATTTTTTGGCATTCCCAGAATGCCACTCTCTATCATGGGGCGAGAAGAAACCTCATAGAGTGAGAAAATTTGATGAATCCTGAGTAACTTTTGAAGAATAAAGTTACTCACAAGAAAGCTGTCTTGCCCCTTTGGGGGGGCACTCTCTCCATTATTTTGATTCAACCCCACAACCACCCAACAAACACAAAAAAAACTAAAAACAAAAAAATTTTCCCCGTTTCTTATCGTTTCCCAGGGTTTCGAATTTTTTACCTTCAAATTTATTAAAAAAAATATAGAAATTTCTCCAAAAACCAAAAAAAGATGCCACAACGGGGGGCCCTACTCCACCGCTGTGAGCGTTCAGGGAATATTTAATATGTGATACGTGATACGGAAGGCTTTACTGAAGTGCAATGATCAGCATTGTAGCGTTATGTATAGATTGGTAATTTGCTAAACATCGATTCTAGGAAGCTTGAAGCTTGCGTCGGAGTGCAGCGGGCTGACCTCGTTTGTCTCTTCTCGTGCCATTTTTCCGTCTGGTGGAATGATGCTGCAATGGCAAATAGCAGGTCAATCCAAAACTGATGGGTTTATTCAAAGTATGACTTAATTGGAGACATAAAAATAACTTTTTCTCGAAAAAGGTAAAGCCTTACATGAATAGTAGTAAATACGATATAAAATTGTACGAGCATATCAGATATGTAGTTTGAGTGAATGGTCGGTTGTTTTCAAAAACAGAGTTAAATAGAGAAAATTAAAAACATTGAAAATTGCTAGTGTCCAATTGTGCACGCTCGAGAGCTCACATACTAGCGTCGGTTACTTTGACAGCTGCTGTGCAGAAATACAAAGAAACCAAATGACAGTGCTCGCTTGCTGAGCAACGAGGGTTACTCGAGGTACCTCAAAAGCAACTCTGAAATTGCTCGCGATGAGGAACTGTCTTGCCCCTTGGTTAGGGCCAAGGAATCATTTTTTCTTCAAAAACCGTGAAAAACTAGCAACAAAAGAACAGGTCGATATGTGTTTGTCCCAACCATTTGCCAACAATAAAATTTTGCGAACGTATTTGCTGCCAACTAAGATCATAAAAATATAGTGGTTTTTTCTTCAGTGCGTGAGTTGAGGATCAATTTAAGCCAAAATTTTATCTAATTGAATCAATGTATCTCTACTTCGTAATATTTGAAAATCATTCTATGGTAATCAAAAATAATAATTGCAAGCCTTAAATCTCGCTTTCTTTCCAACAGACAGGTTTCCTATCCTGCGCAAGTTGCAGCAAACCATAGTTGCTTTTGTCATGACATTCGCAGCTGGCAACAAGTCAAATTTGCGGCGAGTTGTTCGGAAATCGTTTTCTTAGTTAGGGCCTTAGTTTAACAATTTGTGATTGATTTCAATTGGTCTGTTGAGTGCTTTTGGAATATAACGCTAGGTAAACCGAAAGCTGCATAGCTTAGTTTGAGCGTTTTTTTGCCCCTCTCCCCCCTTCCCCCCACCCCAACCCCAAAAAAAGGGCCCCCGAAAAAATATGAAGTGACTTATATTGTTAATATAGTATATTTGATTTAATACTAACTTGAAAATTGGCGAGAATGTTCTACCCTCTCTTCAATTATTATTTGAAGTTCACAAAAAGTTACTTAAAGACTTGCTTCGAACTTCAAAAATTTATACCTCAAAGTTCATTTAAAGCGTTCAGTGCAGATTGAGTACTACGTGTACTTTCTGTGAACTGTCAAGTTTGGATTGAGTACTAGATATACTTTCCGTGAACATTCAACTTACCAAAGTTCAGTTCAGAAAGTTCGTTGATGGAATTAGCATTTTGGGTATAATCAAATGTGTGGAGATAAGACTCGGACTTCGGATTGTTCTATGCGTAAGTCTGAACGAAATGACTTTGGGTTTGAATCTGATTGTATTTCTCGTATTTAGGTTTAAAGAAAGCTATGTTGAAAAGATTATCGTGAGCGAAGACGCCTAGGTCGTCTTATCTGGAAAACATCTGGCAAACACTCGCGTTAGCGTTCATGTATTAATGATATGTAAAAAGGTTGTTTCGAGGGTTGCTGCCTGGGTGGTTTCATTCCAGGTCAGCTTACAGTTTATGGTTCGGAGAAGGTCTTTTAGAAAGAATGTTGTAAATAGATATTTATGGCTGGAAAGGCATACTTATGAAAACTAGGAAGTGATGTAATTTGATCGGGTTGCATTTATTATGCTACAAATGACATTCAATGTCGTCATCATGAAGTGCATCCCGATTTCAGCAAAGAGAACTTGGTTTTGAGACTGGTGGCAAGCACAAACTTTAAAAAAAATATGAACAGCTTTTGAAAATTTGAACGTAAACAATTAATAATGATATTTTTGTTTTTTGTTTCGTTGCGTTGATTTGAGTTTTTTTAAGAGCTGAAAAGAATTCCGTTCATCTGCTTAAACGAACTTTTCGTGAATTTAAGAGTTTACTTCGGAGATTGGTAAGCATGCTGGTCTGGCTGATTATGCAAAAATGACTCCCTTATCCAAACTTTTGATTGCTTGAGGACTTTGGCCCCCAAATCTCAACCAATATTGGGCCGTTCCTTCTACTATTCTTATTTACAGCTTGCTGCAGTGTAACAAAGATGAAATAAGATTAAAGCTTTTGTTTGTGGCTTTCCTGCTGATAATTGTGGCTCCAAAACCTTAACCTCCAAGTAAGCAACTCGGCCAATGCTAAGATTTCTCATTCAACTATTTCTCGCGATATGAAGGGTGTTCCGATCAAAATTTGGTCAAAGAGTAATGTTTGTGAGTCGATCAAAGTTTTTATTAATAAGTCAAATTCTTTTTTCTTTTTCAAGTTCAGTTAATACAGAATACAGGAGAAATATTCAGCTAAGCTTCCTTCGTTTAACACCTGCCATAAGATTTTGAACAGTCTTCTTGTCCACTTTATTCGCCGCAGAACGCCAGTTTGCCTTGAACTGTTTCTCGCTCACAACAGCTTTTTGAGTCTTCTTAAGGTTCCGCTTGACGATGGCCCAATATCGTTCGATTGGGCGTAGGTCTGGCGTGTTGGGAGGGTTGCTTGTCTTTGGGCACAACTTGAACGTTGTTGGCAGCATACCACTCAGTGGCCTTTTTCCGTAATGGCACGATGCCAAATACGGCCAAAATAGAACGGAACAATTGTGTCGCTTCAGGAAAGGCAGTAGACGTTTTTGTAGTCAGATAAATTCCTTGGTTGACGGTTCCGGTCGCAATGTAAACGTCGCTCTTCAAGCCACAGGTACAGATGGCCTGCCACACCTGATATTTCTCTGCGAAATTTGACAGTTTAATTTGCTTGAAAACATCTGCCACCTTTCCCCGTCCGGTTGCCGAGTAAAATTCCTGTCCAGGAAGCTGTTTAAAGTCTGCCTTGACGTAAGTTTCATCGTCCTGTACCACGCAATCAAACTTCGTCAGCATCGTCGTGTACAACTTTAGCGATCGTGCTTTGATCGACGTGTTTTGTTTATCGTCGCGATTAGGAGTCACCACTTTCTTGTACTCTCAGCTTCTTTGCTTGCCACTCCCAGCTTCTTTGCGACATCTCGGACGGAGAGGTTGGGGTTCCGCTCGAAACAGCGGGCAACTCTTTTTGTCGGCTTTCGATTTCCTCCCGATCCAGCTTTCCTGGCTGTCGACAAACGTTCGCCGAACACTTTTAATACGTTGGTAACCGTTGATTCAGCCACATTCGACAATTTCGCCAACTTGGCGTGAGAGTAGTTTGGATTTTCGCCATGCACGTGCAAAATTTTGATGCGTTACTTCTCTTCCTTCGACGACATTTTGATAACTGAAGTGCTAATCTCAAAATCAAAATAGAGACATGATGCTACACGCACACAACTTCAAAATGAGGGGTGTGCAAAAAATTTTAATGCACGATGAAAGAAAATGCGTCAGGTTTAAGTCGACCAAATTTTGATCGAAACACCCTTTAGATTGCAAACAATTTCATTGTTTACGCTTTTTTTGACTTGGAATCACAAGACAGGACATTTTACGCGCTTATTAAAATTCATTATCAGTTTCTGTAGAATTAAATAACTGCTCGGCTTGCTATTTTGGAAACGGGCCTGCTTCAGAGTAACCAGAGTTTCTCGACTCAGAAGGCAACTTTGAGCTCGAAATAGCTCAAAACTCAAGCTTTTGTTTGGCTATCGAAGATGGAACGTTTCCCGACCAAAACGAACTAACGTTGATTGCAAGAATGATTTGAAAAGTCATGCCAAATTTGATCGACGTATACACTGTCTAACTTGTCAAATCTAAGAAATTCCATATAACGACATCAGCGTCTTCAAAATCCGAACTCCGTCAAATCTTTGCCTACAATCGCCCAACCGGTCGAATCGCTTCGCTTTCGACTATCTTTAGCTGGATGGCAATAATTATAATGGACATGAGTGCAAAGCACAACCAACCCATGACGCCCGCCCACCCCACTCAACAATCAGCCACTATACAGCTATGTGCGACAACCAACGACGATAGCTCTCTAGCGATCTATTGCGGCTATTCGATGGCCTGAAGTTAACTTTAAGCCTCCGTTGTTGGTGCTTGTGCTGCTGCTCCAATCGAAAATGGGTTGGGCATCGCACCGTCTCGCTCGGCTCTATGACTAGCTGCATTTCATCCTCAGAGGGATCCATGGGTGGTGATGGTGGTGGTGGTGGTGGGTTGGTGGGTTACACAAAAAGTGATGACGCTGGTGCTTTATAATTAAAGCCAAATCGACGACGACGACGACGATGTCCTTAAGATGTTGCACTGCCGGAGAAAAAGGAAAGGCAGGGCTGGCGGTTTTTGTCAAATAATCTTGATAAATTGTTTACTCGTCGCCATTTTCGCAACGCCAACTACGACTACTTCGATGACGACGGCAAATCCCAGGGGTCAACTGTCAAGCTGCCCCTTAGCCCTCGCACACACACACACACACGGATACAACACACATGCCTTCATTCAGCTGCTTTCGCAGTTTGTGGGAATGTTCAGCCAGCCAAACAGCGAAACCCAATCGATTGGATTAATATTTTAAAGTTGAATTTATTATTTACGACATGAGATGCAAAAGCGCACACACTCAGCCACACACATCAACAGTCAAACCTAGGCAGAAAGTTCATCGGGAGGTATGCGTCCGACGCACGAGGTGGACAAGACATTTCGCGCGAGATAATAATTTCGATTAAAATTTCAACCACGCGCGCATTTCGCCTTGCGATTACGAATGCTCCGTGGCTCCCTCCGTCGGCGCGCGTGAATCAAAGATGTGAGAGAGAGAAAAAAATAAGCAGGGCTGCAATTTTCTTTGTTTTCGCGCTCGAAAGGTCAGCTGCTGCCGTCGTCGTCGTCGTTGTTTTGTTGTCGTCGAGGTCGAGCCCTTAAAAATTGCGCGCTCGCTATTCGGTTCTCCCGGGTGACATTTAGCAAAGGAATCACCGCAGCGAATCGAAGGCCCGGATCGGAGGCTAGACGTGCGCGGGTTAAATGATGCTATTGTTGTTCACGGGAACGGGACGGACAGCTCTAATAAGGTGCGATCTGATCGATGCACTCGTTTCTGGTGAGAAACGATTGTGTATTGCGAATCACGATTGCATTTTTAAAGTCGGCAGCACGGTTAGACATATGAGAAGTGAAATAGCGGCAATCTTTACATCCAATTTTGTTGAGTTACATTGAAATTCAGGTTATGAGCGTAAATTTTTCATAAGGCGAGCAAATTTGGAACAACTTCATCAAACATTTTTGAACCTCAAGACAGATTGAATGAATTATGTGGAACATCGGTGACATTTGAACATTTGGGTCCTCCCTTAGCTCAGTCGGTAAAGGCGCGGCTATAAAGCAACACCATGCTGGAGGTGGCTGGGTTCGATTCCCGGTCTGGTCTAGGAATTTTTCGTTAAGGAAAATTTCTCGACTCCCTGGGCATCGCGTATGATTGTACTTGGCATCGAAAGCTCTCAATTAATAACTGTGGAAGTGCATTTAGAACACTAAGTTGAGAGCAAGCACTAAGCTAATTGCTTGAAATGCTCAAGTTTTTGTGTTCGGTGACATTTGAAAAATTCAAGAATACACAGAAAAAAATAATGAATTTGAAGAGGCGTGTCAAAATTACCCTGGTTTAATTCCAAGCCAAAGTACGAAATTGTTTGCAATCTTTCATTCGCCATATAACAATGTTTGAAATTTTTCATACAACAGGCTAGATTAAGGCGTTACCTTGCTTAACCTTCTTGAGGTGTCGGGGTCAATATGACCCGGAATGGATTTTAAAAATGATATAACTTTCTTAAATAAGCATCTACACGCTAAGAAAAAAGTACCCAGCGAAGCACTTAAGTGTGGGAAACCAACGTTGGGTATAATCATGTTAACCTACCATTGGGTAAAAATTACTTACTTTTGGGTAAAATTGTACCTTAAAATAAGTAATTTGTACCCAACGGTAGGTAAACATGATTATACTCAACCTTGGCTTCCCACACTTAACTGCTCCGTTGGGTACTTTTTTCTTAGCGTGTAGACGTTTGAATTTTCTTGACTTTTCCTAAATCAAAGGAAGTTACGTTTCTGCATCAAACTATTTTTTTGTTTTTTGACATTTCTGAAGGGCTGTTAAATAAAAGTTACGAATAAGGTGTTTCGGGTCATATTGACCCGGATTTCAAACTTACACTGTGGAAATTATATATGACCAAAGTTTAATTTCTTTGCAGTCAAAATGCTTATTAGAGCCACAATTTTTAGTTTCTGGTAGGGGGCGACCCCGGCGTAGTGGTTAACACCCATACCTCTCACGCCAAAGTCACGAGTTCGAATCTAACCTCCGAACAAGTTACGAAAATACCCAAAAAGGTAATTTGAGTAACTACGACGGGAGATGAACCAGCCCAAGGCTGAAAATATCGATAATCAAGATACAAAAAAAAAAAATAGTTTCTGGTGAGTACTGACCTTTTTTAACCCGACTGGCCACAAGGAATCTGTGCCGGAAGAGGGCATGTTTTGCCACGATCCGTGAGGCGGTGACAGATACAAATTTCCTCCGGAACATGCTTTTCGACGGCTCAAACTTCATGATTTTTCATGAATAGTCTACTTCTAGCCTTGAAATGGACCAATGACCATATTGGCCATTCCGGGACAATCAGGATGCCCCGGGGGAATAGCTTAGGAGGGAACAAATACCGATTTTCACCGAAACATGCCTTTCGACGGCTCAAACTTCATGATTTTTGCTGAGCAGTCTGGGTATAGCTGTGAAATGAAGTAATGACCATGTAGGCCATTCCGAAACAGCCCGGATGCCCCGGAAGAACCCTTTAGGAGGGGACAAAAACGGATTTTCACCGAAACATGCCTTTCGACGGCTCAAACTTTATGATTTTGTATAAGTAGTCTACTTCTAGCCTAGAAATGGCTCAATGACTATATTGACCATTCCGGGATAACCCAGATACTCCGGGGGAACCGTTTAGGAGCGGACAAATATAGATTTTCGCAGCAACATGCCTTCAGACGGCTCAAATTTCATGGTTTTTGTAGAGTAGTCTACTTCTAGCCTAGAAATGGACCAATGACTGTATTGGCCATTCCTGGCCATTCTGAAGGCCCTGGGGGAACCATTTTGGAGGAGACAAATGCATATTTTTGCCAAAACATGCCTTCGACGGCTCCAACTTCATGATTTTCATGAATAGTCTTTTTCTAGTCTTGAAATGGACCAATGACCATACCAACGACCATTCCGGGAGAATTCGGATAGTACGGGGGAACCCTTCAGGAGGAGACAAATGAGGACTTTCACCGAAACATGCCTTTCGACGTATCAAACTTTATGATTTTGTATAAGTAGTCTACTACTAGCCTAGAAATGGCTCAATGACTATATTGACCATTCCGGGATAACCCAGATACCCCGGGGGAACCGTTTAGGAGCGGACAAATATAGATTTTCGCCGCAACATGCCTTCAGACGGCTCCAACTTCATGATTTTTGTTGAGTAGTCTACTTCTAGCCTAGAAATGGACCAATGACTGTATTGGCCATTCCTGGACATTCTGAAGGCCCTGGGGGAACCATTTTGGAGAAGACTAATGCATATTTTTGCGGAAACATGCCTTTGCACGGCTCAAACTTCATGATTTTTCATGAGTAGTATACGTTCAGCCTTGAAATGGACCAATGATCATATTCGCCATTCTGGAACAATCCAGATGGCCCGGGAGAACCTTTTATGCCATTCGACGGCTCAAACTTCATGACGTTTTGTAAACAATCTACTTCGAGCTATTAAATGGACGAATGAACATATTGACCATTCTGGGACAACCCGGATACTCCGAGGGAACCCTTCAGGAAGAGACAAATTCGGTTTTTTGCTGAAACATGCCAATGCTACTAAATTTCGACCATGTATGAAGATATTGACAAAGCAGTTATGGTCACTCATTCAAGCTAAGAGTTGTATTCAAAGGAAATCATGTCAATTTCACATTTTTAACAAGTAGACTTCTTACTTCTTACTCAAGGCAACCCAAAACTAAAGCAGAACAACAATTTTTCCAATACTCAATCTCTAATCATTTTAATCTCCTTCCTAGCTCTCTTCCTATCTTTCTATTACTTTCCTTTCTCTGACTACTTATGTATATAAAACCACACAAAATAAACCCTACAATATACAGTATAATACCTTTTCTTTTCGTCTACAGACATTTTGCTTGCAATTCTTAGGTCTTGCTTAGGTATTTTACCTCTTAATCTGAGCTCTTTAATACCAAGGCCGGTTATCATTTCTCAATTAGGTATTCATATGCTTTGTGTGTTCTGCTCGGGGTTTACCTTTCGTGTACTGGCTATCATTTCTATTGCTACGTACTCACGGGCCCGTGTACTGCATACGACCCGCCATCCCTCGAACGATACATGTACTCCGTGCTCTAAGGACACTTCTCCGCAATCCCCGGTGTTCTGAGCCGTAATAGCTGCGTTACCGTCTTCCTTGATGTGCACTGCTGTCTTCTGAGAGCGTGGTTTCCACGTGCCTCCCGAGGTGGAAGGCACGCCACGATCGGTGGTGAGAAACATGCCGCGACCTCACACTGATGAACGGAAAGCTAAAGAAAAGAGCCCTGGGGCATGGACAACCAGCATCTGACTTTCTCGAAATCATTCCATCAACTCACCCAATGCTGGGGCTCTCCTGGCTCGAGCTGAAGTGGAGTTGTTGTGCAACGCCGTGCGCCACCTGAAATGTGTCCGTCGAATCGTGGAATCACGGGTAGCATCTGTTCCTCTTCCCAACCGTACACGTGCGATGACCTGCAGCACAATGGCGAATAGGTTTCCTATCAACAACAAATTATTGTTACCGATTTTTTTATGGAGCTTCCGGATCCTACGTGTCTGAGCTGCACAAGCGATTTCGACGGATTTTTCGTCGCCACTGGTTGGTCTCGAGTCCTGCGTTCACCGTGTGTGTTTGCCTCGCTTTTTCGAAGTATTTCCGCCGTTCCAATGCTACAGTATCTGGCTCAACTCCGAGATTGTGGTCACACGTGTGATGTTTCCTTTGTATTCTACGCTCTGTAGCACAAAATGATGATTCACCTTCGGGACGCTGAGTTTGCGTACACCAGTGCTCCAAAGATTACTTCACCTGTAGCAGCGATGAAACTACGACCCGGTGTGAGTAAGAGCTGACGACGAACTGCGAATGACGAGATGATTCCCGAGTGGACCATGAACCATCGTCCTAAAACTTCGACTAAAATTTGCTGCTATTCGCTTTTCCTTCCGTTCGTCGCTGACGACGGTATTTTAGGGTTGTCAACAGCAAATAATTGCCAGTTTTGACGGTGCTAGTGTTTGCTTTCTGCTGCAGGGGCTTTTACTTTGACGAGGTAGGGATGGGCATATTTAGTGTTTGCGATATTTTTATTATTCAATTATATTTACAAAATGATCGAAATCTACGAAAATCTATAGCTAGATTTATTAACGCTACACATTTACTATCTTGTTAATGTCCAACGTGTGCTGTTTTCATTATTTGCTAAATTGGTAACAAAATTAAACAAATTCAATTAAATACATCCATGGAGCCAGCAAAGTGAATAAGCATTCACTTCCTCAACTGTCTGGATAACAACCGGGGTTGACTGCTCCGTACTAGAACCAAATGACTTAAAATTCTGTTTATGAATAGTTTTATGTAGACACTAGTCTTGTAAAAAAAAATCAAATCATTCGGTTTCAATACGGCAGAGCAAAAGCGATTGGTGACAGAAGTTGGCCTAGTATCCTATGCTGACGACATGTAACATGAAGTTGTAGCCAAGGCTTCAAATGTTCAAAGCATATTTACATTTTTGCGTTCACTCTTCAAATATAGCCACTACAACGATTCAAAGAAAAGTTGGCACCCTCATCCTCACTATATTTTTGCCAAATTTACCATTCTTCCTCCCATTTACGTTTTATTTGTGGTTTATTTTTCCGAAAATCGAAATGATCCACAAAACATGATCCCTCCGATTTTTCTTAGGGTCATAGGATCAATTCAAAAAATCGAAAATCGATATCAATCCGATCGAACTCGTAAAGATCAATCCAAGATAACCCAATTCTTATTCGAATGTAAATAAAGGCAAATGTCATTGGTCCATTTCAAAGCTAGAACTAGACTTTTCATGAAAAATCATGAAGTTTGAGCCGTCCAAAGGCATGTTTCGGTGAAAATTCGTTTTTGTCCCCTCCTATAGGGTTCTTCCGGGGTATCCGGGTTGTCTCTGAATTTCCAATAAAGTCATTGATCCATTTCTACATTGGATGTAGACTATTCATGACAAATCATGAAGTTTGAGCCATCGAAAGGCATGTTTCGGTGAAAATCTGTATTTGTTCCCTCCTAAACGGTTCCGCCGGGGTATCCGGATTGTCCCGGAATGGCCAAAATATTCATTAGGCCATTTCTAGGCTATAAGTAAGCTACTAATAAAAAATCCTTAAGTTTGAGCCGTCGAAAGGCATGTTTCGGCGAAAATCTGTATTTGTCTCCTCCTGAAGGGTTCCCCCGGGGTATCCAAATTGTCCCGGAATGGCCCATATTTCTAGGTTGGAAGTAGACTATTCATGAAAAATCATGAAGTTTGAGCCGTTGAAAAGCATATTCCGCTGAAAATTTGTAATCTGTCGCTACCTCACGGATAGAGGCAAAACATGCCCTCTTACGGCACAGATTACTTGTGACCAATCGGGTTAAAAAGGGCAGTACTCACCAGAAACTGAGAATTGGGACTCTTATTAGCATTTTGACTCCAAAGTCTTTGAATTTGGTTACATGAATTTTCCACAATGTGAATTTTAAATCCGGATCAATATGACCCGAAACACCTTATTCGTTACAAAATGTTCGAGTACTTTTTCGAATGGACGTAAGTAACGTTTGGACGAAAATGAGAAAATCAGGATTAAACTTTTTTGAGTTTATTTTTATTCCTATTTAAAAACGGGACATGTTTATACCAATTTAATTCCACTGAACGGTACATTGGTAAAAGAGTTTTCATCACTGTGCTTAAAAATTACAATAGGAGTGGAAATTCGAGTTTAATTTAGAAAAATATTTTTTACAACGGTCTGCCATAGAAAAAGATCATACGTCATTTTGATAAGCCAGTATGGCAGATGGCTTGTTACTTTCGTCAAAATGATACGCTTTTCTGTGTGACAATGATGTTACGTCGAAATGTTTCGTCAACTTGACACATTTCACACAGATACGTCGAACCTAAAATTCGCTTTGTTTTTTTTTTGTTTTGGTTATATTAGTTTTTGGTATGAATCGCGTGAAGTTATGTTTTCGCAGAACTCGTGCGCTGTTGATTTTTATCAATAATGTATTCAACATAGTTCAAAAGTGTTCAAAATTCCCATTGGGGGGCAAGCGCTAGAGGATCTGGATGACGAACTAAATCAGGACGCCAGGCAGTCGGACGAGCCAAAAAGGTAACATTGAAGGATAATCTTAATCGTTGAAAATTAAAGTTGAACATAAATTGCTTTTCCAGTCCACATGAGTAAACGAGCAGCGCGCATATATCATGTATGCTAGAGGAATCAACCGATCGGGATTTGATGAAGCTTTTGAAAACGGTGTCCCATCACTGTTCGGAACCAAAGATGGAGCTCTGGAAAACGTCGGTGGTCAATGAAATAAGCAAAATGAAACACTGCAACTAGGTAGCGCTGTTCGAAGGTCGTCACAAACGGGTAAACGTACAAAATGCAACATCGATTAAGTTCTTGATCGAGGACAATACTATGGGAGAGATGAAACTGATCAGAAAATGCTTACGCGAATCGCGTCCTATTCGGTCGTTCGATCAAGTATTCTCTAAGATTCTGTCGGAAGACGGTGGTTTAGTGGAGGTGGGACCACGATTTGAATAAATCCTATCAAGATTTGTGACGCTAGGGCAATGGAGACTCAATATGGAAAAATCCTCACTCAGAACCCTGCCAAACATCGCCAGCAGCTGAGAAAGGCTAACTAAACAGAAGCAGAAGGCTGATCAGGAGATTAACGCATCGAAGGTAATGCACGATTTAGACCAATTCGCAGATGTGTTCCAGATAAACAGAGAAAAAAGCCAAGGAATTGATGGAGAAGGAAGAAGAAAAAGTAGCCGAAAAGGACGAGCGGAAGGCCATCGAGGAGCAACACAAGATGAAGAAGGACGAAATGAAGAAACTGCACACCAAACACACAACCAAAAAAACCACCACAAAAACTCTTTTCCAAAAAACTTCCTTTCTTTTCCAACACAATATCCTAACTAATCTATCCCTATATATCAACTATTATACCTCTTTACTTGGTGAAGCAGTCGGTACGCGAAGATGATTGGTTAAACAGGAAAAAAGAAGCAACGGGCTTCTCGCAAGGCCAAGCACAAGAGAAAGATCAAGTTCGAGATGAACTAAAGCGTTAAAATATGGCTTTATGTTTGGTTTTCATTATGTTGATTTATAATAACGATATGAGTAATAAAACAGTTTATTCACAAAGGCATTCGACCCGCGTTTTCCTGATTTTAAATTATAACTTCCAAATAACTGTGTGCCAATTGAAATTATTTTCTGAGTAGTTGAAAAGTTGAAGGTATTCACACGACGACTGAAGTTAGCTTGAGCTCCGTGCTGTCGATTTATTGCATCAATTTTACTTTTACATTAGTTTTCCTCTTCTCTGTCTGGTACATCTATGTCATTTTCGAAATGGTCTTCCTTATTCGATTTTGATTTGCAATGAGATTTGTGGCTTGAAACGATCAGTCGGAGTTATCCGCCTTCGGTTCCGCCTTGTTACTTCTTTAAATTGACTTATAGATGACAAAGAATTATGTGATACAGGTAACACGCGATGGTCAATCGGATGTTCTTGTTGTTGCATCGGTAGCGCGTTCTTGAGTATGTCTCGCGGATCCACTGTGAATTGTGAAAAATGTGCCTTGTCCCATGATGCGTAGATATCTGGATATCAAAACGGAAAATATATCTTTAGGAGCAAATCAGCATTAGAAAACAAAACAAGTTGTGGTTTTCAACTGAATGGAATATATTAATAAAGAAATACTTACTCGAAATGTCGGCCAGTATCGGAGGTTTTGAAGCACTGAATCCGACTTCGCCTGTCTTGTCGATAGGCCTCTCAACCGGGCAAGTGCTAAGGGTTTCCGATAACCCAAAAGATGTTACACTTGAATCTGTTTCCCGTAAACTCGCTTCTGGGAAGGAAGCTGCATACGGGTGGTCATATTTATGGTCGCTGCGACGTATCAAGCGATGATCATCTTTTTCGGCAAGTTGTGTGGCAGCGTCTAGTAATAATATCTCTGTTGAATTATTTCGCAATATTTTTAATTTTGCACTTACCTAGAAGCAGTTGAAACCCGGAATAATGTTCCATCGTTTTCAATCCAAATTTTGTGTGAATTTGATTCATTGTATCAAAACAAACAAACTTCCATTATCGAAACCTGATCTAACCCAGAACATTAAACTCTACAGCAAAATTTTGTTCGACGTATGTACACGAAATATTTCATGTTGACGAATCATTCTGACGTAACAACAATGTCGACGCGCAAAACAACGTATCATTTTGACGAAAGTAACACACCATCTGTCATACCGACTTATAAAAATGACGTATCCTTTTTTTTCTGTAGCAAAACGTTGTAACAATATTTTTCTAAAACAAAATCATTTTTTATTTAAAAAAAATCCAAATTGTTAATCATGTGGTATATAGTCTTTCACTAACGCATCGATTTGAGGAATTTAAATGAAATAAACATGTTTCGTAAGTTGGTTTTCAACATAAGCGACGTATCAACATTATTTCAAAAAAATCGCAAAAGTGGTGTTACACCGTTTTGTAAAAAGTAAGTTCAAACTTTCAGGGATAGACTATCAAAAAGTTCATCGAATATAGGCACATATACATGTTTTTGTAATAAAATGCCATGAATAACGCGTTTGTTTACATTTTGCGACTTACGTCCTTTTGAAAAAGTATTCGAGAAAATATGGTTAGGTTTTGAAAATTTCGGGAATTCTAATAGATAATAACTTGTTTCATTCTGATGAATTCTATGAAATCAGCAGCAGCATCATTATCCACCGTCCTCTCTTTTAAGCATCAGTAACTTTAGTACACCAATTAACATTTTTACGGAATGCCATCTGCGGGTTTTAGCTTCAAGTTTGATCATTAATAAGAGTGCTCAGTTTAAAGATCAGCACGGTCGAAAATTCACATCCACAGAACTTCTTAATCATCTTCTCTTACACGGAACATTTCATTTCCAGCGATTTGCTATCATCCAACCTTCAAGCCACCATCGTTTCGGGAATAACACAACTTTCGACTAAACTTCTCATAATTCCAGGAAGAGAAAAATACGACAAAGATCTTTCATTAGGGCCTAACTGACAAACGTAAACAATAGCTTTTTCCGCGAATTTCTCGTCATTGAAAACTCGCCTAATCAATCCACCACGTTCATTTCAAAGAGGAAGAGTTCGCCTATCCGATAGAATTGGAGGCTTACATGGGTTGCGAGAAATTTACGGATGAACCTATTGTTAACGTTTTTCACTTAGGTCCTAATGAAAAATCTTTGTCGAATTTCCTGTTGCCTTCTCAATCCGACATGAACCGAACTCAACCTCCAAATGTCAAACACCAATCCGCCCCGCAGACAAAGCCAAGCCAGCTCCAGAAACAATCGAACGCCGTCAATTCGGACGGTCGGATGCCACCGCGGGAAAGCAAGAACCGTGGGTGGATCGAAAACACAAACATTGTCACTCTTTGACACCATTTCCGAACCGAAGCTGTTGCTGCTGCACCCAACTTTTCCAGTCCACTCCAATATCGTCCGCTGCCAAAGGGGGATGCCGTCCCGTGCGGTGCTGCGGTGGGTACCAGACCTGTGTTCATGTGTCAGGTTGCACTGCAGTGGAAGGAAAATAAAAACTGGGCGAGGAACTAGACACTGCCAGAAGACCGTTCCTTGCAGCATACAAACACATAAAAATATATGAAGCAAACGGAAATAAGAGCGGGAGCTGGGTGAAACAACTAAATAAATAAAACCGAGCGAGGAAAAGAAGTTTCCAGTTTCGCATAGCCACCATGATGCGGCTCCGTCGGTTGTCAAACCGGGGGGTGATTCGGGAAGGGAGCAAAACATCAACAGCCAGCAGAGATCTATTCTCCCATTTTTTGTTGTTGTTTATTTCCTTCTAATAAACTTTATGTGGTTTGATCCGGCAGTGAGCGCGATTGAAGGAACAAACACGGTTCACGGTTTATTTGGCATTGAATTTGCGAAATTGTTCGGCGCAACGAGTGTGCGGTTGACTGCCTTTTGAGCGGGGGGGGGGGGGGCTTTTAGAGCAATTGCATTCGAACAAGTGTTTGAGGAGATACCTCGCAATTGGAGTGCGAAGGGAACGCGAGCTCCAGAAGGTGAGGAGAGCATTTTTACACTGGGCCGACTGCCATGGCTACTTACACGGTAGTTGTAGTTGGTTTCAATAACGTTGCCATAGCCATTACTCAATAGCGCATTCTTGACAGTTCTACATGCCTGTTTGGGGGGAGGCCTTTTTGCGCGAACTACCATATTGAGCTGCTTCTCAACCGGCGTGTAGCATAAACACTCAGTGAAGGAATTCGAAACTACGGCACGTTCCGCGTCGTCCAGAAATGGAGCTCGAACTGCTTCGACGGAAAAGCTAGCGTTTCCAATGGAAGTGGATTCTGGTTGTTCGGAGATTGGTGCGTCGTGTGGATTGTTCTGAAGGTGGGAAGGGCTTTTGAGGGGGGGTTGCCTTCTATTTTTAGTATATTTTTAAGGTTCTTGGACTGGTTCTGTCATTAAAGCTTGGGAAGAGATCAGTACCGAAAAATAAGAGGAATACTCAGCAAATAGAGGATCGTTTCTGTTATTCAATCCCGATTAATGGATCTTTACTAACAATAACAACAAAATTTTCAGTAAATTTTGATGGTCTCCTTTAAAATTAAAAAAAAAATCATGTTAATTTACAAACTTTCTTGAAATCTGATCGAATACTTTTTAATCACATTTTTCCAAATCTTGATGACCTAGGGCAGCTGGCAAGGGGTAAAGCAGCTTTCTTGTGAGTAACTTTATTCTTCAAAGTTACTCAGGATTCATCAAATTTTCTATGATGAGTGGTGGGAATGCCAAAAAATGTGTGCGAAAACGAAAAAAACAACTTCAATCTTAATTGATCATAAAACTCACGTTTGCTCAGAATGCATCAGCTTCCATCAACTTATATAATTTATAACTCGATTTAAAGTATTCTGGCAGCACTGGCTTGAATGTGGTGGTGGTGACGGTGATAACCTTGGCAACCAATAACAGCAGTATGTTTACTGTCTGGGAAAATTATTTGTTATCGTATCGATTGTGTGAATAAGAAATGCGATGTGTACGTACATCGATTTTTTCATACCATACATATCACATCCTATCATGTCACACTGTCTCTATATTCAGATTATATTACTTCTTTTAAAATAACAATTTACTGTTTGTAATGTGTAACAATTTAATCGATTTTTTAATTTGAACGAAATTCTCTATAAGCATTTGACTACGAAGCTTGAGTATATCCAAAATGTTATGAATTTTAATACACCGGAAATATTTGTGCGATTGCATTTAAAAAAAAAAACAGTATTCATACACCCCTCTACATACATGGGACTTTGTATGGATTTTAACTGTCACTAAATATTTGTAGTGTCAATTAAAAAACATATTTTATTTTAATTGAAAATTGTGATGAATCGTCGATGTGATCGCTAAAATTGATCTTGTGCCCATAAAAAAAAAAAATTTAACGGAAAATAAAAAGCGACATTTATTTATTGATTTAACAACTCAATTTCGGAAACCGACCTATGCATTTCAGCATTAACCTTGATTTAAAAATTGTAGCTCGGAAAAATTACGTGTCATAGAAAAACTGTTCGACAACAAATGGAAGTGTATGATTAACTTAATTTTTAAAAAATATTAACACCGAGGAAAAAAAAAATTTTTATGCAAAAAATTTGATAACACTAAATTTTAAGTAATTGAAACCCTCTTTTATTCTCTTCATTTTTTGTGCAAAAACTTTAAGACATTAGAAGAAATATCGGCATTGACATGCCTTATCGTTTGTCTTAACCTATTATCGGTAAATGAAACCGTGATGTTTTTGGGAAGTGAGTATCTGGAACATGAAGAACCTTTGCGTAAAATCTCAGAACATAAAGAATTCAGTAACCACATGACGATAAGACGACGCAGAAGCCTACATAAATTAAAAAAAAATCAGTTGCATAGTCCCTCAGCCTTGGCATGGATTATCGGAACTATCGGAAAACTGCAATATGTACCTCTTTTAATTTGTTTCAATCATTCAATGGAATATCCTCACAAAAATCTAAGTTAAGTTATTGCTTTTTAATTACGTTATAATTGCTTAAGTATGTGCGTGTTTCGTCTACTATTTGCAGGCCTTCCCAGTTCCTAGTAACAGTGGTGTCTGAGTACTAAGTTATCTCCGTGATTGGAAACGTAAGTTTCACAGAAAACTTATGGAAAAAGCTGTCAAAAACACGCACACGCAAACGCAACGTATCTATTATGGGCATGCCTTCAAAATGAGGTATATTCTCGGATATTAAAACCAACTTTTTGGCAAAGGTAATGGTTTTTTCAAAATGGATTTGAAATTCATGAATGATCTTACTTTCTTGATCAGCAACTGGTGTATTGAACTTGTGTAGATTTGATATTTTGACATGGTCGTAGCTTAAATGATCTACAAATGTTTCATATAACGTTTTAGGAAATTCTGTCGACGAAGAAATAAGGTTGAAAAATTAATTTAAATGCGCAGATAAACATTCAAGCTAGAACAAAGTATAGCTAAATATAAAATTAAAATGAAGATACATAAAAACACTAGCAGCTTTTGCTACTTTGCGAATTGTGGTTCTGTACAGCAAGAGATAGAGATCTATTGACATTAATTCACCGTTCTCTGTATTTCACACGAATTGTTTTCCCAATTGGTTATTGTAGTGACGTCATTTGCGTTTTTGTTATACCTTATGTGTGTGATTTAGAGCCTTCGATTGTGGTTGCTATGACATTTCTCGAAGTATTTTTTTCGAGACTGAAGCATGTAAAAAACAAAGAATATTACAGGGGAAACTTGTGCTATTTTGAATTGATTCAGCACATTAGCATCCAACAATGTTTATTTTTTTTTGCACTGGCTAAGAGGTACGTGAATTATAAATGTATTAAGAATAATTCATTACAGAATTCGTACTTCTATGGGATTTAGTAAAAGTATTTTTTTAATGAGATTATCACAGAAAAATATTGGTGGACGGATTTGGAAGTTCTTGGCACCCACGTGTCGGGAATTTTGTCAGCTTCACGTATGTATTTTTGACATTCCGCAAATCGACTGTACTTTGTAAACAATCAACATGGAAGCCGAAAGAAGGGAAAAAATTGTGCACAGTTATTTGGAAAATCCATTGTGGTCTGCATCTAGGCTAGCTAAACAGCTGAAATTGCCCAGAAATACCGTATGGCGCGTTATCAAACGGTATAAGGAAACATTGACGACGATTCGGAAGCCTCAAGCCAATCGTCGGAGTGGAACTGTCGACCGGAAACTGCGTGGTAAGATTTTGAAGACGATTAAGAGGAATCCCAATCTGTCGGACCGTGATTTGGCCAGAAAATTCGGTGCTGCCCATAGTACCGTGAGGAGAACTCGACTCCGGGAAGGAATCAAGTCGTATCGAGCTAGCAAACAGCCAAATCGGACCATAAAACAGAATAGTGTGGCCAAAATCCGTGCTCGGAAGCTATACGACCAGGTGCTGACCAAGTTCGACGGGTGTCTTCTGATGGACGATGAAACCTATGTCAAGGCTGACTTCGGGCAAATCCCAGGTCAAAAATTTTACTTGGCAACGGCTCGGGGGGATGTTCCAGCCAAATTTAAATTTGTTTTTGCCGACAAATTTGCACGAAAATTCATGATTTGGCAGGGCATTTGCAGCTGTGGCAAAAAAACGAAAGTTTTCGTTACAAATAAGACAATGACGTCGGAACTATACCAAAAAGAGTGTCTCCAAAAACGAATTTTGCCGTTCATTCGATCCCACGACCATCCCGTAATGTTTTGGCCAGATTTGGCAAGCTGTCATTACAGCAAAGTCGTTCAAGAATGGTATGCAGAGAAAGGGGTCCAGGTTGTTCCGAAAAACCTTAACCCACCCAACTGCCCCCAGTTCCGCCCTATTGAGAAATACTGGGCAATCATGAAGAGGAGACTCAAGGCAAAGGGAAAGGTTGTCAAAGACATCACTGTGCACGTGTGCACCGAAGCACCCCCCTAAACAGGCTCGCTGGGATCGAGTGAACGAGAGAGCGAGAGAGCGAACGAGCAGGAAGAACATTCTAAACTGCACTAACTCGAGCAGCTCCATATAACGAATGCGTGAGTGTGCGAAGCCTCCCCCAAACTCACCCACCCCTCGTTGTGTGGAGTTATTTTTCAACCGTGCTGGGATGTAGCTAACCTCCCTAAAACGCACCCACTCCGAACAACGACGAAGATTCGGGTTCGGCTTTCGCTCGATGTGCAAATGCAACAGGCTGCGACGGGAATGATTGAAATTCAAATTCTTTTCGGGAATGCTTGCAACCACTTTCGAGGAATCCGTCGCTCGGTGTAATTCGAAGCGGTCGGTCAGATTGCTTTCGCGGAAGCCGATTTCGGACCCAAGTTTGGAGAAATCCGATTCCTCGGAGGCTTCCCTCCCGCCCATCGTTTCGGTGGATAATGAAGCCGGAGCGGTCGTGGGAAGGGAAGATTCGTCTAGACGCGATTGGAGAAGTGCCACTGAAGTCTTTTGTGTGCCATCGAAGGCGGCGGTGACACATGACGATGATGATGAGTACCCCTCGTCGTCCCCAAGCGCCGTTCCTTCTCACAGCCTCTTTTGTGTGTTATCATCATATCCCTGCCTCCTTCCAGCATTCTCTCGTGGTCGTCGTCGGTGACGATGACAACAACGGCTTTGGCCCTGAATAGAGACGGTGACTGCTTCGCTGCTCCCTCTTGTGCACTGAACACTGCGAACGAGTGTGTGAAAGCCACGCTGAAAACAAGATTCAGGCTAAAGAATCACTGTTATTTATTGAGATGGTCAGTAACCTGGACCAGAGCGGCCCGCAGTCCGCACCGGTTACGTCCTCTTTTATGATGCAATTATCGCTCCGGTTAATGGATCTTCGGTTCGCACAAGAAGGCCCAATCCGAAAAGGTGATTGTATTTCTTTTGGGCTAGGCAAGAACCCCTGGGAGAAGCCATTATAATGGCCCTCATACGTCGATGAATCGTCCGTCCTCGATTTCAACCAATTGTAAACGCGGACAACCTAATCTCGCTAGATCTCGCATCATTCTCATCAGCGCTGCCATGATGGCCGTTCTTTCTCGCGGTAGGGCATCCGAGGATCTTTTGATTGGAAAACCGTTGAACACCAACCGACCGACCGTTGGTGGTCGTCAATCTTTTCCAAGGAAAAAGAATTCTTTTCATCCTCGCTTGAATAACCCCCACCCCTCTACTCCAACGTCCTCCCATGAAAGCGTGCATAATTAAATGTGCAATTCATCATCGTCATCGGAGCGCGCCAAACATGGAGAACTCTGGCTGCTATCAACGCCATCTATATAGCGAGATCTTTTGCGCTGCGTTGCAACTATCATCATCATCATCGCCGTCATCTTCGACATCGTCGTGTTTCTCGAGGTTATGGGCATGACGCACTGCTTTTTTTGTCGATTGTTAGAATCTAGTTACTCATCCGGATTCTCTTTTGCCAGCCACCTTCGTAGTCAAGTTTGTTTTGTAATTCACGCGTTCCAGAACGCGGTCGTTGAACCTCGCTCCGTACGCAGCCAACTGTGATGAGCAGCTGCAAACGCTTTGCCTAGCTCTATCGTCTTCCTAGAATTCGACAGCGGCAAACGAACGATGATGACGATAATTTCCCACACTGCTTTCCCACCGAATTGGCACCGATTGGCAGCTGGTTGTCAAAATCGCTAACAAGACACAATCCACCAGAACCAGCGCCAGCGAAAGCGATTTTTTTTTCGATTGCTGCAAGCCCCCTAAACCACCGCTATATTGCGGTACTCCGCAAGCAATGTGAGAACCTTCAAAAACCTGCGAAATTACACCTGCCCACCCCTCGCCAGCCTGCTGCCATCCGTGTTTTGTTGTTCTGTGTACAACATCATCAACAACAACAACACGACGACAACGTAAGCTCGCGGTGAAATTTCCTCGAATCCAATTTGCCAACCAATCGAAGTAGCTCCGCCGAAAACCGTAAGCACTGCACTTTGTGTTCAATGTGCTTTGCATTCGACTTTGTGCAGCCCCCTCAACCCTGCCCCAACTGGCATTCCGTGTTCGGTTCAATTATTTTCGGTTTCGAAAGCAATTAGGTCTTATCGGAATTGCTTTCAACACCGAAAAAAAAAAAATGAAAATTAGAACCAAATGACTCACCTGTTCTTGGCGGTGGTTCTCAGCGTGCTCGAATTACAAACCCCTGTCGATTTCGGGCTAATTCGACTAGACCGGTTGTTGGTAAACAATGTGGCGCAAATACAATGTTCTCCGGCTTTGTAATCACGTGACCGTTCGTCGTTCGCAAACGCACATTCTCGCTGCCGGAAGAAGAGAAAAAAAAAGCGAAACATCAATGATGGTGGTGGTGGTGGAGGAGTTGAACGGCGACGGTGGCGCCATATTCAAGAAACGCACTTTTTCTTGCTCCTCCTTCTAAATTTCGTGCTGCTGCGGCGATGGTTTCTTCACGCGATTTCTATTCCGCAGCGCCGCCTCACCTTGCCCTGCCATGCCAACCCATGGTGTCGTTCTAATGCCGATTAGGGTTCGCTCTCTTGTCTGTGTGTGCTGCCTACAGACGAAATTTTCGTTTCCCCCCCGTTTGTTTTTCGGTTGTTTCGCTCGCCGCCGTCGGTTTCGATGCGAGAAGGCATCAGTCCACCAGTAGGCCATGGCTGGCCGTGGATTGGCTTTTCTAAGCAGGCTGCTTGGGCTTGTGGTGGTGTGGATTAGACGGCGAAGCGGAACGGAAAGCAATGTTCGCTGGATCGGCGAAGGTCAGCGCAAAGCGGAATGCGTGACGAATTTGGCAATGGAAGATGGCTTCTTGTTGGATGGTCTTCGGTGAGTGGGAAGTTTGACGGTCTAGAAGAAGGAGAATTAGATATTGTAATTTATATTATTGTTTACAGCAAAGTTAAATTAACCCAAGTTTAGGTTAACACAAGATGGAGTACGACGAAAGTGAATTACGAAGATTTTCCGCAAATAGGGGAATCCAACTTGAAAAAAGAAGAAGACACCGAGTGGTGATAAATCTGACACCCCCCTTGTTAAAGTATAAGACGAACATTTTAAAATGCTTCTAGAAAATACAAATGAAATTCTAATTAAAAGCGGTTTGTTGTATGATGTCCAAAATGTCCAAAAATCCAAAACTGCACAATAAAGGGCGAACACGAAATTATTGCAACACCGAAAATGTCATGCCAATTTTCTTATAATGTTTAGAATCAAACCAAAATTTTAGGGTAGTTTTATACATATATTTACTTCAAAAATCAAAAGAAAAGTTAATCGATGGAGCCTTGAGTGTAAAATTGAACGCATTTTCGCTTGATGCCCTCCATCAAAGTCTTTACAGTGTCATCCGGTACCAGTTTCTCAGTTTTTTTTTTTCCATTTTCTTAACATGTCCTTCTCGTCTTTGACTGTCTTCTTGCTCTTCCGAAGTTCCCGCTTCATCATTGCCCAGTACTGCTCCACCGGGCGCAACTCCGGACAGTTTGACGGATTCATGTCCTTTGGAACAAAATGGACAGAATTGGCCTCATACCACTCCAGGACACTTTTAGAATAGTGGCATGATGCCAAATCTGGCCAAAATAGCGGAGCCTCGTCGTGCTGCTGCAAGAACGGCAAAAGGCGCTTCTCGAGGCACTCAGATTTGTAGATCTCGCCATTAACTGTGCCCTTTGTCACGAAAGACTCACTCCTCAGTCCGCAAGAGCAGATGGCCTGCCAAATGAGATATTTGGAGGCGAACTTCGACATTTTCTTCTTCTTTAATTTGTCGTCCACATAGAACTTGCTCTTGCCGGTGAAAAACTCCAACCCCGGAATTTGCTTAAAATCGGATTTTATATACGTTTCGTCGTCCATCACACAGCAGCCATATTTTGTCAGCATCTTCTCGTAGAGCTTCCGTGCCCGAGTTTTAGCCGTCGATTGTTGCCGCTCATCGCGGTTTGGGAAGTTCTGTACCTTGTATGTATGTAGTCCAGCTCTCTTCTTTGCATTCTGGACGTAGCTCTGCGACATGCCGATCTTTTTAGCCAACTCATGGCTTGAGACGTTGGGATTTGCTTTAATCATCCGCTTCACCTTTCCCTCCGTCTATTTGTTCTCCGGTCCCGGTTTTCTTCCAGCTCCTTTGCCGTGGTCCAACGTCAACCGCTCCTGGAACCGCTTCAACACTCTGGAGACGGTTGAATGGTGAATGTTCAACATTTTTCCCAACTGCCGGTGCGACAGGTCAGGAAATTCCAGGTGTTTGGAAAGAATTTGTTCTCTCGACTCGCGTTGGTTCACTCCATTTTCGTTGAATCGAAAAACACGACTTCGAGTTTGACAGCATGTAAACAATACACATCAATGAGAAAGTGTGCAAAATTTGGTTGATTTTTACCCAATGGTAAAAAAGTTATGCCTTGTTGAATGTGTCGCAATAATTTCGTTTTCGCCCTTTAGACGCATTATTTTAAGTTTATTTTTATTTTGCTGAAAATGTCTTTATTGAGTAGTTTAGGATCTTTCTTACATCATACAACAAAAAGCTTCTAATTAGAATTTCATTTGAATTTTCTAGAAGCATTTTAAAACTTTCGTCCTACACATTATCATGAGAGCTGTCAGATTTATCACCACACGGTGTTTCTGGTTCTGGAAATGTTCTGGTTCTGAAAAATTTACCGAGTGAATGCGCTTCTTTTGTTCGATAATCTCGAAGACATTTTTGGTTATCTTCAAAAAAAAAAAAGTCCAAACGATAATCAAATCAAAAATGTTTACCGCTTAAATTAACATTTCTGATGTAAATATTGGAACGATTTGGAAAAAAAAGCTAAACCGGGGTCACGGTGAGCGGTGAAGAAATTGGCCCTGAATCTAAAGTAATTCATGATTACGGCCTGGAAGCCAATTGTAAACAATTCAAACGTCGATTTCGCAACGCCTCCGTTAATTGTTTACCTTACCAATCAGGCAAAGGACTGGGTATCCTCTGCTATTTACAGTAGTCTCTCCGCAGTCTGTGGAGAGTCCGTACGTCACTTTCCGACATCCTTACAACGTTTTCAGCCCATCGTGGTCGACCGACTTTTGCGGTGTTGGTGGTGGAACTTTCTCCCATGAGTTCATGCAATTCGTGGCTCATTCGCCTTCTCCACGTTCCGTCTTTCAAGTTATCTCATCCGTTAGTCGCGTTCCACATTTTTTTCTTCGAGTTGCCTCCTGTAGATGGCGTTATCTAGATTGGGACTTGATGGTAAGCCTGGATTGGTCAAAGAGCGGATTTCTCGTGCAGGTATTTCGCCAGCATTCTCATGGCCCTCTCCTCTCCCCTCACCATACATATTCCCTCTCACAACCACCCCCTACTCTCTCTTTTATCCCCCTACGCCTACCAATCCACCCTACCACCCCCTATAAGAAATATTTTGCAGTACCCCCCCCCCCCCCTAACTCCCCCCCCACCCACCCACCCCCCACCCCCCATCCCCAACACACCAACCAAAACAAAACCACAGAACCTAACAATATACATATGCATGCATCCACCCCCCACTCCCCACCCCAATCCCCCCTCCCTTTTGTCTACTACTTATCCAAATTGTTCTTAAAGGGTGTCCACGATGAAATTGCCACACACAAAATTGATTCGCAAAATTCGAGTTTTCATCCGATTGCCATCAAATTTTCAGGGATTGAGAAATAACTATTAAACTTCATTTTACTATTTTACTCGTATTTTATTTACAGTCCATACGCAAATGCCCGCACCTTGGCCTTAACCCCGGCCATAAGATTCTGCACAACCTGTGAATCAACCATGTAAACCATGCATGTAAACCCATACTTTCTTCAGTTCCTCGACTGTCTTCACTACCTTAGGTCGTTTAAGAAGGTGCTGCTTCATAATCGCCCAGTACTTCTCGATGGGGCGGAGCTCCGGAGTGTTGGGAGTTGACCTTATTGTCCGCATACCACTTCAGCACGTCCTTGGAGTAGTGGCATGAGGCCAAATCCGGCCAGAAGATTGTTGGGACGTTGTGGGCCTTCAGGAGAGGAAGCAGCCGCTTCTGGAGGCACTCTTTATGTACACCTGTCCGTTCATCGTGTCCTGGGTCACGAAAGGTGCACTCCGCTTCCCGCACGTGCAGATGGCTTGCCAAACCAGGAATTTCTTCGCAAATTTGGACATCTTCTGAGTGCGGACATGCTCCGGAACGCTGAACTTATCCTTGGCCGTGAAAAACAGGTTGCCGGGGATCTGTTTGAAGTCGGCCTTCACATATGTTTCGTCGTCCATGATGCAGCATTCAACTTTCGTCAGCATGTTGAGGTACAACTTCCTGGCACGGGTTTTGGCGGACTTGTTCTGCTTCTCGTCGCGATTAGGGGCCTTTTGTACCTTGAACGTTCGAAGCCCAGCCTTAGTTTTGGCCTTCTGGACAAAACTTCGGCTTAGGTGCAGCTTCTTAGCCACATCCCGAACGGAGGCGTTCGGATTTCGGTTGAAGGCCCCAACTACGCGGTTGTGATTTTTGGTGTTGTACGGAATACTTTTTCCTTCACTTCTGGGCTTCCGATCGGTGGTCAACCGTTCCTCAAACCGCTTAATCACTCGCGACACCGTGGAATTCGCGATTCCCAACGTTTTAGCGATGGAACGATGCGAGAGATCCTTGTTCTCGTGATGAATGCGCAAGATTTTATCACGCACGAGCTGTTCTTTCGACTCCATTTCTGCGAGTTTTGATCACAGGACTTGCAGGATGTAAATAATGCACTATGAACTAAATCCACCCAAATTTTCATTAAAGTCTACCCAACGGTTAAAAAGTTAGAGCAATTTCATAGTGTGGCAATTTCATCGTGGACACCCTTTATATAATTTTACTTAAAATTGAGTTATTGCGTTGAACTACCACGTTGTGTTGGTTTTACACAGAAAAAACAATTGCCAAAATTTTGAGTTATAAATACCTAAAATGTGCGCATGGGAAGAAAAATATACGTTTTTTTTTTATTATAAACACCGAAAATTGAGCAAGCGTTTGAAATTTGTACTCAAATTTAGGGTAGTTTTCTCTCTTTTCTTCACGTAATGTTGACAAATAATAGAGCAAGCCGCACTCAACCCACCGGGATGTTTGGCGCAATGACTCAAATTTGAGTAAAATTATACACTCGATTTTGCGTTCGAAATTTGTTTTAGTTTTGGGTAAAGTTTATTACCGAGAGAGTAAACATTTTTCACGGAGTGTAAATGTAAACTACCCAGCGCGGTGGGTGAAAAGGGTGAAAACAACTCAAATTTGGGTAGATTTATGGTTCCGTGTAAAGAGCATCGGAGTGAAGTTGGCTGCGATGAGGATGGTGACCGACACGAAATGTCAAAATTTAACAACAAAGCATCCTCCAAGTCAGCTCGATCTTCTCGGCACAGACAAACAGATATGACACTCAATACAGTTTCCATCGTTTACTGATTTTAGTGGTTGAATTAAAAATCAGTAGATTGACGATACGTCACGGCGGCGCTCATGTCGTATTTGACATGTGGGCCCGCTTGTCGAACGACGGCGTTTTTTATTGTTGTCTGTGTTATTTCCAGCAACTGAGTGATAGATTCTTTTCTGCATTAAAAAAAAATCAAAATTTTCAACGTCTGTTGTCTGTGATTTTTTTCATCAACTGCTGTGTCTGGTTGTCACTGGTTTTGTTTTCTGCATCTGATAGTAAAAAAGAATTGAAGTGTCAAATATTTTATTTTTTGTGAGAATTTCCCCGCGTGCTGCGTCTGGTTGGCTAGTCACCGGACAGACAAACAGGGCTATTATATATATATATGTGTGATGATTCAGGCACCTGAAAAGTTTCCATTCTACTTTTACAACACAAAGTTTTTAGCAAAGATTTTTTGCAATTAAATAAAGATAAAAAAGATTTTTTTGGCAAAAAATAAAGATGGGAACGAAAAATAATGTGGCAACCCTGTGCGTGAGTTTCGTAGTTTCGAAAATGGAGTCGAAGGAACAGCAATTGCGCGAGAACATTTTGCACACGCACCTCGACAACCCACTTCTTTCGCACCGAGCCATCGGAAAGATGTTGAAAATTCACCAGTCTACAGTGTGTCTCGTCTCAAAAAACGTTTCGGAGAACGTTCAACTGTCGATCGGAAGAAGGTGAGTGGTAGAAAAAGTGTTCCGTACTGTGCGAAGGATCACAAGCGAGTGGTTGCTGCCTTTAAACGCAAACCCAACTGTTCCGTTCGGGATGTCGCGAAAAAGCTGCACTTGACTAAAAGTGTCGTGCAGAAAGCCAAGAAACGAGCCGGGCTCTGTTCATTCAAAGTTCAAAAACAGAATAGGACAGCTGAAACACGTGCGCGTAAGCTGTACACACTGTTAACTTTAGTGTTGAAATTCTTCAAAATTTCATTGAAAAATCACACCATGCAAATTGTCAGGACTTTCATCAATTTAGCTGTAATTTTTGACAGTCGAAGCTTAGGTGTTTACATTTTTTCACTATTGTTTTGTGAATTACACTAATGTTTTTGTTATTCAGAAAACGTAATTGGACTGCGGTTCCAAAGTTGAGATTTGAGGTGGTTTTCGAGGAAGTTATTATTTATATGTGAAGCTATTGACATTATTATTTCTTTTCACATTCAACATCCGCATCGATCTCACGTCAAAGATTTTATCTCGAAATTCTCTGACATTTTGGTAAAGAATTCAAACTTTTTTCTAAGCTTGTGGTACCCTAAGTGGGAAATTTTTCAAAATCGAGGATTTTTTTTTTAATTTTTAGAGGATTCTCTGAGCGTTGGAAGAATTCTCGAAAACTTCTTTGATAAACTGAGGAACTTCTTGAATTTTTTTAAACTTCTGTGCAAAACTTCAGGAAATCTCTTAAACCAGGTGAGATGGAATCCAAGGAATTGTAATTCCTACAAGAGTTTGTGTCCTAGCTCATAGCACGATGCGAACGGTTGGGAAGATGCTGTTTACCATATTTTAATATGGTGTCATGAGCAATGAATATCATTATGGTCATATGAATGATTTTTGTATAGACTGCTTCTTCGGTTCGTCAGTGATTATCTTTTGAATTTCAGGGAAGCTAAAGGGTGTTCCGATCAAAATTTGGTCAAACAGTATTGTGTGTGAGTCGATCAAAGTTTTTATTAATAGGTCAAATTCTTTTTCTTTTTCAAGTGCAGTTAATACAGAATATAGGAGAGATATTCAACTAACCTTCCTTTTTACCGAATGCAAGTTGCCGGGTCTTTCGTTTAACACCTGCCATAAGATTTTGTACAGTCTCCTTGTCCACTTTATTCGCCGCAGAACGCCAGTTTGCCTTGAACTGTTTCTCGCTCACAACAGCTTTTTGAGTCTTCTTAAGGTTCCACTTGACGATGGCCCAATATTGTTCGATTGGGCGGAGCTCTGGCGTGTTGGGAGGGTTCTTTTCCTTGGGCACCTCTTGAATGTTGTTGGCAGCATACCAGTCCATGGCCTTTTTTTCCGTAATGGCAAGATGCCAAATCCGGCCAAAATAGAACGGAACAATTGTGTCGCTTCAGGAAAGGCAGTAGACGTTTTTGTAGGCACTCGCTCAGATAAATTTCCTGGTTAACGGTTCCGGTCGCAATGTAAACGTTGCTCTTCAAGCCACAGATACAGATGGCCTGCCACACCAGATATTTCTTTGCGAACTTTGACAGTTTAATGTGCTTAAAAGTATCTGCCACCTTTCCCCGTCCAGTTGCCGTATAAACTTTCTGTCCAGAAAACTGTTTCAGGTCTGCCTTGACGTAAGTTTCAGCGTCCTGTACCACGCAATCAAACTTCGTCAGCATCGTCGTGTACAACTGTCGCGATCATGCTTTGGCCGACGTGTTTTGTTTATCGTCGCGATTTGGAGTCACCACTTTCTTGTAAGTCGACAGTCCAGCTAGTTTTTAGCTCTATCCACGTTCAGCTTATTTGCGACATCTCGGACGGAGAGGTTGGGGTTCCGCTCGAAACAGCGGGCAACTCTTTTTGTCATCGCTGTGGCCTCCGGCTTTCGATTTCCCGTTTTCCAGTTTTTTCCTGAGCTTAGTTACTTTCTAAACTTCTGATAAATCCCATCCTGAACTGCGAGGAAAATTTCTCCAAAACTTTTGGAAAGTTCTCTCCAGAATTTCTTGGAAATTTTTTAAATTTCTTGGAAGTTCTTGAACTTTTGAGAAGTCCTCCTCTGAACTTCGGGTTTTCTCTTGAATTTGGCAGAAGTTTGTTACTGAATTTCTGTGAAATTCCTACTTGAACTAATAGCAAGATCCCCCTTTAATTCTGGAAAGTTTCTTCTTGTTCTTCTGAGAAGTATCTACCTGTACTTCTGGGAATTCCTGAACATCGAGGAAGCCACATTCTGAAATTCTGGAATGTTCGATTCTGAACTTCTCTAGAAGTCATCCGAACTTCTTCCTGGAAGTCATCTCCTGAACTCCCGCAGTTCTTTCCTGATATTTTGGAGAAATTCTTTCAAGAACTTATAGGTAGTGCTCTCTCTGGTAAGTTTCTTCCTGAAATTTGGCGAAGTTATTTCCTGAGCTTTTCTGTATATATATAAATGAATTTCTGTCTGTCTGTCTGTCTGTCTGTCTGTCTGTCTGAACCTAATAGACTCGAAAACTACAGATCCGATCGGCGTGACATTTTGTATAGAGGGGTTTTTGGGGCCGGGAAAGGTTCTTATGATAGTAAGAGACCCCTCCCTTCTCGGGAAGGGGGGGGGGCTCCAATACTAATGAAACACAAATTTCTGCATAACTCGGGAACTAATCAAGCAAAGGAAACCAAATTTAGCATGCGAGAGTTTTTGGAGGCAAGAAATGTTTCTATGGTAGTTTGAGGTCCCTCCCTACTCTGGAAGGGGGTTCCCATACGAATGAAACAGAAGTTTCTGCATAACTCAACTAATGAAGCAAAAGGAACCAAATTTTGAATGTGGGGTTTTCTGGAAGCAAGAAAATTTTCTATCGTGGTTCGAGTCCCCTCCCCTATCTATAAGGTGAGGGGGGCTCTCATACAAATGAAACTGAAATTTCTGCATTACTTGAGAACTAATAAAGCAAATGGAACCAAATTTGGCATGTGGGGATTTTGAAGTCAAAAAATGTTTCTACGGTAGTTTGAGACCCCTCCTCTCTATGGTAGGGGGGGGGAGGGGCTCCCATACAAATGAAACACAAATTCCTGCATAACTCGAGACATAATCAAGCAAATAGAACCAAATTTGGCATGTGGGGTTTTTTTGGAGACAAGAAACGTTTCTATGGTAGTTTGAGACCCCTCCATTATCAGGAAGAGATGGCTCTTATACAAATGAAACAGTTTTTTTATTGCATAACTCGAGAACTAATCATACAAATAGACCCAAATTTGGCATGTGGAAGTTTTTTGAAGGCAAGAAATATTCATACGGTGGTTTGAAACCCCTATCTTCTTTGAATACAAATGAACACTAATTTCAACCAAACATGAGAATTATCCCTACGGTAATGAAAAAATGGAAGCAGGCGTTTTTGGGGCCGGAGAAGGTTTTTATGATGGTTCGAGACTCCTTCCCTGTCTGGAAAGGGGGGGCTCCCATACAAATGAAACACAAATTTCTGCATAACTTGAGAACTAATCAAGCAAATGGAACCAAATTTAGAATATGGGGTTTTTTGAGACAGGCTTTTTGGCTACAGTGGTTTGAGACCCCTTCCCTCTCTAGAGGGAGGGGGGGGGGCTCTCATACAAGCTAAATAGAAATTGAAATCAAACATGAGAACTATGCAGGCAACTATAACACAAAATGTGTATTTCTCGGGTGAGCAACATATTCTTATAGAAGTTTGAACCCCTTCTTAGTCAAGAATGTTGGATGCTTGATTTAAACTCACAGCAACATTATGCACAAGTAGTAAATCTAAGGTAATACAAGAGAAAATTACGTTCAAACTGACAGGATACAGCGTAGTTTGAAGATAAATGTTTTGTATATGAAATGCTTCTGCACAGAAAGAAAAACCATGGTAGAAAGAAATGATCCGAGGGTTGCAATTAAAAACACACACCTACGTTTTATTTTGCAGAAATTTCTCAGGGGCTATTCATGAACCACGTAGACTTTTCTGGGGGAGACGGGGCCAAAGTCTACGCTTCATAAAAAATTTCAAAAAAATGTATGGAGAAAAGTCTACGGGGGGGGTCGTAGATTTTCAACATTGAGCCTAAATTATCTTTCATTTAGTTGCAAGCGTAGCAAGGCTCGCACCGGGTTCAGCTAGTACTTTATAAACTTCTTATAAGTCCCATTTTAAACTCCGAAGAAAATTTTACCGAAACATTGGAAAAAAAATTTCCAGTTTCAAAAATTTGGAAGTTTCATCCTGAACTTCTGTGAAGTCCTGAACTTTTGGGAAATGTTCTCCTGAACTTCAGGAAAGGTCATTCCTGAAATTCTGAGAAATTTTTGCTCAAGCTACTAGGAAGTACCTTCCTACCTTTGCTTCTGGAAAATTTATATCTGTTCTTTGGAGAGGTTTCTTCCTGAACTTCGGGAAAGCCTCTCTCCAAAATTCTGAAATGTTCTCTTCCGGAATGAAATCTCTTCCTCTCTGAAATTCTGAAATGCTTCCGGAAAGCTCTCTAGCACTTCTAGGAAGGTCCACCGAAACTTTCTGGAAGATTCTTCCGGAACTTCTGGAAAGTCCATTCCTGAACTTCAGAGAAGTTCTCCCCTGAACATCTTGGACGTATCGTCTTGAGCTTGGCTGAAGTTTGTTCATAATTTTTTGAGAAACTATAGATTTTGCCCTCCCTGGTTTGTTTCTTCCTGAACTTCGGGGAATTTTTTTCCTGAACTTCTGGGAAGTTCCATCTTAAATTTCTAGAACCTTGCCTTGTTCTTAAATTTTAAGAACCTCTGGAAAGTTCCAACCTCTAAGAAGTCCTCTTCCCTAAACTTCTTCCTGAAGCTCTGAGAAGGCCTCTCCTTATTTTTGGAGAAGTTATCTCCTGAACATCTGTGAAGTATGATCTTGATGTTCGGGAATGTTTGGTCCTGATTTTTTGGGATAATCCTGCGTGAATTACTAAGAAGTGCTTCCTTTACTTCTGAGAAGTTTCAGCCTGACCTTCGGAGAAGTTTTTTTTTTCGAGGAAGTCTCTTCCTGAACTTCTAGAAAGTATCTTCCTGAAGCTCTGGAAGTCTCCTTTTGTAGGATTGTGCTCAAAATTCTGGGTAATTTTAATCTTTGTTTCTAAAAATCTAGGACAGGTTTCATAAATCACTTAACTCGAGTTTAAATTTCCAAATCCCAAGTGCTAATGTACTGAAATGATGCGCTTAGCAGTACTTCAGAAAAAAAAAAATTTAGTTCTAAGATTAATTTAAACAGCTCATCACTTGTACTGTTGTTCTAAATCTCCGAGCGGCCACCGAATGGACTTGAGAGTTAATTATAGGATCACAAAAGTAATGTCGAGCAAAGTGACGGTCGATTCGACTTCTACAATTGGCCCCTATGTCTCTTGCAATCAGTGCCGAACTTGTTTCGATCCATCCCTTCATTTCCTTCCCCTTCATCGTGTTTGGAAGGAAATTCTCACCGGAAATCAAGTTAGTCCCGGAGTCTATTGTATGAACACCGTTTCACCTGTTGAATTGCCAAGAAGACGGTACCGATACGGCACCGTACCGATATGATAAAGGAGCCCGCATAAAAATGGAAACGGGAACATCATCAGCACTTTTACACTTTGTCCTCTCACTTTGGAGGCACCCAGATGGTTAGACGGCAGAGGAGGTATGTAGAAGATCGATTTCCGCTCCAGACGATGATGATGACGATGTTAAAACTTTGACACCCGGGCTGGGACCGGGACGACGTCGTTGTCGAGCATCAGCAATTTAGATAACGAAGTCAATCTATTTGAATCAAATTGGTAGTAGATGAAAAACGACTTTCAGCGTAGAGTTGAGGGAAAAGTTTCCCGGCAATGTTTCGAGGGTAGGTGAGAATTGACCTACATTTTTTCCCACCACAATCATTCCCACTGCGAATTGGAAATGGAAAAAGTTTCGCCCGCCTTCCCGGCACGTAGCGCCATGAATAAATTTGTTTCATTCGCACGAATCCTCTTGAAACTCCGACAATAAAGCCAATCCACCACATTCGGAAACTCAATCTGTGCGAGCTCGTACACTTTTCTCGCCACTTGGATCCACTTGGTGGTTGAGTGCAACAGGGGCCGACGGAGAGAAAAAAAAACGAGCACCACTTTTTTTTTATTTGGCCCCAAGATGACGACGCTGATGGAGTGCGAGTGGCAGTTGTTGCGCTGCAAATCAAACGACGGATTGTAACTTTGAATGAGGCTTCCATTCTGGGCGCCACCCAACGCCAACCACTCTGATTCGCGTTTTCCCGTTGTGAACACTTTCCATTTTTGTTGCACGTTTTTTCGATGAATTTTTGGGGAGGAAAACTGCCTGCTTCCATCTTCTCAGTAAGTTTGGCAGCGCCACTTCTACAGGTACTGTGTGGGTGGAAATTGCTTCAAATCTGGTTTCTGCCAAATCATGCTTCTTTTGCGAATTCTAGCCCTCCGTGTGACAATGTCTCTAGAATGTGAATTTGGACGGATAAAGATGGTTTTAGCTTAAGTTTGAAATTGTTGAGCAAAGTTATCTTCCACAGTGAGGTTCTTCTTTTGGTTTTAGTAAAAATTAGGGACGGGGGAGGGGTTCTTATGTTCGTGCAAATCTTACCTTGTTACAGAAATAAATAAACATTCTTCAAAATAGTGGCTATGGTAAAATCAATTTTTACATACGTTTCGTCATCTATCACTACACTCAAAAAAATCGACACGTTGTTTTCACGTGAAATTTTACGTAACTTCCACCTGAACACGTAACCAAATCTTCTTCAGTAAAATCAGGTGAACACTACGTGTCCAGTGAATTGTACGTGAAAAATCACGTAAAATTTATGTGATTATCACGTAGAATGTGAATTTACGCGGAAATCACGTAACTTTTACATGAATTTCACGTGTTTTTTACTGGTTTTGGCAGTGGACGAAAATTACGTGCGTATCACGTGGAAGTAACGTGTCGATTTTTTTGAGTGTATGTATCCAGGACACCACGTGAGAATCTCTCTATATGAATTCCGAGCGCGTGTTTGCTGGCTACTTGCTGGCACTCCCAGCTATAAGAACGATAGCCTTTGCGTAGACGAATCCTCCACACGGTTGGAATTTTCTGGCAATGTCGCCATCCGAGAGCAGTGTTGCCACATTTTTTTCATGGTCAATCTGTATTTTCACATCAAAAAATCTGTTTTATCTGTATCCGGCTGTTCAAAATCTGTATTGTCAATTTAACCACTATATGGTGCCTGGTTTAAAACAGGTTGAAAAATAACTTTGCGTGCATCGCATTTGAACCAAATGCTTTACGCGATTAAATTCTTTGCCGCACTTATTGAACCAACTCTATACCTAGCCATTATTTGCTCTAAGGAAATCCCTGAAGATCTAGTCTCAAGGAGTGCTTCAGTTAAGAAATTAGCAGAAGCTACAATTTGATGGACAGGTCCACTCCCTACTGGAGGAGCGCGGGATGCGGAAATCAGTAAGGACTGTTATAGTGTCGGTTGATCAACGACCACTAGCAGTGGTAGAAGAACGGAACTTGAAATGGTTGATAGATACTCCAGTTTTACCAAACTGCTAAGAGTCATGGCATATGGCTTACAATTCAAACGAAACTGTTTAACTAACAAATCGGATCGAACTGTTGGACATCTGACCTTGGATGAGCGGAAACAAGCACACAATAAAGTATGAAAGAATGATTCAGCAGCAACATTTTTTAACAGAGGTTAATCAACTATCTTCAGACAAAAAAAGCCACTAGCAGTTTGATAACAATAATGAAACAGTTTTTGGACACCGACGGATTGCTCCGTCTAGGAGGCCGGCTACAGGCATCAGGAGTCGAGTTCAGCCAACAACACCCAATCATCTTGCCAGGTAAATGTGTGAGTAAACGTGAGCTGGTTAACAGGGTTTGTTGTACGCGATTGAAGTATTGGTCGATTCACGAAAGATTTTTGGTAAAATATTACTGAAAAACTCAGTAATCGACATGGAAAATCAATAAAATATACACACTCAAAAAAATCGACACGTTGTTTTCACGTGAAACGCACATAATTTTCGTCCGTGATTTCCGCGTAAATTCACATTCTACATGAAAATCACATAAATGTTACGTGATTTTTCGCATACAATTCACTGGACACGTAATGTTCACCTGATTTTACTAAAGAAGATTTGGTTACGTGTTCAGGTGGAAGTTAAGTGAAATTTCACGTAAAATCAACGTGTCGATATTTTTGAGTACAGTAAAAAATTTTGAAATTGGAAGCACGCTAGCTACCAAAAATTACTGAATATCAATCAATACTGAATTTCGCTTAAATTTACAAAATCATCAATTTAAAATTTTGTCCTGCTCTTTTAAACGCATAAAGCGGGTGGTTTTTTTTTAATATAATCGTTTTTCTCATAAAAGATTCCTGTGAAAGATGAGCTGAATTCTCAAGCGCCTGAAGAGATCTGGTCTCAGGATTCCGAAATAATAGCTGCAAGGTTTGGATTATGGGGATTTACATGAATGGCTCATCGACGCAGACAGTTTTGTTGACACCATCAATACGTCATGGCTTCCGATGCATTTAGGAGTTGGTTGAGGATCATTGACAGCTAAAGATTTTAGAAACATCTGTTGTTGCCTACGTTTGAACCCTAGCAAATCAGTCTGATGCGTTTTACTCGTTCAGAAAATCAATGGAAAGAATTTAAAAAAAATATTTTGATCAGCTGCCACTGCATGAGCACGCGAAAATGGCAGTGGTTTGACAGGCGTGATTAACACAAAATCTGTGGAATAAGATTATAAATTTAATTTGTGCATTGATCCCTACCAATGCAATATCATGGTTAAACATCAAACCATAGAATCAAAGTATTCGAATCAGATATGAAAAGAAATAGCCCATACCAGCTAATTCTTGAGATGAATCCTGTACACCGAGGTTACTTGGACTGACTACTGCAAATTGTCCATCCCCCTGTTGAGGACCTGCGGTTGCATAATTTCTAGTGCGTTTATCAAGTTATTCAGTAGTATGGACATACAAGAACACACCTGTTGATTGTAAAGATTGATGCTATCCACCAAAGGGGACTTAACCGATGCTTATGAAGTTCGAACATAGAATTCAAATGGATGCTGTCCACCGAGATTAATTTGATTGATGCATTCGAAGCAGCCATTTTTTCGGTTGATAAACATCTGACAAACTCTGTAGGCGGGTCATTGAGATTTCTAAATATGGATATTTACACATTAAAAAAAATGCAACGCAAGGCAGGATTTTTCAGAAATCTGTAAAATCGGTATTTTTTCTAAAAATCTGTAATCTGTATATACAGAGTTCTGTATCCGAAAACTGCGAAAAATCTGTATGATTACAGATAAATCTGTATATGTGGCATCCCTGTCCGAGAGTCCTGGATTTGCTCTGATTGTTCTCAATACCTTCCTATGCAGTTGCCGATCGTGTTCCTGTTCGAACAAACGACACGTACGATTGTGTTTTTCGCTCTCTCGTAAAAAGTTTTTTTTTCCCGTTTTTCCCCCTCGACCTACGGAAATTTTATGATACGTATTTCATTCGAAAGGTTGAACATCAAAACTGAATCCCTGATGCTTACTTAATTCATTACATTTTAAAATAATTAAAAAGTACTTAAATGAAAAATGTCTCAGCGCATAAAGCTATTGATCGAAAATGACATCATATTTGCGCCACGCTCTGATTGGTTCATACTGCCACATTTACCGTGCCAGCGATCATCAAACATGTGGGGACGGCCGACCAATCATCAGTACTCGCTGTGCATCCGCATGCGACAGACGTGTTCGTCGACCACGTTGGTAGAAAACGCCGCCCATGAAAACAAGAAGACCAGAATCATCCCACGTCACCTGCAGCTGTCATCGGCAACGACGAGGAACTGAAAAAAAAAAACTTTTCTCCGGAGTGACCATTTCACAGAGTGGTGTCCTGCCCAACGTCCTGCAGCCCAATATGACCGAGAAGAAAATTTCAATCGCAAACCATGTTCCCTCCGTAAACAACTAAAATCTAAACAAAACAATTTACCGACTAAAGAGTATGTTTGATTGAAATTTCTCTGGAGCTCATCGAAATTTTCATTACCACTCACCGGTGCAACATGGCGTTGCTTAAAAAGCCGCGTCCCGGAAAAAAAATGCCAAATCAATCGCCCACGTCATCTTCGTGGTCAAATGGTTAGCGGCGTCACCCGTCGTTCAAGCGAGGGCCATGAAGTAAGGGTTCGATTCCAGGTTCCAGCCAGTGGAACTTTTTTGCAAAACGAAAATGTCCATACTGGTCCAGCGGGCAATCGGTTTGCTACGCCCCCAATACAGGAGATACCGAAAAAGGTGAAGATTCCGCCGCTATTCACCACGTCAAGAGACATCGCTGCCCTCAGGACGAAGCTTACAGCGATTAGAGTTAATCCGCTTTACAAGCTGTGCAGTACGGGCACAAAGATAATGTGCTCGACGGAGGCTGACTACCATGCCGTTGGAACTCACCTAGTCACCAAGCAACACGAGTTTTACACTCACTATGCACCCGCAAACAAGCCGCTGAAGGTGGTTGTGCGTGACCTTCCAGAATTCATTCCGGAGGAAATAGTCGCTGAGCTGCAAGCGGCGGCTCTGAATCCACTGAAAGTGTTCCCCATCAGACGACAGTAACCAACTCTATCTATTCCACCTGGAGAAGGGTTCCGTCACGATGGCGGACCTGTTGAAAACACGGGCCCTTTTAAACGTCATTATCGAGTGGGACCGGTATCGCCCGAGGAAACACGACGTGACTCAATGTGGCAACTGCCTTGTGTTCGGCCATGGAACCCGAAACTGCCACAAGAAACCACGGTGTGGCAAGTGTGCCAGAGCACAAACGACCAGGGATTGTGCATCGATGGACGAAGATACCCTACCAAAATGCGCCAACTGTGGCGCACATCACGAAGGTAACAACCGAACCTGTCCAAAACGTGCGGAGTTTCTGGCAATCCGCAAGCAAGCGTCCACCAAGACCCGGCATGATCAGCGCCGTCAGCCACCTCGGATGGACGAGGATGATTTCCCGACACTCCGGTACCAAGTGCCAAAGCTACCGCCGATCCCATTAAATCACCGCCATGCAAACCACCCTTCAGCCTCCGTTCAGCATCGATTCGCGCCAGGCTGGTGCAATCCAAGTTGCAGTACCTCCACGCAACCACCCGTCGATGGACAGCTCTACGACTCGGAGCAAATGGTCCAGTTCGTTCAAGAACTCTACCGCCATCTACGTTCCTGCCGCTCGAGGGAAGAACAGCTCAAAGCCGCCACATCAGTGACGATGAAGTTCCTGTGCAAGCATGGACCGTAAACGCACCATCAGCATCGCAAATTGGAATGCTTGTGCCATCCGGAACAAAACTATTGAGCTCGGTGACTTCCTTTACAGGAACGACATCGACATCGCCATCATCACGGAGACGCACCTCAAGTCTGAAGTTAGCGTCTCCATCCCAGGCTACCGGTTTGTGCGACTTGATCGTTGCAGCTCTGATGGAGGAGGAGTGACGATCACACTGCACAACAACATGAACTGCTACATGCTTCCGAGCTTCGAGCTGCAATATATCAAAGCCATTGGAGTTGAGGCGAATCTGCCGTCGGCCCTATCACCATCATCGCGGCCTATTGTGCCAAGCAAGCCAGCACCGCCAACGGAACAACAACGGTCTCACGAAAAGACATCCGCACGCTAACTCGGAGGCAGGGGCAGTTAATTATCGCCGGCGACCTGAATGCGAAACACAAAACCTGGGGGAACACCCGCCGCAACCAAAACGGCATCATTCTACAGGAGTACCTGGAAGAGGGCCATTACACCATCCTGGGCTCGGATACTCCCACCCGGTTGAGCAGATCTGGGGCCCACTCAACAATAGACATCTTCCTCACCAACATGGGGAACAACATCGCCCAGCCGGTCGTACACCAGGAGCTCAACTCGGACCACTATCTGGTGGTGGCCGAAGTTGGCTCCTCGGTCATCCGGCATTGAATTGGGCCAGTTGGGATAGTTTTCCGACACCACGTTGAAGACAACATCGATTTCAACATGCACCTTGAGTCGGTTGATGACATCGAACGGCAGCTGCAGAGCATCGATCAAGTGATCTTCCAGGCCCGGAAGTAACGTGTCCCAGTGATAGATCAGGCGAGCAACTCTGTACTCATTGATAGACCGACTAAAGATCTGATTCAATTTACCAGCGAACTGGTCTGCCCACTTTAAAAAGTAATTGCAATCGAAAATCCAAAATTATTCAGGCTAGAATGGTGAACCTCAGAAATTACAATTTTTCCGACAAGATTCGCTCTCTCCCAGATTGTGCAAAGCTATTCTGGAAATTGACAAAAAATTTGAAAACCAAGCCAAGGCCCATTCCACCGTTGATCCCACTAGACAGCAATGGCTCTAAGGATCGCTTGATAACTCCTGCAGAAAAGGCTGCTGAGATAAGTCAACACTTCATCAGCTCCCACAATCTCGGACAAAACATCGCCAATCCACACGAAGCTATCGTTAGCGCGCTTATAAACAACATCCATATAATTCCCAACGACTTCACAGAGAAGTTTGAGATCACAGCTGACGAATTGTTGACTTATATCAAAGGCTCAAAGAACATGCAGGCCCCAGGTTTCGATAATATCATGAACTTGGAGCTCAAGCAATTGAGCCCCTAGTTCTATAACCATCTGGCGATGGTTTTCAACCAATGCCTCAAACTTGGCTACTTCCCCTCGTGTTGAAAGTCAGCCAAAGTCATCCCCATCCAGAAACCTGGGAAAGATCCTTCATCTTCCAAGAGCTATAGGCTCGACGAGCAGTTTGGATTCCGACGTGGTCGCTCAACAGTGCACCAACTTAACCGAGCAATATCCTCAGGCGGAACAAGTCTGTTGCGAAATCATCTGCCATGGCACTTCTCGATATCAAGAAGGCCTTCGATAACGTGTGGCACGATGGCCTGGTGTACAAGCTGAAAAGATACAATCTTCCTATCTTCCTGGTGAAGATAATTAAAAATTATCTGTCGGACAGAACATTCCGTGTTTCGCTGCAAGGTGCAGTTTCCGATGCACAGGAGATCTCCGCCGGTGTTCCGCAGGGAAGTATACTAGGTCCATTTCTGTTTAACCTATTCACCTCGGACATACCCCCGCTCCCTGAAAATGGATCTTCGTCGTTGTTCGCCGATGATACGTCAGTCGTCCACAATGGTAGGGTAACAAGAGCGCTAACAGCGAAACTGCAGCGAAGCCTAAATGTTCTGTCAGAATACTTCACCGAATGGAAGATCTGTATCAACGCGGCAAAGGCCCAGGTCATCCTATTTCCACACGCCAATTCTCCTAGACTTGTTCCGCCTGAGGATTGTAAAATTAACCTAAACGAAACAACTGTGGAATGGACCAAATCAGCTGTCTATCTTGGCATTACCATAGACAGCAAGCTTATTTTCAGAGAGCAGGTTGACAAAGCTGTCAAAAAGTGTAACGTTTTGTTGAAGCTACTGTACCCATTGATCAACAGAAGGTCTACATTATCCCTGAAAAACAAGCTTGCTGTCTACAAGCAAATCATACGTCCAATCATCGAGTTCGGCATGCCAATCTGGGAGGGTTGCGCAAAAACACATCACCTGAAGCTTCAGCGTGTTCAAAATGAGTTCCTAAGGATGATCCTAAACACCCCTCCGAGGACAAGAACATCTGAAGTCCACCGTCTAGCCCAGATAAAAATGCTCGACGATCGCTTTAGTGAGTGTATCAATCGGTACAGGGCACGCTGCCTGACATCGGACCACCAGATCATCCGGAATCTGGTTCCCCACCACTAGGATTTTCAAATTGTAGCTATCGTTTTAGTTTAAGTAGGTTATCAAATTTTAACTAACAATGCCCAAAGGGCTGATCTGAAAAATTAATTATAACATAAAACACACAAACATTTGGCTACAACACTTGAAATTTTAATTTAGTATGTAAGACAAAGAATGAAAAATAAAAAACAATTTTGGTAGTAGTCCTCCGGACGGTTGGAATTTGCTCTGATTGTTCTCAACACCTTCCAGTGCATTTGCCCAATGTAAGTTCCACTACGACGCTTACTGTGATCCTTCCCAACAATAGTTCTCCGCTCACAAAAACGTTTGAGGACACTGCACACGGTAGAATTTGGCCATAATCAACGATTTCGCATTTTTTGAACCAAATTAAGGGGCTTCCATCTGTCACAGTTGTTTTAAATCTCAATAAATCGTAACAAAATGTTTACCACTAACAGAAGACAGCTTCCCAAACAATCGGCTGTCAAAATATTCAAGAAACCATTCGCAGTTCGACATACCGTTTCGTTCACCTGTTACAGTACGCGCCTTTGAAATAAACAAGTTGTTATTGCTGAGTTTGTATGCGATCGTCGCGGTCTCGCAACGTTCATGGATTAACGAGTGGAGTGCTAGATAGGCTGCGTACAGTGAAAGTTTGGAGAAAATCGGTACGAAAATGGCTGAAAAGGGTGATTTTGTGTTTGCGTTTGTGCTTCGAAAAACAACAAACAGCTGTCGTTCGGTTGCAAGTTTTTTTTTTTTTTTTCATTTGTCCACTACATGAGGTGCGGTGGGTTGGAAGCAAGATGCATTCGTAATCAAAAGAAACGGAAAAAGTTTGAAAGATAAAGATGTTTTCGAAAATCGGGAAAGTATTCGATCGACATCCGGGGAGTACTACAGAGTGCTTCAAAAGTGTTGGCCTACAGTGGGGCGCAAAATTCTGCTAATGTTTGTAAAGTTTCAACGTTGAAGGGGCATAGAAGGTAGGATTGTTATTTTTCTATTCTACTCTTCACCAGAAAATGAGAAGAATGATTAGTAATTTTCATTTAATTCCAACTACCTTTATTGCTTATCACGACCGATACACGTTTTTTGTCTACAATCTACACTTCTTCAGTGCCGTGTACTTATACTCGATTGTTAGTACACGACACTGAAGAAGTCTGCAAATTGTAGACGAAACACGCGTATCTGTCAAGATAAGCAATAAAGGTAGTTAAAGGCATTAAATGGAAATTAGTAATCATACTTCTCATTTTCTAGTTACAGGTATTCCACTACAAAGCTCACACTCTCCAATATTCTACTATTGTTCATTGACGTTTCTGCAGCTGTTCGGAAAGGATGCCGTTCCACTTGTAGTGAACCGCTTTATAACTGGAAAATCTATCGAGTCTTCTGGTGGCGGACAAATCGAGAGCTCTAAGCCCGAAGCATAAGGGACAAAGTACGAAAAATACTTGGTTTGGCAGGCAATTTGCACCTGTGGGCTAAAAAACGAAAGTGTCGTGACAACTGGCACTGTCAACCAAGATATTTATGTAAATGAATGCTTGCAAAAACACTTTATTGCCTTTCTTGAAGAAACATAGTTGTTCCGTGCTGTTTTGGCCTGACCTCGCTTCTTGCCACTACGGAAAAATTGGCTCAGGAATGGTTTACCGTCAATAGCGTGTAAATCGTATCCAAGAAGAAAAACCCTCCAACCGCGCCGGAACTGCGCCCAATTGAAAAATATTGGGCAAACGTAAAGAGAAACCCCAAGAGAACTCAAAAACTGTTCAAGGAAAATTGGCGTTCAGCATCAAATAAAGTGGATATAACAGCGGTACAAAACTTGGTAAAGAGAAAAATGTAAACCCCAACAGTTTGCATTTGGAAAATCGGAAGCTTAACCAAATAATTTTCTTTTTTTTTGAAAACAACAAACGCAAAAAAAAAAAAAAATTAATATATTTATAAAATAATAAAAACTGCGTTTTTTAAATTATTTTACCACATTTTTTCCCCCTTCCCCCCTTTATTAGTGTAAGCTAACGAATGTCAGTCACAGGGATGCCATATTTACAGACATGTCTGTAAATTCGCAGACTTTTCATTTTTGTTGCAGACTTTTTAAACGATACAGACATTTAGCAGACATTTTATTTATGTTACAGACTTTTACAGACATTTGGAATATATTTTTAAATCTCATATAAGGGTATTTTGATGCAGTGAAACTGTTTTCAAATGACACTATAGGTTGTTGCACCTGACAACTAAGAAGCAATCAAGTCTATCCATCAACTAAACCATAAATACAAGCTTTAAAAATAATATACCACCGTATCAGAATACGAATAAACCAACTAATATGTAACAGTTAGATAAGTCCAGGGAGGGTGGGTTAAAAAAAAAACATACTTCTTATACAATATAGAAAAACCCATTAAAAAAAACAAACAACAAAAAAACAAACACACCACCAACAACAAAAACAACATAAAAAAAAAAAAAAAAAAAAAAAAAAAAAAAAAAACAACCTTTCCATACCCCGTAGATAAAAAAAACACACACAAAAAAAAAAAAAAAAAGATGTAACAAGAATAAAACCGCGAGGCTCACGTAAAATCGCGTTATACTTATGACAGACATACAACGCAGACCGTTGTACGAACTGTCAAATACTTTAATCCAGTACCAAAAAACACGTACTAGACTAAAGGAGTACAACGCTGTACGTTGTATGTCTGTCCCAGGCATTAGTGTGTTAAAATAATAGTATCATCTAATTTATAAATAAAGGGTGATACGGTCAAAATTTGGTCAAGGGAAAACGCGTGTAAATCGGTGAAATCGTTTATTTAAAAAAATCAAATTAAATTTCTTTTTCAAGTTCAATTAGTATAAAATTCAGGAAAAATATTCAGTTAGGCTTCCGCTTTTCCAAATCCGAATTGCCGGGCCTTACGCTTGACCCCTGCCATCAGATTTTGTACAGCTACCTTGTCCACCTTCTTCGCCGCAGAAAGCCAGTTTGCCTTGAACTGCTGCTCGTCCTTAGCAGTTTTTTTGGTCTTCTTTAGGTTCCGCTTGACAATAGCCCAGTATTTCTCAATTGGGCGGAGCTCTGGCGTGTTGGGAGGGTTCTTGTCCTTGGGAACCACCTGCACGTTGTTGGCGGCGTACCACTCCATGGCCTTTTAACCGTAATGGCAAGATGTCAAATCCGGCCAAAACAGTACGGAACAACCGTGTTTCTTCAGGAAAGGCAGCAGACGTTTATTCAAACACTCTTTCACGTAAATTTCTTGGTTGACAGTCCCGGAAGCTATGAAAATGCTGCTTTTCAAGCCACAGGTACAGATGGCTTGCCAAACCAGATATTTCTTTGCGAACTTTGACAGTTTCGTGTGCTTGAAAATATCTGCTACCTTTCCCCTTCCTTTTGCCGTATAAAACTCCTGTCCCGGAAGCTGCTTGTAGTCGGCTTTGACGTAGGTTTCGTCGTCCATTACCACGCAGTCAAACTTCGTCAGCATCGTCGTGTACAGCCTCCGGGATCGCGCTTTGGCCGTCGTATTTTGTTTATCATCGCGATTTGGAATCACTACCTTCTTGTAAGTCGATAGTCCGGCTCGTTTTTTGGCTCAATGCACGGTTGTAGACGATACACCCAGCTTATTTGCGGCATCTCGGAGAGATAGGTTAGGGTTTCGCTTGAAACTACCGGCAACTCTCTTTGTCGTCTCAGCGGCTTCCGGATTTCGATTTCCCCCCGATCCAGACTTCCTGGCTGTCGACAAACGTTCCCCAAACACTATAATTACATTTGTAACGGTTGATTTGGCAACTTTTAGCGATTTTGCCAACTTTTCGTGCGAGTAGCTCGGATTTTCGCGATGCGCGAGCAAAATTTTGATACGCTGCTCTTCTTGCTTGGACGGCATTTTGACAACTGAAGAGTGAATTCCAAAATCAAAATAGGAGCAACATTCTACACACACACACACCTTCAAAATGAGGGGTGTTCAGGTTTTTTAAATGCAAAATTGAAAGAAATACGTCAAGTTGATATTGACCAAATTTTGACCGTATCGCCCTTTATTGTAACACATACGGTTGGTAAATATTGAAATGTTTTTGCTTTGATCCGTCCCTTCTTATGAATTTTGCTTCATACTGTCCTTTGGTTACTCTTTTTTGAGGGCTATGCTATTCAACGCTAGAATATAGAACGTGAGACGAACCAGTGTTCGACAGCTAATGGTTCAATCGGGACTTTGGTGATAAATGAGGTAGACATTATTTGAATCAACATGATAACATAGGCTGAATTTACAATTGTTGGGGCTGGGAGGCAATCAAATTGTGGGTTTAAGTTTGGTCTTAAGTCCATGTCCCGCGAAAAAATAAGTGAAACTTATTTTACGGCAGCCCCTATAATGTGGAGGCCAGAAGCCGTGACCATACAAAAGAAGACAATTTGAACAATTTTTTACCCGATTCTGAGGACTCGGAAAGGGAAAACTTTATTTTCAACCTGTTCATATGCAGATTTTTATGGGAGCAAAAGTAGATCATTTTGAAGTAAAAAATTGAACGACTGATACTAATAGAACTTTATTGAAATTTTGATACCACAAATTTGTAAGTTTTTCTGATCAAATGGTGTATGAATGAAGTCATTCCGTTCAGTCGACATAAAAACCTTTCAGAGCGTTACGCTGAACTCATTTTTCAAAATTTTGAAATGACTCCCGGTATAGAAAAGAGAAACGAAGTCCTACGTTGAAAACTCCTTTTCACCCAAACATTTTATTTCGAAAAATAAGTATGAAACTGTAGTGTAGTGTTTTTTTTTATTAATGAAATATAAATAAAAATTTTGAATTCAACTCTTTAATTTATGTAACGGAGAATTTACTCTGTAATTCATTGTAATTCAATTGTTATTTTTAGACAAAGAAAAAACAGTTTGTTGAATTTATCAATTGAAAACTAAATTTTGATTCTAAAATAGAAAACTGGAAAGAAACGTTTTAGGGGAAAAAAAAACTATAGCAAATTGTGTCATCTATGCGAATGCTTCAATCTTAAGTGTCACTTCATAAATATGAAATAATATGGTAAGATTGCATACAATCCAAGATATAGATGCAGAAATGTTTACTTAATCACACATATAGCGAAAATGACATAACTCACTCGCTAAGTACGTCTTTTCGTCGAAAGGAGTCTAATTTGGCAAATAATAAAAATTTACAGACTTTTTTAGACATTCCCAGACATTTCAAATTTTTATCGCAGACATTTGAAAAAAATATCTGGCATCCCTGGTCAGTCATGTTCAATGAACTTTCTAAAGTTGGTTTTGTTTTTTTCTATTCGACCATTTTAATAAAACACATCAACTTTAGCCAGTTTAGTATGTAGTGCGATGTTATGCATGTTAGAGTTTATAATTCTATTGTCATATTAACAAGAACCCAATAAAATTGCCGTAAATACTATGGAGAACATCCCTTGTGACGAAAATCAATGTACAAAACTCAACTTACCAAAACCGGATGTGCACACAATCAACTCATCACTCTCTTCTCTCGTCCTTACATCCGAGCATCACTTTCCTGTAAACATAGCCTACTTGAAAGAGAACATGATTATGCTATGGAAACCACCTTGATTAGGTTTCAGCCGTCTATATTGAGTCGTTCCAACCTCATGTTGACATTCATCAAACTACCTTCCTCCGTTCGCTCCAAGACCAAGAGGACGAATAATTCACTTCAAACAATCACTGCTTCCAATATAAGTGATAATGTCGCATCATCATCAACACCACATCACCAAGAACCAAGCTAGGCACGTGTGCGTGTGTGTGTGTTCGACAATTATTGAACTTCCTGTTCTTGGCAGAAGCTCTAGCAGGCAGTTCAAACAAGACCATTGTCTCCGTTGTTATTTAACTTGCACATTTCCACCTCCCCGCAAAGGCCACTATCCAGGTGGCCAGTCTCTCTAGCATACACAGAAACTGCTTCGATAAACAAGTTTCCCTTCCTTTCTACTATTCCAGAGGCCCTCAACGATGCCGTCTTCGATGAGGACCACGACGAAATGGTTCTGGTGAAGGACATCGAAATGTTTTCCATGTGCGAGCATCATCTGGTGCCGTTCTACGGCAAGGTTTCCATCGGATACATTCCCTGCAAGAAGATTCTCGGGCTGAGCAAACTGGCCAGGTGAGTTGTTGATTTTTGGTTCACACGTGAAAACAACAGGAATGGCAAATCTGTCTTTAATAAGTCTCATAAATCCGGAGAACTACAGTCTTGAAGATTCGTTTCTTTTGTTCTTTCAATCCAAGTAACTCTCCTTCTCCTTTCCCACTCAAACCGATCTAAACCCAGTGATGGGAAAAACCATGTTCTCACTAGGTAAATCCAATCGAGGAAAATCCTCCCAAACAATAACATTCTTCACTCTCTCTCCCCGCCCAGAATTGTGGAAATCTTCTCCCGCCGGCTGCAGGTTCAGGAACGTTTGACCAAGCAGATTGCCGTGGCCGTTACCCAGGCCGTTCAACCGGCCGGTGTGGCCGTCATCATTGAAGGAGTGTAAGTAACCATCCATGGCACATTCCAAAGCAAACAGAAAATAACATCAATTTCCCTAAATCAGGCACATGTGCATGGTGATGCGAGGCGTGCAGAAGATCAACAGCAAGACCGTCACCTCGACGATGTTGGGCGTCTTCCGGGACGACCCGAAGACCCGCGAGGAGTTTCTCACGCTGTGTAACAACAAGTGAGGAGTGAGCAACTATGCCCCCAGAGATCGAAATCACAAACGAAAAACACTAATTTTAAGGCATTTTGAACGTTTTACCCTAATAATCACTTTAAGTGTCTAAAGCAGAAGCAAAACAATATGATAAACAAAACAGCCAAGTCGAAAGACCAGTGAAAATGTTGTTTCCGTGAAAATGTTAACTGTTGATGTTGTGGAACAAATAATCAAAAATCAAAAATCATAAAGCTAGTGAGATAGAAATACAGAGAGATGGAGGTGAGTGAGTAAGACATAGAAACATGATAGAACCAACATTCGAGGGGCCAAGCTCTAATGGTAGAAACATCTATACGTGAAAACAATCATACTCACATCGGAAATTGCCAACAATTTTACACATACAAGGGACATTTTTTTTAATAGATGAACAAAAAAAAACGATTTTAGCAAGCAAAAACATTATGTATTTTAGAGGAAGTATTTTACTAGCCAACTTGTTGTTACTCAGATAAGGCGCAAAATGAAAACATGTTTTACATCTTGTTATAAGGTTCATATTGTTGATCAGATGGCACAAAATAAAAGAAAATATTGTCGTTTCATTTAATCCAGGAAATTTTATGAAATGCAAAAACAAAAATATCTCATCGAAATTTAACTAGGTTTAGATCCATTTGAGTTTAGTAAGATTAGTTTGACGTAAACTGTGTGGAAAATAACGCATAATAAATGTAAATCAAATGCATAACCAAAGGCGTTTCATTTGTTATCACGCTCCCTTTTGCTCGTGAGTTAACGGGCTGTCGTAACTTAAGCGTCACTTGATCCTAGTCAGAGCAGTGATCGGTGTGGGTGCTTACGCTATTGCTCGCTAGGTGGATTGATGGATGGTGAACGTTTCGAGCACGAGCAATATTGCTAATATACCGTTGGGGACCCTAATCTGAACCGGGTGCTGAATGAGATTATCGTTAACAGCTTGAATTTTTTAATATATTTGTTCAGCCAGTCAGATGTCTTTAACTAAATTAGGCCGCAGGTCATGAAATGAAAATAGATCATATCAATCCAGCTGTTCAAAATTGCACTTTCCTACCACTCGTACACACTTAAAGCTTGATCTAATACATGAAAAATAAACTGCTCACCAAAAGGCTTAATCTTAAAGAGTGATACGCTTTACATTTTCAGAGACAATTTGGTACTGTATTCACCAAAATTTATCTATTTCTTCCAATTCATGCATAGAAATGAACAAAATTCTACAACTGAAATATATATGGTAAACACGCAGAGGAATAGAGGTGGTTTGAAACAGCAAGATCTCAGAATAAATTCAACAACAAAATAATATTTGTGTCATAAAAATAATTTATTAACACAAATACGCGTGATTTTTGCTTCAACTATAGTATTTAAAATCCTAATTTTAGAATCTACAAAATATATTGTGCAGCCGGCGTCGGTGGTGTAGTGGTAAGCGTAACTGCTACTTGGCACCCCAGTAGGGTCTGGGTTCAATCCCAGTCGACGTCGGTGGTTTTTCTGAGGCGAAAAAATCTGGTCACGTCTTCCTTCGGAAGGGAAGTAAAGCCGTTGGTCCCGGTTAATATTCTCGAGTCGTTAGGTAGGGTCCAGGTGGTGGAGTCGTCTTCCTGGCGTCGGTGATTGTCACCATGTGAGGAAATAGGCCGACGTAAAAAAAAGATTTAAAAAAATATATATATATATTGTTGATATTCCAAATTTAATTTTTACTACCTACTATTATTGCTTCAACATTCCATTTTTGTAGAATCAACAATATTTATATCTGGATCAAAAATATTTTATGCGTTAATCATGATTTGGCAGAAAACTCTAATTGTCGGTTGCTAACGATTTGAGTGGCTATGCCTGGCGTCACTCTCTTCATAGCCAATCTACTTTCGGAGCAAACTGAAAATCTTACTGTAAATGGCTAACATGGAAGAGTTAGTGGTTGTTCGCGTCGATGAGGAAACTTTGTTGTTCAACGAGTTATTGGAAAGTTTTGGATTGACGGCTTCTATAATTGACGATTGCTTGGGTAAGTTCAAAATGCCTTTGTATGTATACAATTTTATTTATATTATCACTAGCTGAACCCGGTGCGAGCCTTGCTACGCTTGCACTAAATGAATGAAAATACAATAGAACTGGCGCTTTTATGTTTTTTCTTTTAGAAATCTTTATGTATAAATATTTTCGTTTGCTAATGTGTGTAATTTCTGTAAAATTAAACGCAGGTGTGTAATTTTAATTATACGCTCAGATCTTTAGTTTCTACCATGGTATTTCTTTCTGTGTAGAAGCATTTCATTGACAAAACATATATCTTCAAACTACGCCGTATTCTGTCAGTTTGGAAGTTATTTTCTCTTGCATAACCTTAGATTAACTTACGGTACTTAATGTAGCACTGAGAGTAACTCAAACATCCTCCATTCTTGACTAAAAAGGGGCTCAAACTGCTATCAGAACATGCTGTTTCCCCACGAAATACACATTTTGTGTTTAAGTTGCCTGGATAGTTCTAATGTTTGGTTGAATTTTCTGTTTCTTTTGTATGAGAGCCCACGCCCCCCCGGATTATCGAATCACCATATAAAAAAAATCCTGCCCCCGAAACCACCACTTGCCAAATTTGGTTCCAGTTGCTTGATTAGTTCTCGAGTTATACACGCATTTGTTTTTCATTTGTATGGGAGCCCATCCCTACTAGACGGGGAAGAACTTTCTCCGGCCTCAAAAACTCCTCCTAAAAATTTTCATATCAGTAGGGATAGTTTTCATGTTTGGTTAAAATTTGTGTTTCCCCTCCCCCTACTTCCAAAGAGAGCAGGGATCTTCAACCACCGTGGAAACATTTCTTGCCTTAAAAAACCTCCGCATGCCAAATTTAGTTCCATTCGCTTGATTAGTTCTCGAGCTATGCAGAAATTTGTGTTTCATTTGTATGGAAGCCCCCCACCCCCTTCCAGACGGGGAAGTATTCTCGAACCATCATAACAACATTCTCTGGCCCCGAAAACCGCTGCATACAAATTTTCGTAATAGTAAAATGTTTGGTTAAAATTTGTGTTTCATTTGTATGAGACCCTCCCCCCCTCTCCAAAGAGGGAGGGGTCTCCAATGACCATTGGAACATTTCCTGCCATCAAAAACCCCCACATGCCAAATTTGGTTCCATTTGTTTTGATTAGTTCTCGAGTTATGTTAAAAAATCGGTTTCATTTATATGAAGGCCATCCCTTTCTGATTGGGGAGGGGTCTCAGACTACCATAGAAACATTTTTTTTTGTCCATAAACCCGCGCATGCCACACGAACCAAATTCCATTTTCTTGATTAGTTCTCGAGTTGTGCAGAAACTTGTGTTTCATTTATATGGGAGCCCCTCCCCGCTTTCAGCCTTGGGAGAAGTCTTGAACTATCATAAGAACCTTTTCCGGTCCCAAAAACCCCTGCATACAAATTTTCGTAACAGCAGGAAGAATTCTCATGTTTGATTTATATTTGTGTTTCATTTGTATGATAGCCCCCC
>JAHHFK020000818.1:0-49216 GCA_024533555.2 Aedes koreicus | reverse complement strand
TGCATACATACCAAAACAATAGCCGCCCGGAACTACTTCTCGGGGACAAGCGCGTGCACTAACCACCTTGGAGGAAATGATCGATGCTCATGAGCCTCCTTCGAGCCGACACTGTTTCAATTGCGGCAAGTTCGGTCATCGAATGGATCGATGCAGGCTTCAAAAGGGGTTCTGTGCGAGAATTGTGGGTTCCCGAGGCTATCCATCGAACAACTGTCCGTTTTGTACAAAAAAACTCCTTAACAGCGAGCCAAAACCGCCACCCGCTAAACTAACTAGCGTGAACCCTTTTCCATATTTTGAACCGGTTTCGGAGAATCTCTATCCGGAGACTCCGGCGTCGTACATAATAAATTACCCACTTCCACACGATAACCGACCCTACACTTCGGTGAAGGTGTACGGGGTAAACTTCCAAGCTCTTCTTGACAGCGGAAGCAATTAAGCCTTAATTAATGATTCCACTTGTAATTCCGTCAAACCGAACGAATCTTTCCACTTCAAGACCCAATGACGCTCGCCGTACGCAAGAGCGGAGAAGTTCTTAATGTCAGGGGCCAGGTTTATCTACCCTTTTTGTGGAATGCGTAGAGAAGGTTGTCCCAACGTTGGTAGTTCCAAACTTAGCCATCAACTGTATTTGTGGAATGGACTTTTGGAAGACTTTCCATATCCAACCCACTATTACAAGTTGTGCCATTGCTGACACTTCCAAGGAAGACGATAGTTCTGGGCCGTCTTCATCATCCACTGTCCTAACTGCTTCCGAACAGCAAACGATAGATCATATCAAGACCCTTTTCATTCCCGCGCTCCCGGAAAACTGTCTACCACTCCGCTGGCGGAGCACAAAATTCCCAAGTAACACCACTTGTTATATTCATGTTAATAATACACGTTTAAGACCAAGCTCATGTTTTTTTTTCTAACGTCAATAACTTAATTTCATACACGCATATAACCGAAAAAGCGCAATAAATGTGGCATTTTTGAACAACTTTCAGGTCATACCCGATGTTTTGTAGAACATCCATAAGACAAATATTATGTTCTATGGATGCTTCCAACAGCATGCTTATAACATAATGATATGTTTTGTCGAAGCAAGCAAGGTATGAACAAAGTAAAAAAAAATATGAACAAGATTTTTTAATGGCGAAACGATATCGTAGCTAATGGTATTTTACGCGATGATTGTTTATTACTTTTTCAAATCGGAAACTAAAAGTGCTTTACGCATGGAAGTTGTATCAAAATTGTATGTGCGGCTCAAGGTTAGCAGTGCAACTTTCCGTTTTACCTTCCCTAATTTCATGCGCCATCGATTGGATTAAAAAACGTAGAAGGTACCCCGAATAAATTAATGAATTTTAGTGAGATTTCTTTATGGAATTCACAAAAACCAACATGGCGATTTTCCAAGTCTACAGTCCTACAATACAAGTCTACAGTACGGGTAAAAAAATTAGTGACACATTTGATTTTAAAATGTTCGTTTTTTTCTTTTCTGCGTTTTTTGTTGTGAAATTGAACCGAGTAATGTCAGTATAAATGAAAACACAAATACAATTTTTCTGTTATGTTGTGCGTAGCTACATTTCAAAAGACTCCCCCACAAATTAAGCGTAACAATTTATAAAAAATACTAAACAAACTCACAAACTGTTGCTTTATGCTACATTTGAATGAACCCCTATGCCCAATTTGGCTTCTATTTGAATCAGTGAGTGGCATCACAATCTTACATTTAGGTAGTGTTTTGTTTTATTCCAGTATTTCAAATAAAAATATTTTCAGCCGTCACTGTATTGGTTTCACCATCTATTCTGAATGATTTCTCTATTGCATGAGGATGTTAAAAACATGTTTAAAATTCATCTTGAATGCAACCTATCAACATGTTTACAAACATCTAGCACACACGCTATTTCCAAACAATCCAAAATGAAGTACATTTGACTCAAATCAGTCAAAAGTATGGATACTCAAAAGTGAGTAAAAATAGTTCGCAGTGGTAAGATGACAAACAGTCACCGATGTTTTCAAGAAGTAAAATTTAAGTTGATCGAACAAAAATAGATCAAAAATGTGTTCGCTGTTCTGGTACAACGTTTGAACCGAATATGTGTAGAAAAACATCCTCAAAACTTTTTCAAGACTAGACATGTTTGGTATTTCATCCTCACGACTTTTTTACAACAAACTTCTTATATTCTTGTCAAAGAAGATGTTTATGGTGTTACTTGGGATAGTCATGGTGAATTGGAACCTTATGTCTTCGTCTACCTCGACGATATCGTCGTGGTAACGGAGACATTTGAGCACCATGTACAATTACTTCGTGAAATTGCGCGTAGACTGAACAGAGCCAACCTTATGATAAACCTCGAGAAGTCGCGGTTTGGAATGCCAGAAATTTCCTTCCTGGGATATCTCCTAAACTCTCAAGGCCTCCGTGGGAATCCTGACAAAATTCGACCAATTGTGGAATGAAAAGCCAAAAGCTAAACACGATCACCAAGATTTCTCGGGATGGCATATTATTACCGACGCTTCATTTCAAACTTCAGCAAGATTTGTGGGCCCATGTCGTCTCTTGAGAACCAAAACAAAGATCATCGGCTTGAATGAAGCAGCAGAGAAAGCCTTTTGTCTTATTTTAAAGGAGCAGCTCATCACAGCACCGATTCTGGGAAGTCCGGACTTCTCCCGAGGATTTATTATCCAGACGGATGCAAGCGATGTAGCTGTTGCAGAGTACTCACTTAGCAACAGGAGGATGGTGAGAGAGTTATATCCTATTTTTCCCGCAAGCTCACCACTCCTCAAAAGAACTACCACGCTGCTGAGAAAGAGGCTCTTGCCGCTCTGCTCTCCATTGAAGCATTTCGGGGGTATATCGAAGGCTACCATTTCACCTTAGTGACGGATTCGTCGGCGTTGACCCACATCCTCAAGACGAAGTGGAAAGTTGGTTCCCGTTGTAGTCGATGGAGCTTGGACTTTCAGCAATTCGACATGACAGTAGTACACCGAAAGGGTAAAGAAAATGTTGTCCCGGATGCCCTGTCACGGAGTATTGCTGCTGTCCAAGGTTCACCTACTTCAACGGGGTATACTTCCCTCAAGGAGAAGGTCATCAGTCGTCCCGACGATTTCGTCGACTTTAAGGTCGAGAACGGTAGATTGCTAAAGTTTGTCACCACAAAAAATATACCGTTCGATTCCCGTTTCGAATGGAAACAAGTCCTTCCCACCGATGAAGTCCCCGGAGTGTTGAAACAGGCCCATGATAATCAGTTCCATACTGGTTTTAGTAAAACTCTGGCCCGAATACAGCAATGCTATTATTGGCCTAAGATGGCTAAACAAATAAGGACCTATATTCAAGAATGCGCTACCTGCAAAGAGGTCAAACCGTTTTTTGTACAGACGACCCCCGAAATGGGAAAAATGCGTTGTGCGTCCCAACCGTGGCAGATCATTTCGATGGATTTTGTGGGTCCTCTGCCACGTATTCGAAAAGGAAATCAGCACATCCTAGTGATTTGCGACTACTTTTCAAAGTGGGTGATGATTCACCCGGTGTAGAAGCTGGATAGTTTAGCCTTGTGTGTGATTTTGAAGAATCAGTGGTTCTTTAGAAATTGGTGGGCTAGCTCCAATTGCCTGGAGCTCATCCATCTCTCCACAATGCCAATGGAGTGTGAGTTAACTCGAGCTCCTCGATGGATTCACCACATATCTCCAGGGTGATGTCGTCTGCGAACCCGACAATCTTTACCCCGCTCGGGAACTCAAGCAGCAGTACCTCGTCGTACATCGTGTTCCATAACACCGGACCCAGGATCGAACCTTGCGGGACGCCTGCGGTGATCTGCACACGTTTCTGGCCTGCCTCTGTATTATATACCAGTACGCGATTCTGGAAGTAGCTTCCGAGAATCTTGTACAGGTACCCAGGAACCTGAAGGCGTTGGAGCGAGTCGGCGATAGCCGCCCAACTGGCGCTATTGAACGCATTCCTCACGTCAAGGGTGACCACCGCACAGTATCGTACTCCTCGCCTCTTGCGCTGGATTGCCACCTCGGCCGTCTTAGTGACGGACAGGATGGCATCCACCGTCGACTTCCCTTTACGGAAGCCAAACTGATTACTTGACAGACCGCGTATACCCTCCGTGTATGTTGTCAGTCTGTTGAGGATTACCCTCTCGAGCACCTCACCCGCTGTATCCAACAGACATATTGGTCTATATGCCGATGGATCTCCTGGTGGCTTCCCTGTCTTTGGTAGCAACACAAGGGTCTGAATTTTCCAGGCGTCCGGGAAGACGCCCTCGTCCAGACACTTTTGCACCACCACCCTGAACATTTCGGGATCCAGCAAGATAGCCGTCTTGATGGCCAGGTTCGGAATACCATCCGGTCCCGGCGCTTTGTTCACCTTTAGCGACTTTGCTATCGCAATTAGTTCATCATTCGTCACCGTCGCCTCGTCGCCGACCCCCGTTGTGCCGTTGTCGGTGCCCACGTGGTCACGGGTGTTCGGCTGAGCCGTCCACCCTTCCGTCGCTATGACAGCGTTAAGGTCTGGGATACTGGAACGCTGGTCATGGGACACGTCTACGGCGGCGGGGGGCCATGGACTTGGGTCGTGGCTCGGAAAGAGTCCCCCAACGATCACCTGCAGCAGCTCTGGTGAACGCTCGGTTGGAGCCACCGATCCTCTGGTTTTGGCCATTACAACCCGGTAGGCGTCACCCCACGGATTCGTATTGGCCTTCTGACACAGACCCTCGAAGCAGGCTCGCTTGCTGGCCTTTATCTCCCTCTTTAGTGCGGCCTTCGCGGCGATTAGCGCCCCTCTACGCTCGATTCTATCGGCGTCTGACCGCGCTCTTTGCACCCTCCGTCTTGCGTGGAGGCATGTTCTTCGGAGGTCGGCGATCGACTCCGTCCACCAATACACCGGCGATCTTCCATTCCTCGGTTTGACTTCCCTCGGCATGGTCGCATCGCACGCTCGTGTAAGTGTCATAACGAGTCTTTCGCCGCAAGGTTCCTGGGTTTCGCGTAAGTTTCGTTCCCTCTCAAGCGCCTCTTTAAAAACCTCTACATCAAAGTAGGACGTCCTCCATCTGCGGGCGAATGGAGTGGATGCTCCTCCTTCCGCACGCTGCCTTGTATTGTGGACGATACAATAACGTACCGCCAAGTGGTCGCTATGGGTGTAGCCATCATCCACCCTCCAATTGCTAATTAGCCCAGGACTGCTAAATGTTATATCGATAATCGATTCCGCTCCGTTTCTATGGTAGGTACTCTTGGTACCCACGTTGGCTAGGTCTACATTGAGCCTAGCCAAGGCCTCCAGAAGAATTTGGCCCCTAGGGTTGGTAAGGCGGCTCCCCCACTCGAGCGCCCAAGCGTTGAAGTTCCCCGCTATTAACAACGGGTTCAGGCCAGTTAGCTCCGTTGTCATCCGATCAAGCATATTGGACAACTGTTCGATCGACCACCTTGGCGGTGCGTAGCAGCTGCAGAAGAACACTCCATTCACTTTTACAACCACGAAGCCTTCGTTTGTGTTGGACACAACCTCCTGAACCGGGTGCTTGCCCGTCGTCCATAATGCCGCCATATTAGACCTGTCCGCAAACCAGTTCCCGTTGCCGGATGGGATGCGGTATGGGTCGGAAATTATGGCGATATCCGATGCCGACTCGCTAACTGTCTGACACAGCAGTTGCTGGGCTGCCTCACAGTGGTTCAGGTTTAGTTGGGTTACCTGCATTACGGTTGGCTCGTTGGAATACCCTTAGCGGCCGGGCACTTGCCACCCCCCCTCCCCCCCCATGACGTGCATATTGTCCGGTTTCCCGGCGCACATCAAGCATTTGGGGGGACCTTTGCAATCCCGCGCCTTGTGGCTAGTGCTGCCACACCTTCTGCACATGTTGCTCCTATCTGGGCCTTTGCATTCCCAGGACATGTGCCCGCTCTCTAGGCATCTGAAACATGCCTTCGGCGGCTGGTGCAGGCTTAGTGGGCATATTGACCATCCCACCTTCACCTTCGCCACTTTCAACGCCGCGGCTGCGTCGACTGCCGCTACCCTCAGGGTTGCCACCTGGGTCCCAAGTATGTCTGCGGCGGCAACCTCGACCTTGCACTGTTCCTTCAGTGCAGTGGAGATCTCGTCTGCCTCGGTGATCTCATCCAGGTTTTAACACTGTATCGTCACCTGCGAGACGAGGGCGCGCACCTCCACACCCTCACCTAAGGCCTGTTTTGCCAGGTCTCTATACGCCGGGCCCTTAAGCGTTGTCGCTTTTTTAAGCTCCAGGAGCATTTCGCCGGTGCGGGTACGGCGTATACTCCGCACATCGGCGCCTAGGCCTGCCAGTTTAGCGTCCTCGCGCATCGCTTTCAAGACCTCGGAGTACTTTGACGCCTCGGTCTTAACGATGATGGCCTCTCCGCGGTTACGCTTGCGGGCCACCTGTCGCTTATCTTTTTCTTTTTTGGTTTTATTCCTCTTTTTTCTCACTTTATTCCATGGGGCTTCCCTACCCCGCCTGGGGTCAACGCTTGTCCCCCTCCTAGCACTGGCATCTGCCTCCGTGCTGGTTATGGCTGTTGTTGTCGTTGGGGCCCTGCCGCTCGGGCCCCCTTCGGCGCTTGAGACAACACGTGAGCTGGTCGACGCGCCTTTCGCGCTGGGCTTAGCGCCGGGGCCTCTCTCTTTGCGAGAAGCCGAAGCTGGTCGCGAGGATGGACCCTCTGACCCCGCCGCCACGTTCCCATAGGTTCGTTTCCCCTTTGGGGCTTCCGACACGATGCGCTTCTTAGAAGCGCCGGGTGCCGTCTCGCCCGGGGACTGCCTAGCCCACTTGGAGGTCCCCGCCCCCATGGATAGGGTGGACTCTCCGACGGAGACGGATGATTCCGTCTGCGTCTGCTTTGAGGCAATGTCCCTCGCCCTTTCGGTGGCCGCTAGCCGTGCCAACTCTTTGGCACTTTGCTCGGCTAGCAGTTTGGCCTCCAGCTCCTCCCTCTCCTTGCATGCAGCCTGCACTGTCATGCGTAGCCTAAGAAGGCTCAACTTTAGGTCTTTCGCAATGTTGCTGCGCGACGACGTAAAGTCGATGATCGCATCCAACTGCTCCGAGACCTCCATCACCTTAGGAAGGGTTTCCCGCATCCTATCCATGGCCCGGATGAGTCCTGGCCCATCCATGGGCATGCCTAGCTTTGTGCCACCTGCCTCCGATGCCGTAGCACTACCGCAGGTATCGCTCACGCCCGATCCCACCGTTTTACGCGGTGGGGACCTCACTAGGCCGCCTTTAGCGAACGGATTCGCTCTCTCTTGGGTCTTTTTTGTTTCCTCCATGTTGTTGGGTCCCCCTCCAGCCGCTATCCAAGCCCACGTGGAGTAGTCGCTATTGTGATCCCATGGTTATCTATGCAAGCAGGGAGGCCATGCGAGGGTTGACACGGCCCTTCATGGGGAACCGTGTTCAGAGCCGGATCAGCACAAGACAGGTATAGGTCATCTGAGCCTACTCCCGCCCGACTGGCGAGGTCGGGCGGTGGAGAATGGAACGTACTGGAGGCCTGCCAGGGTTTTAATGGGACGGAGACGACCTGTGCCGCGGGAACCTCGCCATTTCCTACTCGGTGTCACCCGGCAGTACTGAGGGAGACGACACAGGCGCCAGCCCGAATACAATGGTACCACTCGTGAATCTTTTCGCAGCCAGTTGCCATAATTGGGGTTTTACTGGCATCCACCCCAATGCGTCGTATGACGCTCCCTCCGTAGTTCGTTTAGCCGTTAAGGGGGAGCTTAACGTTTCCAATGTGCACCGCGGGGAGGCGAACTACATTCACACCTCGCTAACCAGCTTGACCGGAACAAATTGTATACCAGACAGCGAGTAGTCATGTCGCATAACTTGCTTACACCTGCCGTGGTAGAGTGCATCAAGCTGGAATTGCGAATGGAGCTGTGAAAGGAAGGGAATGAATCAAGCGATATGTCGAAAACGAGTTCTGTTGGGCTGGATGTATCACTTGCGAGTGAGAGGCGTGAGTCGATTATAGCGGTAAACGTGTCAACGGACGAGCAGACCGCTCCAGAACCAACAGTGGACCAACAACGACAGCAACTATTGGGCGAAATAGCTTTCAACATGAACGCAGCAGTAACACAATTCCAAGGGACAGGCCCCATGTCCCAACACAGGATACCGAAACTGCAGTATTCCTACCGGTTAACAAGTGCAGTAAGCATTCTCAACGAGGATATCCTGCCACAGTACTTGGAAGCCGTTGAGAACCTTGAGGACCTGCAGTTCATAGTATACTCTGCAGCTGTGGCTGTTGTAAGAACGCTGGGATTACGGACGTACCCACAAGAAAACGACGGAGGGCACGTACGACCCTATGAACAAAAACCCGCATGGATGATGGAGAGCCGAATCACCATACTACGGACCAAATTTGGTCGGTTAACACAGTACAAGAGGGGAAACCGATCAGCGAGGCTAGTTCGTCATGTTACTGAAATTGTCAAGCCCACAGAGCTCCGTAACCTCATTGAAACTAATATTACTGAGGTCTCCGACACCCATGTACAGCGATAGAGTGTTCTTTCAAAACGGATGCGTCGGTATGGAGAAAGTTCGAAGCGGAAGGAGGAAACCCAATTTTTTTAACATTAACCAAAGGGAGTTTTACAACCCCATCCGAAACAGCAAAATAGACTACAACGAAGGACTTCCAGAGATTAGCGCAGTGACACAGTTTTGGGCTAATCTATGGGAGGAAGCCCGTTCAACATACCAGTGATGGGATGTGGTTGCAAGAGGAAGAGGATAGGAGTAATGGAATTGGGAGCATGGTCGACACCGTATTTACCGCCCAGGATATTCGCGAGGCTACCCGGCATACCAGGAATGGGGCTGCACCAGGACCAGATTTTGTGCACAACTACTGGTATAAAAAGTTCTCCTCGATCCATGGACGAATGGCAGAGTGCTTCAATATGGTACTAGAGGACCCTCAGCGGCTGCCACAATTCATTACTAGTGGGGTAACCTATCTTCTTCCCAAGGAACACGGCTAATCCAGCCAAGTACAGGCCAATAACATGCCTTTCAAGCCCGCACAAAGTACTCTCGTCAGAAATGCGAACAATGTCAGGACTTAAAATCAGAAGGGCTGCCGAAAAAACACGCAAGGCTGCAAAGATCAGGTCATCATCGATGCAGTTATTGTAGGTCAGGCTAGCCAAAAAAAGGAGAGAACCTGAGCATGGCATACATCGACTACAAGAAGGTGTACGACTCAGTTCCTCACTCGTACCTTATCGAGGCACTGCAGTCAGACAGGGTAGATGGTGGAATCATGAAGGTTGGTACAGCATAATGGTCATGAGGAGTACATGTCTTCACATTACTGACGGAGCAACGGTGCTAAGATCCAGAACTCTCAGCATAAGAAAGGGAATTTTCCTAGGCGATACCTTTAGCCCACTGTGGTTTTGCCTTGCGATGAATCCACTAAAAGCAGAACATTCAATTTATGCAACTATGGTTACCATTTGAAAAGTGGAGGAAGAGCTACCAATGTTACCCACACCTTCTACATGGACGACTTAAAGCTGTTGGCGGAAACAGTTGGAAAGCTGCACCGACTCTTGCAGCTTGTAACGGTGTTGAGTAACGATATTCGGATGGAGTTTGGAATCGATAAATGTCGAACAGTCAATCTTCTTCGGGGTAATGTGTCGGATACCGGTAGTTTTTGCATCAACGAACAGGAGGAAATTCGGAATATGGTTGAAGGCGAGTCTTACAAGTACCCTGCAACCCTGATTCCTGCAAATGCACGGGGTTCGTCATACAACGGTCAAGAAGGAGTTGCAGGAAAAGTTCCTGTATCGAGTCAACCGTGTTCTGAGGTCATAGCTGTCGGCCGGCAACAAGATAAAAGCGATTAACACGTTTGCCGTGCTCCTGTTGAGCTACAGCTTTGGAGTGATAAAGTGGACCAAAACTGACTTGAAGGCGATAAAACGAGCAGTACGAGTGGCGTTCACTAAGCATCGCATGCATCACCCAAAGTAGGCCATCGAGAGAGCCACCCTACCACGTACTGAAGGAGGAAGAGGCGTTACCGATATTCAAGCGCTATGTGTTTCCCAGATTCAGCAGTTGCGGATGTACTTCATTGAAAGCCAGACCCGTCACGAAGTCTACCATGCTGTTTGTGAAGCAGACCATGGGTTCAGCGCCCTCTATCTGGCGCAGGAGGACTATCAGCTGGGCTGCGACCTAAAAACTATCGACAATAAAGTTGCATCGTTGAAGCTGAAGGAGCTGCATGGGAGGCATCCCCATCAGTTGGAACAAGCGCTTGTCGACAAAGTAGCGTCGAATACGTGGCTGGTGCGAGGTGACCTCTTCTCAGAGACTGAAGGCTTCATGATAGCCATCCAAGACCGGGTCATTACGACGAAGAACTATCGCAGGTACATATTGCACGAAGAAGTAGAAGACCGTTGTAGAAAGTGCAACGCAGTAGGAGAGACGATCGAACATGTTGTTGCTGGCTGTCAAGCATTGGTAGAAGTCGCGTATCTCGGTCATCACAACGATGTTGCCAAGATTGTGCACCAACAACTTGCACTGAAGCACAATTTGGTGAAACATTACGTGCCTTACTACAAGTACCTGCCAGACCCGGTTCTGGAAAATAGTTGCGTAAAGCTGTTCTGGGATCGCGAGATCCTAACGGATGTACTCATCCGTGCCAATCGCCCTGACATTGTGATCTACAACAAAAAGAGGAAGAGCGTAACTCTCATCGATGTCGCTGTACCACTGGATCGCAACGTCCATTCTACGTTCTCCACCAAGATTACGAAATACTACGATTTGGCGGAGGAGTTGAAGCAGATGTGGCATTTGGCGGAGGTCCGTATAGTTCCGGTAATAATCTCGGCGACCGGAATTGTTCCCCGTACCCTTATACGTTCCCTTGAAGAGTAGGAGTTGCGAAAGGAATTGAGCAGCATTCAGAAAGCAGTGATTCTTGGAACCTGTATTATTGTCCGGTGGTTCCTGAATCATCATAACTAATCCAACCTGTTACCTATCAAATCGGTCACATTTAAATTGTACAAATGTATATATTGTTATTACTCGGTGGAGTTATGGTAGCTTAATTATAATTGAAGACAAAATTTAATGAAATAGAATACCGTAGAATCTTTTGAAATAGAAATTTGAATTATCCCTCCCCTCTCCTTAAAAATACCTCTATAATCCGTGAACGCACCCTTGTCATTCTCCCACGTTGATCTAAACGTCACACCGTCGTTGAGTGGTCACCGATGAGAAGGAGAACGAAAACAAATAAAAACCGTTGGTTGCTGAAAAAACGACAGTCAGAAGGTGAACAGATCTCGAGTAATTGAGTGTCGGGAGTAATTTTTTAACCCGCACCATTTTCTTAATTATTTCACAGTGCATAGTAGTGAGCCGTTGGATCGAAAAAATCCATGTGTGTATCGTGCCGCCTGAAGAACAGAAAGAGTAGAGAAATCGGATACTTTCCAGCCACCAAGTTGCCGTGCCACCACGATAGTGCCTGTGTTCGAAGCCATTAGATTGCGGAGCAGTTCCCAGCCAAAACGACACGATCGGGTGCCATTGCGTTATGTTAGATGAGCCCGTTGCACCCAACCCCCACGGAGCGTCTTGCCAAGATCTCGGTCCATATCAGCCATGACGAGAGCGAGCACACCAGTTCCGCTTGCACGATCCCGGGACTCGCCGATCCGGCAGAATGAAGCTCACCAACCTGGACACGGTACCCTCAATGATTGATCCGGTAATGTGTTAAAATTTCCTTATCCTATCCCTTTGGAACACAGCTGAACACGGAAATTCAATATGAATAGATTACTTTGACACTTAACTTGAATATTTTTCATTTAATCAAAAAAATACAATTCCTCAATTCTCCATCTTATTTTCGAGGTCCACTTTGTTTTTTTCTAAAGGGAAGTAATTCCGTCATATCCACCCAATTCCTCCCCAGAGCCATGAAACGACCCTAAGGTCCAAACAGTCTAGGGCAAGATAAGTAGCCCCGAACAAAAAGAGTTTCTAACAATTGGCGCCCAACACAAAACAAAAGAAAAGGTTTCCATTTTAACCTTAAAGTGGAACCCTTTTCAAAGAAGCTCTGGGAGGAATTGGAATCCTTTATTCCAATTGTTCTTTATAAAGTGAAAAGGTTTGTATTATAAATAATATTTCTTTCATCAAATGTTCATTTTCTGGTATGGGTTCGGATGATGAGAAAACCTAATAATTATCTTCTTTGAAATCAACTTTAGAAATCTAATCTATTATTCAGTGATACAGTGTAAATAGTTAAGCTAATAATAAGTGATTCTAATTACATCTTTTCCATTATACAGTGCTTCAAATGTGTAAATTTTTAGTTTTGTAATTTTGGTTAGGGTTTAGCATAGGAAAATAGCATAGGTGTATGCTGGTTTCTATTCTTTTGCATAGTTTATGCAATAACGTAGGCTAGAATCTAGCCTTTTCTTTTAATTAAGGCTACTTTTTCCAACTTTTTTTTTGTGAATAGTAGCTAATTAAGGGGAATTTGTTGTAGGTTTAGATTATTTGGTAGATTTTTGTAAATATTTTTGTATTTAATAAATTTTTCAGAGCATTTTCGATTCCGAAAATGACCGAGGCACTGATGGATTATCCCCAGGCTGTCGATAAAATTTTAGAATGGTATCACACCTTAAGGGTGGACCATCTAATGCCTTATGAGCTTGAATTCGAGCTCAATATTCGGTCGATTGTAATCCGAGACGATCCCACCTATTCTCGAAGGCGGAGAAGCCTTCGTGATCACTTGAAAAATGAGAAGGAAACCCAGAAAACTATAGAGGCGGTACTTGATGTGGATTGGGAGGAAACCATTCAGTTTTGCCGTCGGAATTTCGATGAGATCGTTGAAGGTTTAAAAGAAAACGATAAGGTTCTCAGGGTTAGGGGGCAAGCAAGATTGCTGCATTTTGGCCACCGAATTGTCCTGCTAGTAAATAATGCTAGGGAATTGGGAGAAGTGGAAAACTTTTTGAAAGCGATGTTAATAGACGTGGTGAAACTTTTAATAAACAATTTCTATAGGAGTTCTGAGGAACGAGGAGTGGAAAATAGAAATGAGCTGGGGGACCATTCTCTGGTGGAACTGTTCTCAACAGAGGGTGATTCAGCAGCTCACGTTTTATCCACTTCAGTGACTAGTACCGGTACTATACCTATAAGAACCGCGCCAGCTGAAATCAATGCTGCGAGTTCCCAGTTCGAAGCGACCGTAAGTGTGAATTCATTAATGGCGAGAATTAAAGAGCTAGAAGCAGAGTTGGATAGGCGAGATAAGCAGAGGGATGAGATTTATGTTACCGATACATCAAATGTGCAGTCCGGAACCAGTGTTCCGATGAATAAACCTCCGTTCACTCCCTATCCATCTCAACTTCAAGGAACTGAACATGCGCGCTCCGGTGAGTCGGTGCGAATCACCGAACCTTATGCGTACAGCTCCGCCTATCTAACGAACGCACAAGGCCATTCGGTGGCTTCTTACTCCAAACCGTGTACTAGTGTTACTTTCTCGCTCCCTCAGAGCTACTCGTCAGCACTGCCTCAGTCTTCTTCGTTGTGGCAGGGACACCTTCAGAAGGCTACGGGTGTACAGCCTTTCAATACCATCCCCACCACTAGTTCGTGGTGCGGAAACCCAGTGCAAGGCACGGCGCCAGCTTCAATTTCGTGGTCAGCTTCACTGCCTATGAATAGCACGCCGAGTTTCAATCCTTGGTTTGGGAATCCAACACTGGGCAGTGCTTGTACAAACCCTTCATGGTCTCAGAACCCGACTTTGAGAAACGCTCCGTCGACCAATCCTTGGTCTGGAACTGCTGCCTCAACTTCATACCCTTACGCCAACCCTTCATTCACTCCATATAGTACTGCTCTATCGAGTAATCAGGGGCGTCATAGCCTGCCTGTGTCTAAGTGGACAATTTCTAAATACGATGGCGAAGATCAAGGGTTGAAGTTGAATCAGTTTTTCGGGATGGTTCATGCCATGGCCGTCTCTGAGCACGCCTCAGAAGTCGAACTATTCGATTCAGCGATTCATTTATTTAAGGGACCCGCCTTACAGTGGTATATGACCATGCGAGCCGCGGGTCGCCTGATGAACTGGCAGCATCTGGTTCTAGAGCTTAGAAGGACGTTTATGCACCCTGATCTAGATTCCATGATAAAAATGAAAGTTTATCAGCGGCACCAGTTGAGAAACGAAACGTTTTTCCAGTATTATCATAGCATGGAGGAACTGTTCGGAACAATGAGTGTTCCTATTCCGGAGCACGAAAAGGTCCAAATTCTGATGCAGAATGTAAGGATCGACTATAAGAAACAGCTGAATTTCCTTCCTATCGCCGACCTCCAGACACTGGTGTCTGCTGGTCAGAAGATAGACGCCGTCAACTTCTCTGTTTACAATAAGGTCTTCGGACCGGAGAAGTCGGTTAACATGGTAGAAAGTTCTGAGACCAAGCCGAAAATAGAGAAGCAAGCGAGCAAGCAACGCTCATCACTGCCACCGCATCAATCCGGCAACCCCTTTCCGCAAGCCAACCAGCATCAAAAGGGTTCCCCAAGCGGAGCCGCTGGTCCTCGTGGGCCAACGCGGTCACACATGACACTCGAAGAAATGATCGAGTCTCATCAGCCCCTCTCCAATCGCCGCTGCTTCAATTGCGGCAAGTTTGGGCATCGGATGGACCATTGCCGACTTCCGAAAGGAGTGCTGTGTGAGAACTGTGGGTTTCGAGGCTACCCATCCAACAACTGTCCGTATTGCGAAAAAAAACGCCGCCGCAGCGAGCCAAAACCGCCGGCCGCTGAACAGCAACTTCTAGGCGTAAACCCTCCCAAATTTTTCGAGCCGGCTACTGATAGCCTGTACCAGGTGTCTCCGGCTTTGTTCACCATTTCATACCCATTTCCGAACGATAATCGTCCGTATACTTCCGTTAAAGTTTATGGCGTAAACTTTCAAGCTCTTCTTGACAGTGGTAGTAATCTTACCCTGATCAATGACGCCGTCTTCAATTCCATCAAACCGAAGCGGATATTTCCACTTCGGGATCCCGTCCGGCTAAGCACAGCGAGCGGAGAAGCACTCAGTGTACGCGGACAGATTTACCTGCCTTTTTCTTGGAATGGTACAGTCAAAATTGTTCCTACTCTGGTCGTCCCCAATCTGGCCATCAGCTGTATCTGTGGGATGGATTTTTGGAAGATGTTCAATATTCAACCCACAATTACAGGATGCGCCATGATTGAAAGCTCAGAGGAAGAAACGAGCCTTGAACGGCCTCCGCTCCCGTGCTTCAATTGCGGCAAGTTTGGGCATCGGATGGACCATTGCCGACTTCCGAAAGGAGTGCTGTGTGAGAACTGTGGGTTTCGAGGCTACCCATCCAACAACTGTCCGTATTGCGAAAAAAAACGCCGCCGCAGCGAGCCAAAACCGCCGGCCGCTGAACAGCAACTTCTAGGCGTAAACCCTCCCAAATTTTTCGAGCCGGCTACTGATAGCCTGTACCAGGTGTCTCCGGCTTTGTTCACCATTTCATACCCATTTCTGAACGATAATCGTCCGTATACTTCCGTTAAAGTTTATGGCGTAAACTTTCAAGCTCTTCTTGACAGTGGTAGTAATCTTACCCTGATCAATGACGCCGTCTTCAATTCCATCAAACCGAAGCGGATATTTCCACTTCGGGATCCCGTCCGGCTAAGCACAGCGAGCGGAGAAGCACTCAGTGTACGCGGACAGATTTACCTGCCTTTTTCTTGGAATGGTACAGTCAAAATTGTTCCTACTCTGGTCGTCCCCAATCTGGCCATCAACTGTATCTGTGGGATGGATTTTTGGAAGATGTTCAATATTCAACCCACAATTACAGGATGCGCTATGATTGAAAGCTCAGAGGAAGAAACGAGCCTTGAACGGCCTCCGCTCCCGTCTGTTCTAACTGCGTCAGAGCAACAGACTATCGAACAGATCAAAACACTGTTCATACCAGCCCGCCCCGGACGATTATCCATTACCCCACTAATGGAGCACAAAATAGAACTTGCCGAGGAGTGGCGGAGAAAACCCCCCTTCCGACAATTTCCCTACGTTATGTCTCCTAAAACACAGGGGCTGGTGTCTGTAGAATTACAGAGATTACTGGACGCGGGCATAATTGAACCCAGCAGCTCAGAGTGGTCGTTGAACTGCGTGCCAGTCGTCAAGCCCCATAAGGTTCGGCTCTGTTTAGACGCGCGTAAGATTAACGAACGTACTGTTCGTGATGCTTACCCCTTGCCGCACCCATGTCGAATCCTAGGCTAACTCCCGAGGGCAAAATACCTTTCAACTATTGACTTGTCGGAGGCATTCCTACAAGTTCCATTGGAGAAGTCTTCGAGGAAGTATACGGCTTTCAGTGTGCAAGGCAAGGGGTTGTTCCAATATACCAGGATGCCCTTTGGTCTTGTAAATAGTCCTGCAACGCTGGCAAGACTCATGGACCGGGTTTTGGGCCACGGTGTATTGGAACCCTATGTTTTCGTCTACCTCGACGATATCATCGTGGTGACGGAAACATTTGAGCATCACGTCCAGTTGCTTCGTGATATTGCGTGCCGACTGAACAGAGCCAACCTCACCATTAACTTGGAGAAGTCTCAGTTCGGAGTGCCGGAAATTTCCTTCCTAGGATATCTCTTAAGCTCGGAAGGTCTGCGTGGAAATCCCGACAAGATCCGGCCGATCGTTGAATACGAGAGACCGACAACGATAACCAAGCTCAGGAGATTCCTAGGAATGGTGAATTACTACCAACGATTCATCCCGAACTTCAGCGAGATTTGCGGGCCCCTGTCTGACCTTCTGAAATCCAAAACCAAGATCATCGGCTGGAATGATGCCGCGGAGAGAGCTTTCTGTTCCATAAAAGACCTACTAATCGCCGCACCGATTCTGGGAAGCCCTGATTTTTTCCGAGAGTTCGTCATCCAGACGGACGCGAGCGATGTCGCTGTTGCTGGAGTACTCACCCAGCAACAGGAGGGTGGTGAGCGGGTAATTTCCTATTTTTCTAGGAAGCTCACCACTCCTCAGAAAAACTATCACGCTGCCGAGAAGGAAGCTCTAGCCGCCCTGCTTTCCATCGAAGCATTTCGGGGGTACATTGAAGGCTACCATTTCACCTTGGTGACGGATTCGTCGGCGCTGACCCACATCCTCAAAACGAAGTGGAAGGTTGGTTCCCGGTGTAGTCGATGGAGCTTGGACTTTCAGCAGTTCGACATGACCGTAGTGCACCGGAAAGGCAAGGAAAATGTCGTCCCAGATGCACTATCGAGAAGCATAGCGATAGTCCAAGTTTCGCCAACTTCACCGTGGTACGCATCCTTAATGGAGAAGGTTACTAGTCGCCCTGACGACTTCGTCGACTTCAAGGTCGAGAATGGTAGGCTGTACAAATTCATCACTGCCAAAAATACACCCTTCGACTCGCGCTTCGAATGGAAGCAAGTAGTTCCATCCGATGAAGTCTCCGAGGTTTTGACACAAGCTCACGATGACCATTTTCATCCTGGGTTCGACAAAACTTTAGCTCGTGTCCAACAGCGTTACTATTGGCCCAAGATGGCCAAGGACGTCAGGGCACATATTCAGGCTTGTTCCACCTGTAAGGAGGTAAAGCCGTCCTACGTCCAAACCACACCGGAAATGGGAAAAATGCGCTGTGCATCCCGGCCGTGGCAGATCATTTCGATGGATTTTGTGGGTCCGTTGCCACGTAGCCGGAAGGGGAACCAGCACATTTTAGTGATTTGCGACTATTTCTCGAAGTGGGTAATGATTCACCCGATGAAAAAGCTGGATAGTTCAGCCATGTGTGTGATTTTGAAGAATCAGTGGTTCTACCGGAATTCTGTCCCTGAAACTATTATCACCGACAATGGCAGTACATTCATTTCAAAGCACTTCAAAGAATTATTAGACCACTACAAAATCGCACACTGGCTGAACTCCCGCTACCATTCACAAGCAAATCCGGTCGAGCGCGTCAACCGGACAATAAACGCGGCAATACGAACTTATGTTCAGGAAGACCAGCGTGTATGGGATACGAAAATCCCTGAAATTGAGCTAATGCTAAACACTAGTCTCCACGCCTCGACCGGGTTTACTCCGTATTTCATTACCCACGGACACGAGCTGTCGGAGCAGGGGTCCGACCATCGTTTATTTCGCCACGGAGAAGAGTTATCCGCGGAAGAGAAAGTGGAAAGACGCAAACAGATGTTCGTCAACATTCATGAGATAGTTCGTAAAAATCTCGAAAAATCCCACGACGTGTCAAGAAGCGGTTACAACTTACGTAACCGTACGTTTGCCAAGTCCTTCGCGGTAGGACAGCTTGTCTACCGGAAGAACATGAAGCAGTCTTCGGCCGTCGAAAATTATAATGCCAAACTTGGTCGGCAGTATCTACCCTGCAGGGTGAAGGCTAAAGTATTAAAAGTGCCAATCGCCGTAGAAAAAAAAATAAAAATAAAAATAAACCTTCAAACTCATCGGTCTCCATCGTCGTCAGAAGTCGTTTCCTCCTTAGGCACATCATGTTTTGCCTCCTCCTCTCATTCATCTTTTTTTATTTTTTTTTCGGGGGATTGCTAATTAAAATAGTAACTCCTCACCGGTGGTAAATTTCATTGATCGATCGATTACAATTACGATCGAGTGGGTTTGGCGAGAACGCTAGACCTTCTCAAATTTTATAAGGGCCCTAGAATAAATAAACTAGTCGATAACTGGTGTGTATGTGTGTGTTGTTTTTGGTAGATGGCTTTTTACACCAGACAACTGTGCGAATGCATGGAATGAATGAAAAAATAAATTGTATGAAAGGTGGGGGGGTATGAATGAAAGGGTGAGAGCGTATCTTTGAATCCCGACTTTCACTTCGGTGATGAATAAATAAAGTAAAGAGGTTTCTAGAATACTTATTTTCCTCTTCTTAGCTTAGGGTGAATTTACACTAAAAGTATCAACTAAGTATATAATAGCATAGTATTTCTAAATATTTGATTTTGAGAGGTTGGACCTATTTTTTCTGACGAACCACTTACCGGAAGGCCATGATCTCCGGTGACGCATATTATTTTGATCCATTTCATTCACTAGCTGAGCAGCCAGACTCTATGGTTAAGAGTTAAGTGATCTAGCGGAAAAGAGTTCCTCTCATAAGAACGGAAAAATCATTCCACTAGATCTAGTCAACTCGTTACGAAAAGAGAGCTGCGACAGCAAGAATTCCTGACCAAGACCAAATTCCCATCGTGGCCAGACTCTATGATTGAGCGGAGTGTGATCTGGTGGAAAAGAGCTCCTCTCATAAGAACGGACAAATCATTTCACCAAATCAGTCCACCGCAAAATCAAAAGAGAACTGCGATGTTCAATTTCCATCCATTTAGGTGGCCAGACTCTATTACGGAATGGGATGTGAATTCACGGAAAAGAGTTCCTCTCATAAGAACGGACAAATCATTCCGCCAAATCTTTTCCCCATTCCGTAAAAAGAGAGTTACCGTGTCCTATGTCCTTTCTGTGTAGGTAGCCAGACTCTATTATTGAGTGGTTTGTGATATCACGGAAAAGAGTTCCTCTCACTAGAACGGACAAATCATTTCGCCAAATCAATTCACCACTCATTAAAAAGAGAGCCACCGGAACAGAGCACCCGTCCTGCTTTCCAAAAAAAAAACAAGTTTTTTTAATCGAGTGGGGGAATGAATGTTACCTATCAAATCGGTCACATTTAAATTGTACAAATGTATATATTGTTATTACTCGGTGAGTTATGGTAGCTTAATTATAATTGAAGACAAAATTTAATGAAATAGAATACCGTAGAATCTTTCGAATTAGAAATTTGAATTATCCCTCCCCTCTCCTTAAAAATACCTCTATAATCCGTGAACGCACCCTTGTCATTCTCCCACGTTCATCTAAACGTCACACCGTCGTTGAGTGGTCACCGATGAGAAGGAGAAAGAAAACAAATAAAAACCGTTGGTTGCTGAAAAAACGACAGTCAGAAGGTGAACAGATCTCGAGTAATTGAGTGTCGGGAGTAATTTTTTAACCCGCACCATTTTCTTAATTATTTCACAGTGCATAGTAGTGAGCCGTTGGATCGAAAAATCCATGTGTGTATCGTGCCGCCTGAAGAACAGAAAGAGTAGAGAAATCGGATACTTTCCAGCCACCAATTTGCCGTGCCACCACGATAGTGCCTGTGTTCGAAGCCATTAGATTGCGGAGCAGTTCCCAGCCAAAACGACACGATCGGGTGCCATTGCGTTATGTTAGATGAGCCCGTTGCACCCAACCCCCAAGGAGCGTCTTGCCAAGATCTCGGTCCATATCAGCCATGACGAGAGCGAGCACACCAGTTCCGCTTGCACGATCCCGGGACTCGCCGATCCGGCAGAATGAAGCTCACCAACCTGGACACGGTACCCTCAATGATTGATCCGGTAATGTGTTAAAATTTCCTTATCCTATCCCTTTGGAACACAGCTGAACACGGAAATTCAATATGAATAGATTACTTTGACACTTAACTTGAATATTTTTCATTTAATCAAAAAAATACAATTCCTCAATTCTCCATCTTATTTTCGAGGTCCACTTTGTTTTTTTTTTCTAAAGGGAAGTAATTCCGTCATATCCACCCAATTCCTCCCCAGAGCCATGAAACGACTCTAAGGTCCAAACAGTCTAGGGCAAGATAAGTAGCCCCGAACAAAAAGAGTTTCTAACAATTTAACTCTTTTAGCAAACAAAATCACTAAAATAAATTGTTTCAGTTTTTATTTATCATGAGCTTGATCTTGAGCATACATAAAAAAAATAAAGATATGATTTCGGTCACTTTATCCAATTTCGCGCTAGCATTTGTCAATATCACGGTAATCTCCTACAGGAAGCTATTGACCCACTTCCGCTCGCTTTGAATCTTACGTTCCCAATCGCCAAGCATATCCAGCAATTTTTAAATCAGGATCTTCTCCTTTTTTGCCAGATGGAACTTCATTCGTAATACTCCTGCGGCAGTGGCAGTAACAAACGTATCGAAGTAATTTCCGCTGACGGCCATCTGAAATGCAGTTTTAATACTTCACTTACTTTCTACTGAAAACAGGTTAAAAACGGTCATCAGACTCACCTTTGAAACCACTAAAAACTGAAACACTATTTCGGGCTGGTCCTTAGTGATTTTTGGGAGATTGTTTTTAATGCTCGCTGATATTTATTCACAATGTGAAAATCCGAAAATATTATTGTGAAAAGATGACACTCGCACATGAAGTAACCATTGACTTGATGTCCCACTCAAAAAAATCGACACGTTGTTTCCACGTGAAATTTCACGTAACTTTCACCTGAACACGTGACCAAATCTTCTTCAGTAAAATCAGGTGAACATTACATGCCAGTGAATTGTACGTAAAAAATCACGTAACATTTATGTGATTTTCACGTAGAATATGGATTTACGTGAAAATCACGTAGCTCTTACGTGAATTCCACGTGTTTATTACTGGTTTTGGCAGTGGACTAAAATCACGCGCGTTTCACGTGGAAACAACGTGTCGATTTTTTTGAGTGCGGGAAAGGATGAAATTGACAGCCAAATAATATGGACGAATCCAGGTTGAAAAAAGAAGAAGACACCGAGTGGTGATAAATCTGACAGCTCCCATGTTAAAGTATAGGACGAAAATTTTAAAATGCTTCTAGAAAATTCAAATGAAATTTTAATTAAAAGCGGTTTTTTGTATGATGTAAGAAAAACCAAAACTGCACAATAGGGCCATTATTTTATTTTTATTTTTATTTTACTGGAAATGTCTTTATTGAGTAGTTTTGGACTTTTCTTACATCATACAACAAACCGCTTTTAATTAGAATTTCGTTTGAATTTTCTAGAAGCATTTTAAAAGTGTCGTCCTATACATCAACATGGAAGCTGTCAGATTTATCACCACTCGGTGTCTTCTTTTTTTTTTTCAACCTGGATTCGTCCATTGTGCTTATATTTTATATATGCGCATGCGCTAGAATGAACCAGGTGATGCCAAGGTTGCCATTTTATTTTTTTCAATATAATGCAGCATTAAAAAAAGAAAATATAACAAATAATTTTATTTATTATTTAACTATTTGTGGTCAATCAATAATAGACCGTGCCCTTACAACGATTATTATTTTGTCTTATTTCTTAAAAACAATAAATCTGTAATATATTGCGGATTTCACACCAACGAAGGCTACTATGCTGAAAATAATCGCTCGGTATTATTCATTCAGTCAACTATATATATAGATGTACCATTTTCAATGTATAAATCTGCCGTTATTGAGCAAATGGAGTATCATAGCGACACATTAGTGATGAAGGAACTTTTAAAATTAATTATCTCATATTCTGTAGTATTATTAAATACTTTTTTGAGGGTTTATTTTCAGCGCTGGGGTCTACTTTGGTCCAAATTGTGCAATACTAAACAGATCTAACAAATTGAATTTAATTACATAGTTAAATACACATAGTTTCAATTTGGTTTTAATCATTATCAAGTCAACAGTTTCACCGTTTCACCATGCTTATAATTTGAACAATACGCAGTGGTCCAGAAGGTGAATTTAGGTGGAAAGATACATTTTGAGCCTGAAAATGAAACTTAAGAAATTAAAAAAAACTTGTTTGTAGTAGTAAGGCCAATATGTCGCCGACTAAATGTGAAACAGTGCAGAGAAAAAAAAATGTGAAAAGTGTTGCAGAAATATAGGTATTTATTTCGTAGCAATATTATAGTCCAGCCTATTTCAAGCATATACGTTAAAATAAATTTGATTTTCTCATAAATTGAACGATTTAAAGCATTTTCCCCATGCTGACTCAGGGTGTCCCTTATATAAATTGTTTTTCTCAATTTCTTTTATTTCATATTGCTCAGCAATGTTGCCCTCAGGTAGTTTTTTTTTATGTTTTAATGATCAAGAGTTTTGACGTTTTTTATTTAAAAATATGACCTTTTCGAAAGTTGATATCCCCACTTGGGGCCGTCTCTAAACTTCCTTATGCTTTTGTGTCTGGATTATTTAGCTCCTTAGGAAAAAATATCAATTGGAAGTGCCGAGTACTTTATTATTGCTGCTCCATGCTCGAGCAATCTATGCATAGTTGATGAAAATGCAAACCAAACATAACTAGACGCTTGGTAGCTAATACAATTATAGAACTGATTGTAGCTTACCACCATTAAAGGAATTTTAACAACGGAGTATTCCTAGAGGAAAGAGTTTTCTCATAAAAGTTATCGTCTAAAGGTTCTCCTTGTGTTTCTCACAACTATTTTAAATGCATGTTTTGAGATGAAAATATCATACATATCTTTATAAATAAAAAAGTTTTACATAATTAAGTATTAAAAATTTGATTGTTCATATACGTTTTATTCAAGATAAAAAAAAACTTTTAACTTAAAAGACGCGTCATTTTTGAGCTCTAAAAGTTACCTAAGGGTAACCTTCCTGAGAAATTTTATATAAAAAAAATAGTATAATACTGTTTTTAAGAGGCACCCTGAGTCATCATGGGGGGAATTTAAGTCGGCCAATTAATGAGTAAAATAAAATCAGTAAAAGAAATCAGTATAAATTTCATATATTTGCCTTATGAAATATAATAGTGTTGAAAAACTAAAAATATGGAGCAACCTGGATTCGAACCTTGAACGTTGAGGTTATGGGTTCAGTGACTTGCTTACTAGTATATATCTACACTTGTATTCAGATAAGCTTAAAGGCGTACAAGAACAACGTCGTGTGAAACAAAATCCATTCAAAAGTCAGCCTTATGTAATTTCAAAGCACCGTTCATAAGTTGAACCTTATGAAATTTTAAAGATTTTTTGCCTGAGTGAACGGGAACAAAATCGATTGTTACCAATGCATCATGGAGTTTTCCAACCGATAGTGCAATATCCCTTTAAATTAGGATATATGGCATCCCTGGTGATGTATTAAATTTGAATTTGAATTTATTTGACGTCAATCATGTGTAGACTTTTAGTTACAGTTATTTACATGTTTTGTCACTCTTAAATCTATATAAATATATTTGTTACAGTATTAAGCTTACATTCTAGTACATTTATGAGCAGCTTTTTATCAAATATCATTAAAGTATTGCTTCAATTTATATTTTGTCGTTGTGAAGTCAACGTTTTCGCAATGCATATTGTATGTTGCCATCATCCGATTTAAAGGCCCAAATTTAGCATAATTAGTACGATAGTGGCTTGTAGTAAAAACATTTCGATTTCGTAGTTGTCGACTTGGAATATAAAAATTAAGTTTTGATAAAAGTTCTTCAGAATCAATACGATACGAAACGATATCGTTTACAACTGAGACCATTGCGAATTCTCGACGCTTTTTTAATGTTTTTATGCTGATGAGCATACAACGAGCTTTATAAGATGGTAAAGGAAATCTTGTCCAACCTAATTTTCGAAGGGCAAACAGTATAAATTGCTTTTGAACTGATTCTATTCGTTGTTCGTGCGTGACTGAAAAAGGTGACCATACTACGCTACAATACTCAAGTATTGACCTCACATATGCAACGTATAATGTTTTTATTGTGTATGGGTCATGAAAGTTGTAACTAAATCGTTTTATAAATCCTAGCATGCTACTTGCTTTACTGATTATTGTGTTATAGTGGTCAATGAATGTTAGTTTCTTATCTAAAATAACACCTAAATCCTTAATTCTTCCGCACTTTTCAACTGCCTGATTTCCTAGCGAGATTGTACAGTCTAGTGTATTCCGGTTTCTACTAAATGATATTGATTTACATTTTTGGACGTTTAGCTGCAAAAGGCTTTTTTTGCACCTATTATAAAATAGGAGAACGTCGTTTTAGAATAGTCTTATATCTTCCTTGTTTTTTATTTCTAAAAATATCTTTAAATCGTCGGTATAAATAAGAATTTTTACGTTTTTTAAAATGAGGGAAATATCGTTTACAAATAGTATAAACAAAAGAGGGCCGAGATGGGAGCCTTGAGGAACTCCTGAAGTAACTCGAATAGGATTTGAAGTCTTGCCTTTAAATCTGACTATTTGTTGTCGGTCAGTGAGACAAGACTCGAGCCATTTAAGAAAATTTAGCTAAATACCCATTTTTTGCAGTTTGAATAGAAGCATGGGTATATCAATGCGATCAAATGCCTTGCTGAAGTCTGTGTATAAAGCTTCAACATGGTTTCCATTGTCCATTGCACCCAGCGAATAGTTAACGAATTCGAGTAAATTTGTATTAGTTGAGCGTCCTTTGAAGAATCCATGTTGCAAGGTAGAGATTCTATTTTTAATTTGACAAAATAGTTTTTCATTAATGATCGCTTCAAAAAGTTTTGGAATACAAGAGATAATAGCAATACCGCGATAATTTCGTATGTCAGATTTTTTGCCACATTTAAAAATAGGAACTAGATAGGAATTTTTCCACGAGTTGGGAAAAATACCGGATTTGATCGACTTATTGAAAAGCCAAAACAAGGGAGTTGTCAGCTCCGAAGCTAAGTTTTTCAGAAAAATAGGGGGAATCCCATCGGGCCCACATCCTTTGGAGATATATAGTTTTTTCAATGCTTCTTTTATGTCATGCACATTTATATTGTTTACACTAATATCTCCACTAAATTCTGGAAAGAAACCGAAATATTTGCGATCACGATCTGCTTCAGAAAATGTGGTATATATATCTTGGAAGAATGTTGCAAATAGATTGCAAATTTCTGGCGAGGTAGAACCCACATTTTCATCTAGGTACATTTTTGATGGAAAATTGTCAGATTTCAATTTAGTTTTTACATAGTTAAAGAATTTTTTTGGATTGGATTTAATCTCTAACTCGGTTTTTGAGTTATACTCATCAAAGGCAATATTAACGGCTTGATTCAGCTGGTCGCAAATATTCAAATAATTTACCAGATTCTCGTTGCTAATATTTCTTTTGTATACTTTATGTGCTTTTTGCTTTTGGTTTTTTAATTTTTTTATTTGTTCATTATACCAAACTGGGTTTTTTGAATAACTTTGTCTCCTTATTCTTTTCAATGGTACATGTTCAACTATAATTTCGAATAATAATTTGTAAAATGCATCAACAGAAGATTCGACATTTTCCTCGTTTCTAAAAATCGTTTGCCAATTAATAATACTTAGCCTATGCTTAATACTGTCAAAGTTTGCCAAGTGATATTGAAAGACCTCTTCATATTCGCTGTGGTCGGGTTTTTGGTATTGGTGTATAAATAAGGAAAACTCCATTGCTGTGTGAAATGCTTCATTTTTCCATAATGGAATAAGAGATTCGGTCACACAGAAGTCTTCTTGAATATTTGTCAATAAAAAATCTAAATAGCAATTTTGCTGATTTTTTACATGATTTATTTGATTGAGCCCCAAACTGGCAGTTTAGTCAAATATAAACTGCAGTGTTTCATTTTCCCCAACGACTGGAAGTAAGATACTTTCATTTTCTGTGTCTGGAAAGAAATCAATACTACGTTGATTAAAATCCCCGTATATGTAAATTTTCACTTCTGGGGTAAGATTGGCCGAAATTTCATCGGCAATACTAAAGAATTTTTCATATGAGTCTTTGCGAGCATTGTTCGGAGGAAAATAGACAGAGGCAAATACGTGTGTTTCCCCCGACATATACACTTTTACCCAAACATGTTCGAAATCCTTACTTTTTTCGGCCGTGATGATTTCTGAATTGAAATTTGTGGAAATGGCAATTAGTACACCCCCTCCTGATTTCTTTTCAGACTGATGAAAGTTACGGTCATCTCTAAAAACATTGTAATTATTACCAAAAACTTCTTCACTTCGAACACTTTCATCCCAACTGGTTTCATTTGCCAGAATTAGTGGGAAGGAACAACACAAAATTTTGTTGTGGATTTCTTTAATCTTAGCGGAACCTTTCATTCGATTGAAATTTTGGCAATACACCAAAATTTCAGTTCCTATTTGTGTCTGAGGTGAAGTAGTTGGTTTGATCGAGTCAGTGAAATTTGTGTAATTAAAACTTTTGACCTCTCCTTGATGTAGAGAGTTCGTCAAGTCTTCAAAAAGGGCAGTTTCTGCTAGATCCTCGCCTTTCGCCAAAGGGTTCGTCAGTTCCGTGGAAAACCCGCAAGCCTGTTTGCACATGCTGTACACGATGTAGCTGAGGAGCTCCCCGGATCCATCCAGTTTGGTGAGCGTGCTGCGTCGGGGTGCGAAAACACACCGCCCGCCGGGTACGGGTTTAAAATTTCACCTCGTTGAAATTGAATTGGTGGTCTCCCCGAAGCCATCCAGTGAGGCAAGCGCGCTGGGTCGGGACAAGGGATTGGGCACGGGTTTTGAATTTCGCTCCGTTGAAATTGTATCGGTGGTCTAGAGAACCGATCTTTCGCTGCTGCAAGAAGCTCTCTATCAGGACGAAGTTCGTTGATATTGTGATTTTGATTGTTGCTGCGATTGTTGTTAAAGGGGTTGGTATGGCTGGTGCTTCTATAGTTGATGTGGTTAATACTTATGACAGACATACAACGCTGACCGTTGTACGAACTGTCAAATACTCTAATCCAGTACAGAAAAACACGTACTAGACTAAAGGAGTACAATCAACAATCAATGTGCAACTAGCGATTTGAAATTGGTTCACTGTTGTAGAACCCCTAGGTCCGAAGTATACCTTGCAGTCTGCACCTTGCAATAATTTTTGCGCTTTTCGGTACCTTCCGGTACTAGTATCTTGGTTGTTGTTTTGATTCACTATGTTATTTTGAGACAACATTTGAGAATGTGTTGGTGTGAGCTACGTTGTTAGGGGCGAATCATTGAGCTTGGGACCGAGCTTGGGACCAATGTGCTAGTACTGACTGAGCCAAGAAAAATATCGTATTTGTTCGGGACCTACTGGTCTTAGAGTTAGTCTATGGTACAATGCTGTACGTTGTATGTCTGTCCCAGGCATAAAGTTACTGTTGCTGCTACGTTCAAGATTAATATGCACCCTTCGTTGTTGCTTCCTACGTTTTCTAGCCTTCTCAGCAATTTTGTTTTGTTTATTGCGGCGCAACTGTCGGTCATCATACTCTGTCCAGTCAGCTCTCCACACCTTCCTTGTACCCAGAAGTCGCCAACCAGTCATTTTTTCGGGTCAACTCAACTTCAAGACTGGGGTAATCAGGTGTGGGAGGGACGGGAGCAGTGCATCGAACCGAGGCTATGTTCGCTGACAATGATTTCAGCTCGTCAAGTATGTCCAGTTCCAATACTGGATTCGATATAATCGTGCAGTTTGAAGCGATTTCCATGGACAGCTGCTGTAGATAATTCAATTCCTCGGTTATGTTGCGCAGGTCGTTGGATACATTTGACGTTACGGAATTCAATGATGCAGACGTGCATTCTTTCCATGCCAGCATAGCCGTATCAAAAAGCGATGTTACATGATTTTTTTTATAGAAGAAACACTGCCAGCTAAGCTACTATTTTTGTTTATTGCAGAAAGCTCAATTTTTATTCCTTGCAGTAAGACTTCCAAGCCTTCAACCGCCTCGTGAATAATGTTTGGTTTATCGTGTAGTAGCGCGAAACGATGCGTCACCTCGGTATTGGAATGTATTTGCTCTGTAAGCTGTTTTTGCTGTTCCACGATACGATTATAGTCTAGCTTAGCTTGTACGATCTTTTGGCAAGATTCACAGCATGGCATAAGGTACGCGCTAAAATCTGTGTTTCGTAGCGAATTCCGTTGCACTGATACTCCCACGCAGGCTGCATGAAAAACTCGTGGGCAACCAGTACACTTCCACATAAGCGAATCCGTGGCAGAGTCCAATGAGCAAATTTCACACTTCTTATCCATATCGAATAAACTAACAACAGCTTATGTCCCGAGTAAAACAAACAACGAAAAAAAAAAAAAATAAAGCACGCGGTCAGGAACGATTAAAAACACGTCCGAACTGTGTGAGTTGCAAAACCAAAAAAGCAAAACAAACAGTGTGAACTCGATTCAATCTACCTACTTCATTGCAATACGGGGGTAACTTCATTTAACTATGAAAAATGAAGTGAACACAAAGGAAGCAAAAACAAACAGCATGAAAACAGATCGAAAGTAGTTCTATAGATGTTGATATGGGATATGCTCGAAAAGAAAGAGCTTGATTTTCGTTTGATATTGATGGTCGCTTGACGATGACTTTGCCGGGCCCTGGGCGGCACGCACGACTTCCATCGGCAGTTCGTCCCGTATTCGGTTGATTACGGTTTTGAATTGGTTCACATTAGACGCCCTGTGGTCATTTACCTTCGCCAGCATGTATGACCATACGAAATAATCCAAGGGATTCAGATCTGGTGAACTGGGAGGCCATTCATTCTTGTCCAAAAAGTCGGTCAAATTTTCTCGGCACCAGCCCTGAACGAGATTTGCAGTATGCGATGGCACTCCGTCCTGCTGAAACATATAGTGATTATCTCCAAACATCTCTTGTACATATGGCTTGACAACTTTCTCCAAAACTTACGTTTTATAATATACGGCATTCATTTTAACGATTTTTTCGATGAAAACCAGTGGTAATTTGCCTCGCTTGCAAATTCCTCCCCAAACCATCATTGACGCGGCACTTTGGAACCGTGGAATATTCCTATCACTCCCTAGAACAGTTCTCGAAGAGAGAGCCCACAATCTGTCGTTCTGAACATTGTGGGATAGTTGCAAGACGAATAACTTTTCGTCGGAAAAGATAAATTCTTCTCCACCGTGCCGCGACAAAAGCAGACTTGCTCTTTCGAGTCGTTTCTGCTTGGAAGGTTCCGAATCTCCGTGAACCTTACTGTTATCGGTGCGCAGTTCCATCAGACTGGCAACGCTTTCACATGTACCACTACAAGGATAAGATGCAGCACCTACATCGACTGCCTTGATAAGACTATCAGTTGATAAGGGAGATAATAGGATGAATTGAATTGTTTACATTCCAATTGTGAAGTAGTCAGTTGAAAAGCATTTGAATTTATTGTATGAAAGCTAGTGCGAATTTTTCGATGTACCATTGTTAGTACGGTAAGAAGCAATGAGTTATGTTAAATAACATGAGAACTAAATAACAGTTGTCTACATTAGCTTATCCGATAAAACGGCACAGTGAATCCAGGATATAAGTAATTAGTTGGTTTGCCATAGCATAATTACCGTCAGAGCATCGAAAGTTGCCGAGCGCATAGTAAACGTAAGTAGTCTTAAGTGAATATAAAGAATACGTATTGAAATCGAAATTGTCATCCCCAGGAATTTTATAGCTACTTCAATAATAAACAGTTATAAACTCGGCAAGGCTCTTTTTAATTTGACGGTGCACCAACAAATTATAAAATTCGTTTAGTCGATTATGTCGAGCCGTCAGACGAATAAATCGGATGCGAATGCGTCAAAAGGTGGCTGGTCTGCAGGTGGAGGCGATAATGGTGATGGTACTTCATTCAGAACAGCGAGTATTCCAGTGGTGAAGGTCACAACGGATGGAATGGGGCATCTCCCAGGAAGATCGTGTAAGTCTTGCATGGAACCCGACAGCGATGCTATGGTGCAGTGTGACCGGTGCCACGACTGGCACCATTTTTCATGCGTGGGAGTGACAGAGGGTGTTGAAAATGTGGACTGGCTTTGTTCTAAATGCGCAGCTGAACCAAGGGGCCAGCAAACAACCTCAACAGGCGATCAACAACTCCCAACAACTAATAGTGTCAATAGACGAGATCAGCAGCAAAAGTCAAGCGGCGAAAAGGCTTCTTTAGCAGGAATGAAACAACCCACCAACACGTTACGAGTAGTCACCAGGAGTGCCGCACGGCGGGAAAATCCAACACCCATTGTGCCACCAGATATAACCGTTTCGGCAGATCCAGAAGTGCTTCCGTCTGTACGAATACCTCAGAGAGAGAAAGAGAAATGATTGGATAAAGCGAGGTCTGGAACCGTAAATTCGTGCTCCTCCCAGAGGTCAATGAGATTGCAGCTTCAGAAACTAGAGGAAGAAAATGCTCTTCACCGGGAGCACATCCAAAAGAAGTACAGCATCCTCGAGCAAATGAGCAGCCGCTTAGGATCGTCGTATGGGGCAGGTTCCAGTAGAGTGGAAAGCTGGGTGCGAAAGACGAACACTTTGTTCGACGAAGGGAAGCTTTGCATGAAATTGTCTGATTCATTGAAGACTCCGCTGTCTGTTCAGGAATCCAGTCTGCTGAAGCTGCTCGTCCAGCATCCACCATCGATCCAACACAGCACAATGCCAGAACCGAGATGGACTCCTAGTCATGCTAGTCGTCTACACAGCGATGAAAGCAGATCTTTGACAATTCCATCGCATGAGCCCGGAGTCCCAATTAATTGTTCTCCATGCCCATCGGTACCCCAGGGTATGCCGGCACATCAGCGGGCCAGTCGCAACGTGGTGCTACCGTCGCCGGTATCCGTATCGCAGTATCAACCACCAACAAGTAAACAACTCGCTGCTCGTCAAGCCATATCGAGAGACTTGCCCCCGTTCTCTGGCCAACCCGAAGAATGGCCAAGTTTCTTATCAACGTTTAATAAAACCACGGCAATGTGTGGGTTTACAGACGACGAGAATATCATTCGTCTCCAAAAGTGTATCAAGGGGAAGGCTTATGAGGCAGTAAAAAGTTTGCTCTTGCACCCAACGAATGTGCAACGTGCAATGGACACCTTACCCATGCTTTTTGGACAGCCGGAGGCGATTGTACATTCCCTGATCTCCAAAATCAACAGTGTTCCGGCGATGAGGAAAGATAGGATTGAGACCATTGTAGATTTGGCTGTGAATGTTCGGAACTTCTGTGCGACAGTCGACGCGTGCGGGTTGGAGGAATATTTGTACAATATTGCGCTGCTACATCAGCTCGTTGCCAAACTGCCCCCTTCTATCAAGCTAGACTGGGCACGCTACCGACAGACTCTTCCATCGGTTAATTTAGAATCGTTCGGTAACTGGGTTTACTCGCTAGCCGAAGCTGCCAGTACGATCGCAACTCCACCAGTTACTCTAGATGAAAAACCTAGCCGAAATGATACCCGTGGAGGGAGCAAGAAAGGAAATGCTTTCTTAAATGCACATTCTGAGTCTTCGCTAGCTAGCCGAATGCCAATGACAGGAAAATTCAGCACAGAAGCGAGCCGGATGGAAACCAACACGTGTCCCATATGCAAAGGCGGGTGAAAAAAGTTGAAAAATGCAAGCGATTCCAAGAACACTCCAGAGACTCTCGGTGGGCTGCAGTTAGGGAAATTGGACTTTGCCGTAGGTGTCTCCGCATTCACAAAGGAGTCTGTAAGGCCAAACCGTGTGGGAAGATTGGGTGCGCGCTGAAGCACCATGAACTACTTCACAATGAGAAAAGGTTCTCGACGAGCGATTCAAGTACTTCTCGACAACCGCCCGTCCCTCAATCATCCGAACCAAGAGACAGCACACAAACGCATGACTGCAATGTTCATCGTACGAGTTCCAGTTTCGTTCTGTTTCGCTATTTACCGGTAACGCTACATGCAAAGGATCGAGCAGTTCAAACGTTTGCTTTCTTCGACGAAGGATCGGAGCTTACTTTGTTAGACAATGAGCTAGCAGAGGAGCTTCAACTTGAAGGCGACATGCTACCGCTATGTCTTCGATGGACTGGAGGAGCGGAGCGAAGTGAGAAAACATCTCGAATCGTTAATCTAGAAGTCGCTGGAGTTCATAATAAGAAAAGATTCCCTCTCACATCAGTCAGGACCGTCAAGGAACTTCTGTTGCCGCTCCAAACGCTTGACGCTGCAAAAAACCACTCCACCCCCCCCCCCCCACCCCCCCCAACAAAACACCCCCACCCCCCCCCCCGCCCACTCCTACCCACAACAAACACCTTTCTCCCGGATGATTTTAAAAAAGAAGGGAAAGAAAAGGGGGAAAACCTATCCCTCCCAAAACCCGCATTGGCTGGCCGGTCGGGGGAAGGCGAACTCATAATGCCGAAGATTCGGCGCAGTGTATGGTTCACGTTTGTACGGACACTCAAGACCCGGACGAACGTGGATGAGGAGAATGAAGCCATTCGGCTGGCTGAAGAAGTAAAATTTGTACATGCTCAGGGCGGGTTTGAAATCCGAAATTGGATGTGCAATTCCAAAACGGTGCTTACGGCTCTTCAAGAAGGCGATACTTCGGAGAAGGATCTGGATCTTTCTTCAGAAATAGCAATCGAGAAAGTTCTTGGTATCCACAGACGAGTTTTTGTTCAAAGTAGGATGGAACCGCTACGATTCGCTCCTTCTGACAGGTCAACGACCGCCCACTAAACGAAAAATGCTTCGTGTTTTAATGACGATTTTTGATCCTTTGGGACTCGTCGCACACTTCTTGATATTTCTGAAAATCTTGCTTCAGGAAGTCTGGCGATCAAAGATCCAGTGGGACGAAGAAGTTACAGGAGACTTATACAGGAAGTGGCAACTATGGACAAAAGCTCTCCCCCAAATAGAGACCGTCCGCATTCCACGCTGCTATAGCTCTTCTATGCTCCTAAACCAATATCCAACTCCACACGTTCGTCGATGCCAGCGAAAATGGATTTGCTGCGGTAGCTTTTCTTCGATTCGAGTCCAACAGATCTACGAAGTGCTCAATGGTTGCTTCGAAAGCACGAGTGGCCCCGCTGAAATTCCTGTCAATACCTCGGTTGGAGCTTCAGGCTGCTGTCCTTGGTGCGAGACTTTCACAGGCCATAATCTCTTCGCTATCGCTCCGCATAACTCAACGAGTATACTGGTCAGATTCACGAGACGTGCTCTATTGGATCAACTCAGATCACCGGCGCTACTCACAGTTTGTAGCTTTTCGAGTGAGCGAGATTCTTGAAACGTCCGAACCCGAAGAGTGGCGATGGGTCCCTACAAAGCTGAACGTAGCCGACGATGGGACAAAGTGGGACCGTGAACTAGATCTTACACCAGAGAGCAGATGGTTTACCGGTCCGGATTTTCTATGGTGGCCAGAAACGAGATGGCCTGAAACTCCTTCCCTGCGCTCATCAACTACCGCCGAACTCCGTCCACATTTACTGGTTCATCGCGCTGCTTCATGCAGTTCACCTATACACATGAAGAGTTTCTCAAACTGGAAACGTCGAACAGTGTGGCATTCGTTTTTCGTTTTCTGTTCAACTTGCGAAGCAAAGTGGAACGGAAGCAAACCTATCTAGGACCGCTGACGATGACGGAACTTAGAGAAGCTGAAGCATATCTATTTCGTGTGGCGCAACGAGAAGGTTTTCCGGACGAGGTAGCAACCCTTGTGCAAGCACGCTCAAGTGATCCCATAAAACTCGTTCCAAAATCTAGCTTACTGTACAAGCTCAACGCATGGATAGATGGACAAGGACTTCTGAGGATGCGAGGCAGAATCGGCTCGTGTCAATTTGTCAGTGATGACACCAAATACCAAATAATTCTTCCTCGTGATCATCATATTACCACACTAGTGATTACGGACTACCACCAGAGATACCATCATTGCAATTACGAAACCGTAGTCAATGAATTAAGGCAAAAATTTCATATTCCCCGCATTCGTGTCGCAATTACTAAGGTTCGTAAAAATTGCCAGCGATGCAATAACGAGACCGCAGTTCCACGCCCACCAATTATGGCGGACCTTCCAGCGGCAAGGCTTGCAGCGTACACACACCCTTTTACATTTGTCGGTGTGGACTACTTTGGTCCCATGGAGGTAGTTCTCGGTAGACGGACGGAGAAGCGTTGGGGAATGCTGATAACTTGCTTAACGGTCCGTGCTATTCACATTGAGTTGGTAAGTTCCCTTAGCACCAACTCGTGCATAATGGGCCTGCGGAACTTTATCTCGCGCAGAGGCACTCCAAAAAGTATATATAGCGATCGCGGGACTAATTTTATCGGTGCCAGCCGAGAATTAGGTGACGCTGTGGCTGGAATCAACCAAACAGTGATGATGGCGGAGTTCGAAAGCCCGGACACAGAATGGATTTTCAACCCTCCCGTTGCGTCCCACATGGGCGGCTGCTGGGAAAGATTGATCCGAACGGTGAAGACTAATCTAATGGCGATTCGTCCAGTCGGTAAGCTCACGGACGAAGAATTAAGGAACACGCTCACGGAGATCGAGAACGTCGTGAATGCACGGCCGCTGACACACGTCCAAATAGACAATGATTCGTCACCAGCGTTGACCCCTAACCATTTTCTTATCGGAACGTCAAATGGTTCAAAGCCCCTGACAACCTTGGACGACAGTGGCTCCACATTGCGGCGAAACTACCTCACCTCTCAGATGCTTGCCAACCAATTCTGGAAGCGCTGGGTCAGCGACTACCTTCCAGAAATAGCTAGGCGAACGAAATGGTTCGCTCAAACGAAACCGATATCCATCGGGGACATAGTCATCATCGTTGATCCTAGATTACCCAGAAACTGTTGGCCGAAAGGAAGAATCATCCACGTCAACACTGGAAATGATGGATGCATCCGTTCGGCAACGGTTAAGACAGCTAATGGAGTCTACGAACGGCCGGTTACAACCCAAGTAGCAATTCAAATGCAAATTGGTTTTATTCATGTTTTATGGTAGTTTTATAAGAGCATTATGGAGTTCATCTGGTTTTATCAGGGCATTTTCCAAGTTAAGGTGGTTTTAATTCATTAACAGTTCTCAAGAGTGATTAAAGAACACTTGAAGAAACCTCCATAAAACTACATCATTTATAAGTGTAATTCACCTTATCAGTAGTTTTATAAGATACTTGATCCCCCTCTCAAAACATCGTTTCGCAACTTGCATAAAACCTGATAAAAGTTTTGTAAAAGTTTTATGACATTCTTCTTTAAGATGAATGTATCTTGGAAATGCTGCCATAAAACTCTCTTAGAACCATTTGATTTTAAATAAGAGCACATATTCTTGAGAAAGAACATTATGTGAAAAATAAACAAACTGTCACAATGGACGCCCACAGGTGGCAGAAATTAAAAACCAGCGGATCGTTCAAGCGGAAATTCAAGAAAAACCTAATCAATATATTGAACACTCCTTCATCTCAGCCACCAACGACAATTTTTTTTACCATTCCATTGGATTCGCAGCTTACTGAGACTAACTTATCAAAAGAGTCTATGCGTTATGCGTAAAACGAATAAAATAAAATGGTGCAATGTGTCGCCAGTTGAAAACCGAAATGCATAACTCATGATATTTGATTTTATGTCAGTTATGCAAGTTAAACCTAACGTCTCAGGTAGTGCGTTATATGACGCACCACCGTGGAAATACAGCGCAGTACTTTTGACGTAAGGTTTAATGTGCACTACGATTGTCAAATGTTATGTTAATGTTGAATTCTCCCGAGTCGTGCATTTCAGTTCCCAATAGGCTATACAATATTTATACTCGTTGCAAGTAAAAATTAGTATATATAATCTGAGCGAAAATCGATTTTTCCCATGATCCGCACGTTTAAACCAAAGTCGGAAGTACTGCGCTGGAATCGCTTAGTGATCCACTACACAGTGCACTTCTTCCAAAGCTAGGTTCAGCATACAGATCAAGAGAAAAATCATCTTTCGCTCAACTGATGTTTCAGCCATCGACGCAATATTATTATCTGTTCTTCTTCCCAAATCCATTGTTAACATATTCAAGTTAGAGTTTTTTTTTTAATGTTTTAATCGCCTTACGCTGGTGATTAAAAACAACAAATTATAAGCCGTAATTATGAACAACAACTATGCATAGGCACTTTTGATTTGAACGATCACATTTTCTTTGTTTATGATGTGCCTTCTCCACAATGATTTTATGGCTATCTTACGAAAGACTTGTTTACCTTGAGCAATTCAAACAAGTTTTATTCAAGCGTTACTCCTCTTTTTCAAGAATAGAAAAAGTAAAGATGAACTTATCGCGCTCCTAAAAAAATCTTGTTAGTCTTGTGCAAGAAATATTAGTTTTATATGCGTTTTATGGTAGTTTCAGATAAAACCACTGAAAAAATGGCGAACGTGGCTATTCTGGATTCCCTCCGAATGGTAGCCATTTTCATATATATGCAACAAAACTCTCGTTTTTCCAATGCTACGAACAATTTCTGCTGTTTAAAATACATTTTGAAACTTAAAATGGATTGTAGACACAATTTATTGAAGATCTAACAATTTATCAGCCTTGTCACCTAATTGTTGAATTGTCAAGTATTTTTTATTTTTCAAATAAATCAATGTTCTAGCAATGATTCCGTGGCGCATTAAAATTTTCGAACTTTTATGTTATAAAACACCAATAAACTGAACGTCGCATGAAAACTTTATCAATTGCAGGCAAAAAACTCATGCATTTATGGTAAATTTTACAATCAATTTGCATACGTATCCACTTTGGAAAAGAAACATCATATGTATATCGATGTTTTTTTTTCTCTTTAAAAAGTCCCCATTCAGCAGAACGAATCCAAAAATGAAATCTTATAAACATATTTGTGACGGACTGGAAGTGTTCTTAAAGAGGAAAATCATAAAACTACCGAAACTTGTGGTAGTTTTATCATAGTTTTAAGCATGTCCTGCATGTCATTACAAGTATGTACCGATAAAACTATCAAGTTTTAAGCGAATCTTGGGCAATAGTCTTGAGAACCTCCTGTAGTATGGGCCTTTTTGAACTTACGAGGGTTTTATGGCTGTTTTATCGATGTTATGTAGAATATCTAGTTTTATGCGTGGTTTTATCAAATGAGTCTTGAGAACTTCTTCAAGTGTACCTTAAAATTGAATTTGTTACTTGGGAAAGCTTGCAGTCCTAGATGTTAAACGCGATGCAGAGTAAGCCAACCGGAAGTTGGCGTACCCCGGGGGACTGTTATCGGTGCGCAGTTCCATCAGACTGGCAACGCTTTCACATGTACCACTACAAGGATAAGATGCAGCACCTACATCGACTGCCTTGATAAGACTATCAGTTGATAAGGGAGATATTAGGAAGAATTGAATTGTTTACATTCCAATTGTGAAGTAGTCAGTTGAAAAGCATTTGAATTTATTGTCTGAAAGCTAGTGCGAATTTTTCGATTTACCATTGTTAGTACGGTAAGAAGCAATGAGTTATGTTAAATAACATGAGAACTAAATAACAGTTGTCTACATTACCTTATCCGATAAAACGGCACAGTGAATCCAGGATATAAGTAATTAGTTGGTTTGCCATAGCATAATTACCGTCAGAGCATCGAAAGTTGCCGAGCGCATAGTAAACGTAAGTAGTCTTAAGTGAATATAAAGAATACGTATTGAAATCGAAATTGTCATCCCCAGGAATTTTATAACTACTTCAATAATAAACAGTTATAAACTCGGAAAGGCTCTTTTTAATTTGACGGTGTACCAACACTTACGTTTTTTGAAAGCTTGGAATCCGAGGTCATTTTGCAGTATATTGTGCATTGACGATCTCGAAACATTCAGATCTACGGCCATTTTACGTACAGAGCACTGTGATTTTCGTCTAATCCGTTCCCTGACCACTTTAACAGCTCGTGCAGTCCGCACCGTACGAGTACGACCGGATCTCTTCCGGTCATCCAACGAGCAGGCGTCACGGTACCTTCGGATGGTTCGATACACAAAATCCCGCTTTACTCCGAGGTTTTTCAAATTTCTGAAAATAGCGCCCGGGCGCTCACCTTTCAAAAACTTTTTTATCACCACAGCACGCAACTCCTTCATCGCTGGTAAAAGATAAACACCGAATGAAAACAATCGGACATAACCTAAAAGCGTTTGTATAAACATAGTGCAAAACTACACCAACACATAAGTGAAGCATGTTGAGTACTGGCACGACACCAATGCAAGGAAAAAGTGTATGAGAATATATTGGACACGGTGTATTTACAATATACACTCTGAAAAAAAATTTAAACTAATTAGTTCAAACACTGAATCGATATTCACCTCGTTGACGCATAGTTTCGTATAAACGACCACTATACTCGCTTAGTATAAACTTGAAGTACAAGGTTTGTAGAATAGTTTTCAAATATATGTGCGTAGTTTAAAGTAGATTTATTCAAAATCAAGAATAAAACGTTTTCTCCGCCAGGGTTTGCTTTTTTTTGCTTCTAAACTATATGATAACATCGAAATTGGAAATTTGTCGGTGTTAACAACAACCGATTGACCAAATAATAGCCTACACTGATCTTAGAGTGGATTATACTCTAGGTTTAGTCGGATTTTTCGACTTGGAGATTTGAAATAGAGTAATTTTGAGCATACTAATAGAGCATCATTAATTGGGCTTCAAATGGTGAGTTGACAACTTCGAAGGAGGGTGCGACCGATCTCTCGTCCTCACAAGTTCCTACCTCACGCCTCCACGAGTCATGTGATCACAAAAGACTGCCAGCTGAAACATGGAGACGCTGGTTGGCGTAGCCTGGGCAATGTTGTCAATCTGACAATAGCGAAGTGAGGGGGTGCGACTGAACATCATGTACCTTAAGTCATATTGCATATTTTCCATTTTCAATTTATTAATAATATCAGCACGTATTAGAATCATCGGCATCGAAAGCTCTCAATTAATAACTGTGGAAGTGCATTTGGAACACTGACTTGAGAGCAGGCAATAAGCAATTTGTGAAAGTAATAAGCTTGAAATGCTATGTATAATAACGCTTTAGAATCATCTGCATTCCAAAATCATGTAAGAGCCTAGAGCAACATGACAGGCATCAAAGGCTCAATTTGTTTTTCAGCATTTCAGCATAATATTTAATTTAAAATTGCACTTCTAAACTTCAACTACTATATTCATAAAAGACTGGCATGTGCTTATAAGCAATGTAGGATTATATTTTAATATTGTGTTTAGTGGTATTATGGTAACATAGCCATTATTTCAGAAATCATCAAACCGGACTCTTCGATCACTCCGATTGCAACCTTTGAAATGTTACTAGAACAGTATAAAGAAAAAATTTACAACATGTCTTATAAAATAATATCTTTTATTGAAATTTTATCTCAGATATTTGGAATGATCTATTCTGTTTTCAGGTTTTCCTGGACTAGAAGGATATTAATACATAACTAATTTTTTATCTATTTTTCAGTAACAATCCATTGGATGTACCATTTAAGTTTAAAATTTGAATAAATTAGCATTCGTGTCTATAATGGTATCCTAATTTTTCGTGTACAAAATATACTAAATATTAAATAACACATAACGGGGGAAAGGGAGGGACCATCAGGGCACCCAAGTAAAACGATTTGGATAGGGAGCATGGGACTGCCTCCTCCCTATTGTTAACATTTCGCGGAACGAGGGCGGGCTCTTCGACCCCATCTATTGGGTTTATTCTGTCAAACGAGGGCTCGATTCTAGTGCTGTCTGTGTGACCTAGCTTTTGGAAGGAGATTCTTTTCCCTATATTCGCGGGTTTCGCGTAAGTGTATCTGCTTACGGGTCCGCCCAAACGTTTTTGGCCCTTCATACAGGAGCTTGATGATCACAAACAATAATAGAATCCTGATCAAATCGTTTTTCAGATTATTCCACTGCTATGGGAAGTTACCTTGCTACAATAGATGGTAGTATTATATCATCATCATCATCATCATCCCCACCAAAAAAACAACAATAAAAAAAACAAATATATTAAACAAATAAAAAAAAAAAGTAGATTTCTCTCTCTCCGTTTATGTGCCATTTTATACACCGTACTACCCCGCAGAAAGAGAGAACCGATTCACAATCGATCAATTGGCGCTGGCATCGAAAGCTGTTGTATGGATTTAGAACACTTATTTGAAACCGGAAAAAATTAGGGCAAAACTCGCAACTGATTCACAGAAAGACTGAAAAATATCTCGCTGAACACAAATTGCACTTTTTTACGAGAGTTGATGAAATTCTGACATCATGAAATGACAATATGGGACAAAGGAGGGAAAAATACTATATGTAGATGACTCTTACACAACTTGGACTAAGTTTAAACTATAAGGGACGTTAGTATAGTTTTTATACTATGCTACATGTAAACCCCGTGAATGATAAAAATGATTATTTTTTAAACTATCGACGATTAGAAAAATCTCTGAGTGTAAGTCACTTCCTTTTTCCACATACTCTGAAAAAAATTCTATCGTTATACCGACAATTAAATCGTGGTCAGGATGACTATCGCATATAATGTAACAATAACCATGAAAATTGTCGGATTCACCACGTTCGTGGCATTCTTGACTATGATCATGGTAACAAGAATTATTCCGACATTATGGCAAATGTAGGATCAACTATTTTTAATGGTCGTTTTGACCATGATCATAGTCGGTGTAAAATCACTATACTGCAATAGTCATCCTAACCCCCCATAATCCAACCATCTTGTGATAAAAAAAGACAATCAAAATATACCAAAAAAAAAATTTACCTTTCATTTTGGTTAATTCATTCTACCATTCGTATCCACGGTAAAACTAATATGCTCTTTTTATGAGTATTGTTTGCTCACACAGAGAAAAGTTTGATAATCCATTTTACCATTATTTGGGATTAGGATTACTGATTAGGATTAGGATAGTGATTTTCCACCTACTATAATCATGGTCAAAATGAACATTCAAATAGGTGATTCAACATTTACTTTAATGTCAGAATAGTCCCTGTAACCATGACCATAGTCAATAATGTGACGATGAAAAAATGTATCCGACCATTTTCATAGTAATTGTAACCATTATATGCAATAGTAATCTTGACCATGATTTAATTGTCGGTAAAACCATATAATTTGTCTCAGAGCACTTTGAGAATAACGCAGATACGTTAAAAGGTGCTTGTTTACATGTCTGAGCGAATGCGCTCAATACACCCGGTGTGCTTCAACTCACTCGCAACCCAGAGGTTTCGGAAACGGCAAACTTCAAATCGCAATCACAGCGACAACTAAATTAGTTCCGCAAGCATAAATAAAAAAAACATCTTGTCTGAGCTGCTTAACAATGGAAGTGGTCAACACCAGGTAGACAAGTATGATTTAAATTCGGTTCCGTTTCGGATGTCGTTGTGTTAGGGCCAAGGAATCAAATTTTGTTCAAAAATCATGAAAAACTAGCAACAGAAGGTCGATACTAAGATCAAAAAAATATGGTGTTTTTTTTTCAGTGCGTGAATTGAGGATCATTGTCAGGCCAAAATTTTTATCTAATTGCATCAAAATATCTCTACTCTAGGTAATCAAAAATAATAATTGCAAGCCGTAAATCTCGCCTTCTTCCTAACAGACGATCTTTTTCCTATCCTGTTCAAGTTGCAGCAAACCATAGTTGAGTTTTACTTTTGTCATGACAATCGCAGCTGGCAACAAGTCGGAGTTGCGGCGAGTTGTTCGGAAATCGTTTCCTTAGGGCCTTAGTTTAACAATTTGTGATTCGTTTCAATTTGTCTGTTGAGTAATTTTGGAATATAACGCTAAGTATAACAATAGCTGGATAGGTTAGATTGAGCGTCTGCATTTAGTAGTTGCCACGTTTCTCACTTATGGCGCCACAAGCGCAAAAAAAGGGTCGCCTGAAAAAATGTGGTTATTTAGGGCATCTTTAACGGCGATCCAAATCGTGGATTGGATTTATTTTTTTCGACCAAACGCAAAAACATCGCTGCACGGGTGTTGTAAATTTTGTTTCATACTGGATCTACTTTAAAACTGGTATATGTTTTGATCTATTCTTGCAGCAATTTAGAACAAGAAAAATACCGTTCCAAAACATTACACGCTACTTGAGAATACCAATTATTGAGTAAAATTTCAGCTTTTACTAAACAATAACTCAATTTTATTAAGTATATTCTGAGGTATATTTGTGAGCCGAAAAGTAACCGTTTTTGCTGCGTGTGATGAGGCTGGCCATGCCTTTTCGTTTCATTCCTAAATAACGAATGCTAGTCTTAGTTTTTTTTTACAGCCACTGCATTTTCAGGAAAAAGCAGACTAGATCGAAATGCGGAGGTTCCTAGATTCCGAATAGTATTTCGATTGCTCAGAAATGAAAAGTAATGAAGTCTTTAAAGTAAACAATCAGTTTATTGATAGATTGGCGATGATAAGCACTTGCAAATAGCTCATACAGATAAATTTTGGAGAAGCCTCTAGTTGACTATAGTTGTCGCATTATGTCCAGGAACACCTCCCTTGGCATGCGGAATCGCAGAAAGTGCTTCTCGTTGTAGGTTTGCGTGTCGCTAAAGTAGTCCTGGAACAGCTTCTGATGCCTGGAACGGAAATCACGGTCGACGTTGGGGCGTCATCCAGGACGTGACCCTCTCCGTTTCGACTCTTGTTTATCCGCTGCCAAACTACAATTCAGCATTATCTAATATCGTGTTAATGAAATGCATGCATTCACACACTCACCTTGAGTCAAACGAATGAACAAGTATTTCTTGTCGTCTAGGAGTTGGTGGTAATCTTTTAAGATGGTTTCGATCATATCTCACAGGGCGTCAATTGACAGTTGCCTTGGGTGACCTTCGTTCAAGGAGTTTCTGCGCCACGTCCGGGATACCGCAGGGTAGCCATCTGGGGCCGTTGATATTTCTTTTATACTTCAACGACGTACACTATGTTATCGGAGGGCCCCGCCTGTCGTTTGCTGATGACCTGAAAATCTTTATGCGAATCTGTTCAACCGCCAACTGTCTTTTACTCCAAGCGCAGGTTGATGCCTTTGCTGATTGGTGTACTCTAAATCGGTTGGTGGTCAACCCTGCCAAGTGCTCAGTGATAACCTTCTCACGTCAGAAACAACCAATTCTGTTCAACTACCATCTTCTCGGAACGACCATCGAACGAACGCAGTGCGTTAAAGACCTAGGTGTTCAGCTGGATTCGAAACTGACGTACACGCAACATTTATCGTATGTTGTTGACAAAGCTTCAAGGACACTCGGTTTTATATTCAAGGTTGCGAAGAACTTCAGCGACATTCACTGCCTAAAATCGCTCTATTATTCTCTCGTTCGTTCGACACTGGAGTACTGTTCAGCGGTCTGGAGTCCATGCTATGATAATGGCGCCGAGCGAATCGAATCTATTCAACGCCGTTTTCTTCGGTTCGCACTTCGTAGACTTCCTTGGAGCGACCCTTTTCGTCTTCCTAGCTACGAAAGTCGGTGTCAGTTGGTTGACATGGAGCCTCTGCGGGTCCGTAGAGATGTCTGTAGAGCTTTAACTGTTGCAGATGTGCTACAAGGAAGAATCGACTGCGGAAGGATCCTTCAACAGATTAGCATCAACGTACAGCCAAGGCCAATGCGTCACAACTCCATGCTCAGGCTTCCTTTTCGCCGCACCAACTATGGGTTGAATAGCGCTATTCACGGGTTGCAGCGAACCTTCAATAGGGTGGCGTCCATTTTCGATTTCCATCTGACGCGGAACGCACTTCGTCGGAGATTTTCTACCGTTTTTACCTAGATCAATTGACGCACGTAGTTAAGATAGTGTATAGCTTTAATTATTTTATTTTTACTTATTTATGTTTGTGTCTTGACTCCACTTAAGAGGTTATGTACTCGTTTCTTATTGTAATTTTTTCCTATTTAACATCATTAGGACCTAAACTTGGTCTGTTGATGTATACTTCTAATAAACAAATAAACAAATCCCCCCCCCCCACCCCCCAACACCCAAAAAAAAAAAAAAAAAAAAACACAAAAAAAACAGCAAAACCCCCCAACACACACACACCACACCTTTGGCACACAATTCAAAAAAAAACGGCCAACAAATTTTCCCCCTTTTTCATCATTTAATCGACTAGGTGTCTTCAGAAGAGTGCCCAAAATGATATTCCCCACCTTTTGAAAAAACCCCCACCCTTCCAAAAGGGCTAACACCCTTTCCACCTCCAACTTTTTCCAGCTTCGAGATAACGGGTTATTGTCTACGACAAGTTAAGAACTAACCAGGGCTTCAAATGGTGAGTTGACAACTTCGAAGGAGGGTGCAACCGACCTCCGGTCCTCACAAGTTCCTACCTCACGCCTCCACGAGTCATATGATCACAAAAGACTGCCAGCTGAAACATGGAGACGCTGGTTGGCGTAGCCTGGGCAATGTTGTCAATCTGACAATAGCGAAGTGAGGGGGTGCGACTGAAGATCGTGTACCTTAAGTCATATTGTATATTTTCCATTCTCAATTTATTAATAATTTCAGCACGCTTTAGAATCATCTTTGCATTCCAAAACCATGTAAGACCCTGGAGCAACATGACAAGCATAAAAGGCTCAATTTATTTTTCATGAAACTTTAGAAGACGAAAAAAAAAGTATTTTCACAAAATTCATTAAAGACTGGCATGAGCTTCTAAGCAGTAAAGGATTATATTTAAATATTTTGTTTGGTGGTATTATTATTAAATAAGCCATTTATTTCAGATATCATCAAACTGGACTCTTCGATTACTCCAATTGCTATCTTTGAAATGTTACTAGAACAGTATGAAGAAAAATATTACAACATGTCTTATAAAATAATATCTTTTATTGAAATTTCATCTTTGATTTTTGGAATGATCTATACTGTTTTAGCATTTCCAGGACTAGGAGGATATTAATAAATATCTAATTTTTATTTATTTTTCAGTAACAATCCATTAGATGTCAGAAGGTGGCAACGGAGTCGGTGATAGGCTTTTGCAATTATTATTGAATGTATTTTTCATTACCGTTTTGCAAATGAACATTATACCAAATACGAGCGGATATGATTCATACAGCGTTGTATTCATTTAGCTTGTGTCTGATTTTACAGTTCAATCCTTGTCATTACTTTATCATTACTCACAATATTATTATATTTGATATTTGTGGTTTTATTGATTTTACTTCATAGATGAGGTTATAAAATCAGCATCAAGCAGCAAATAGTGACCAGTAAATATGAGTAAAATAAAATTATTAAATTTCAATAGATGTAACAGACTTTTTCAGGATACCTCAAACCAAGATTTTAGTGAATTGCTGCTATTACTTTACTATCACTACACTTACTATCACTGAATTGATAGTGAATTGCTGATATCACTTTACTATCACTACACTTACTGTCACTTTAAATTTCAATTTACGAGGATTTAATAATGCAACAAGAGGTAGGTTGGGTTTTCGCTAAGTGAACGGTTGGAAGCGCATTGACTTACTGTAGCTGCTCTTTACATAGTCAAGTAATTTAATTTGTATAGTGTAAAATTCCATGTAAATTATTCAAGTTGAAATTTGTATATATAGCAATTGGGTCTTTCATGATGTCTTTCAATATGAGAAGAGTGAGACCTTGTAAAAACCAGCACAGTATATGCAGTTAAGCTCTTGATCCATTCATATTGGATCAGTCTATAAAAGCAAATTAGTCCTATACGAATAACATGCAGCGGAAGATGCGTTGGAAAGTAGTATGCCTTGATTTTATCATGCAACATAGAGACTGATATGCTTTTATGGTAAGTTATTTGAAATGTAATTTTTTGGTAAGATCCTTCCTCATTTTATTGCCCACAACTATATTATTAGGAACAGTAGAAATTTGCAATATCCCAGTACATTTACTAGTGCAAATAAAAACAAATAAAATGTGTTCATTGAATCTAAAGTTCAGTATAGCCGTGGAATTTTCTTTTTGTCTTAACATTTTTTTATTTTTTTTTATTTTATAAGTCATTTATGCTAAAAATTTCCACTGTTCCTTTAACAACTATATAACGGGGATTGCCTAAGGGGGGTAGCCTAAGGCAGTCGAAGGATTTGTTGACTGGACAAGGGTTCGTGGAGTCGCCAGTCCCTTGTCATGCGAAGACACGCGGCCTTCTGGCCGTAGTCTTCCGAAGGTCCTCACTGAGATCGGCTGACCCTGCTACAAGAAGCCATCACGTAGGCTATTCTCTCAGAACAACTTGCGGAGAATAGTCCTGCAGCCATAGGTAATCCTTGCACTGATGGTGGGTTCTTATCACACATCACATCACATCACGCCAAGTTAAGAACAAAACAAACACCCCTCCCCACCCCACCCCACAAAAAATACAAAAAATAAATTAAATAACAAAATAAAAAAAAAAAAAAAATTTAGACCCCCCCCCGGCCCCCATATATATTTTTTTTTTTTTTTAAAAATTCCCCCACAGGGACACCAAAAATTGGTTAAAACCCAAACCTATTTCAAACTGAGGTTTTACTAGGTACCCTTCAGTACCCAACACTGAAAATTTCAGGAATACTATTTCATAAGATAATCTTTGAAATACAATCTGTTTAAGACCCCGCCAGGACCCGCCCACCCTTTTTAAGGCGGTTTATTATGACGTCATACAGACACTTGAATCAGCATATATCAAAATGTGGTCACCAGAGAGCATTAGTGTGTTCTGCAAAAATGTGTATTTTAATAATTCCTACAATTTCTTACACGATATTGAAATTGTCAAATTTGCAAAAAAGTACTAATTATCTAAAAAAAACCGGTTTTAAAGTAGTGCTGAAAGAAAACAAATTATATCTCTTTAACGTTAGGATCTAGAAACTTAGTGTCTTCAGCAACTTTTCTTGAAATTACTTGCTCTACAACTATGTCGAAGACAATAACCCGTTATCTCGTAGCTGGAAAAAGTTATAAGTTGAAAGTGTAGTTAAGCCCTTGTGAAAGGTTAGGCCTGTTTTTTTCAAAAGATGCGGAATATCATCTTGAGCAACTCTTCTGAAGACACCTAGTCGATAAAATGATGACAAAAGGGTGAAAATATGTTTGACCGTCTTTTTTTTCAGAATTGTGCCAATGTGCGACGCACTACTGGCATTAAAAATTATTTGGTCAAACCAATCAATGGCAAAATGTTTGTGAAAAATCTGCGATCACTGAAAAAAAAACTTCTGATCTCTGATTGAATGATCGACAGGATGACAGGTGTTGGCGGGTTTAACAACAAGAAATACAACACCGGTGCGGGGAATGCAAAGTTGGTCTATTTTAGCTAGTTCTATTCAAGTTTCGCTGATACAAATCAGGTATAAAGTTGATCTAAAAATAGACCGCCGCTGAAGATGCCCTTATATTGTTAATATAGTATATTTGGTAATAGGGTTGGGTAGGATCACGTTTTATGGCTTTTTTTTTCAATTTATAACCTCGTCACAATGTATGAACAGAATTTGGCGGAGACAAAATAACAATTATTAGATTGCCTTAATCCCAAAAAAATAACTATAATGTCTCAAATTTTATTTAAATTTAGACATTAAAATTTTGAGCTAAACCATAGCCGCCATCGTATGTTTTTAATTGGGAATTGCTGAATTATCTTATCTTATCTTATCTTACCTTTATTAGTGAGACTTTCAGCCGGAGGCTGGTTCGTCTCTTGATTGCTGAATTATTATTATTAACATACCTCCAAATTGAGACCCATTCGAAGTATACAAGCACCATTTGGTAACAAATGGACCTATAGCTGTTGGACTAAGCTGATTGATTGTGACAACAGTTGTATCATTTGGTGGTAGTGCAGGTAAGAAATGTTTAGTTTCATCGCTTTCACTTTTTAAATAAGTACCATCTGGCCAGCTGATTTCTCCATTGTTTTGTAATAGCCATGATTGCTTGAACCTGCAAGAAGAAATAATAGATACCGACATGGAGTTTTCATAAGGGCCAGTGTCTCAAACGTAAACAATGGCTTTTTCCGCAAATTTCTCGAGAATGCTAACTTAATCAG
>JAHHFK020000817.1:0-192724 GCA_024533555.2 Aedes koreicus | reverse complement strand
GATCAAAATTTGGTCAAACAGTAATGTGTGAGTCGATCAAAGTTTTTATTAATAAGTCAAATTCTTTTCTTTTTCAAGTTCAGTAAATGCAGAATACAGGCGAAATATTTAGCTACAAAAGCTTCCTTTTTACTGAATGCGAATTGCCCGGTCTTCGTTTAACACCTGTCATTTTGTACAGTCTCCTTGTCCACTTTATTCGCCGCAGAACGCCAGTTTGCCTTGAACTGTTTCTCGCTCACAACAGCTTTTTGAGTCTTCTTAACTGGTTCCCGCTTGACGGTGGCCCAATAATGTTCGATTGGGCGGAGCTCTGGCGTGTTGGGAGGGTTCTTGTCCTTGGGCACCACTTGAACGTTGTTGGCAGCATACCACTCCATGGCCTTTTTTCCGTAATGGCAAGATGCCAAATCCGGCCAAAATAGAACGGAACAATTGTGCCGCTTCATGAAAGGCAGTAGACGTTTTTGTAGGTACTCGCTCAGATGAAATTCCTGGTTGACGGTTCCAGTCGCAATGTAAACGTTACTCTTCAAGCCACAGGTACAGATGGCCTGCCACATCAGATATTTCTTCGCGAACTTTGACAGTTTAATGTGCTTGAAAATATCTGCCAGGTGGCAGTCCCTGTCCGGTTGCCGTATAACATTCCGGTCCAGAAAGCTGTTTAAAGTCTTCCTTGACGTAAGTTTCAGCGTCCTGTACCACGCAATCAAACATCGTCGTGTAGAACTTTCGCGATCGTGCTTTAGGCGTCGTGTTTTGTTTATCGTCGTGATTTGGAGTCACCACTTTCTTGTTAGTCGACAGTCCAGCTCGTTTTTTAGCTCTATCCACGGGTGAAGGCGCCAATCCCAGCTTCTTTGCGACATCTCGGACGGAGAGGTTGGGGTTCCGCTCGAAACAGCGGCCAGCTCTTTTTGTCATCGCTGTGGCCTCCGGCTTTCGATTTCCTCCCGATCCAGCTTTCCTGGCTGTCGACAAACGTTCACCGAACACTTTTAATACGTTGGTAACAGTTGATTGGGTCCTCCCCTCAGTCGGTAAAGGCGCAGCTACATAGCAATATCATGCTGGAGGAGACTGCGTTCGATTTCCTGATCTGGTCTAGGAATTTTTCATAAAGGCAAATTTCTCGACTCCCTGGGCATAGCGTATGATTTTACTTGCCACACAATCACACTCAACCCTGCAAAAATGGTACTTAGCATCGAAAGCTCTCGATTAATAACTGTGGAAGTGCATTTTAGAACACTGGCCTGAGAGCCAAGCAATATGCTAATTGTGAAAGCAATAAGCTTGAAATGCTAAAGAAGAAGAAGAACAGTTGATTTAGCCACATTCAAATTTCGCCAACTTGGCGTGAGAGTAGATTGGATTTTCCACCATGCGTGCAACATTTTGATGCGTTGCTTCTCTTCCTTCGACGACATTTTGATAACTGAAGTGCTAATCTCGCTATCAAAATAGAGGCATGATGCTACACGCACACATCTTCAAAATGAAGGGGTGTGCAAAAAATTTTAATGCACGATGAAAGGAAATGCGTCAAGTTCAAGTCGACCAAATTTTTGATCAAGAAACACACGCTTTAGGGGCGGAGCCGGTTATGATGACATCGCTCACGCAGAGATGGCATTGCCCGAATCATGATGCCTCCAGAGCACGACTATACGACCCTAGTGGCCCGAGGTAGACAACCCTTCCGCAGACTTTGGAGATGTTTTGGAAATGCGTGATCTCCCCTACATGCAAGCGATCTACGATTCCTTTTGTTTGTCTGACCTTAATGTGTAATGTCATCACCCCCTAGTAAATTCCCGCTTTCCACGCTTGCTAGATTTAACTCCTTACTACAAAACAACATAGTACCGCCAGAGTGGAGACAGGTCAAAGTAATAGCTGTTCAAAAGTCTGAGTAAAACCAGTGTCTGATCATAACTCCGTCCGTTACTACAAAACAACCGTCCTATTGCTATGCTTTCGTGCATTAGAAAATTGTTGGAGAAAATGATCCTTCGAAGGCTCGATCACTGGGTCGAATCGAATAACTTGCTATCAAATACACAGTTTGGGTTCCGTAAGAGCAAAGGAACAAATGATTGTCTAGCGCTGCTTTCCTCAGATATTCAACTGGCCTTTTGCACGCAAGGAGCAATCATTTCATATTCCCATGGAGATCAAGGGGGCTGTTGATTCAGTTTCCAATGAAATCCTGTCAGATAGTCTGCAGAGATGTTCCCGGAATTTTAAATAATTTTTTGCACAATTTGTTGTCAGAAAAGAAAATGATCTTCTCACTTGTAGAACTGACAACTTCCAAAACTAGTTACATGGTCCTGCCCCAAGGCTCATGCCTAAGTCCCCTTCTTTATAACTTTGATGTCAAAGACATTGACAATTGTTTAGCTGAACAATCCACGCTAAGACAACTTGCTGACGACAGTGTATGGTTTCCTTACGAGGACCACATACCGTAAACTTCGGTACAAGGACCACTGCCAAATTCCCTAGACAACCTATCTTCTTGGGCTAGGAATCTAGGGATAGAATTCTCACCGCGGAAAACTGAACTGGTAGTATTTACTCGAAAGCGGTATCCAGCCGAATTGCAGCTTAATCCTTCAACTGTTTCACTGCCGGCAAATTCCGCAGCATTCCAATAAGATGTTAAGTCAGTTTGAATTATATAAATAAATAAATTAGTTCACGCATTTTTACTGCAAAGTACCAACACGTCGATTCTGAAAAAAGGTTTTTCACTTATGGGTTTCGCCTCAATGGATCTATTGGCTTCGGTGTCTTCTAATGAAAACTCTAGCGCCTTCCACAAACTTCAGGAACCTTATTCTGTTTAGGTGGCTGAGCAGGAAGCAATCAACTTCGCATTGGGAGTGATTTCCAACATGCTCGCAGACCATTACTTCATCTTCTCGGACAGCCTCAGTTCGATTGAGGCTCTTCGGTCGATGAAACCTTACTAAACAGCTCATCTTATTTCCTTTCAAAACTAAGGGAACAGATGAGCATGTACCACGGTCGAAAAGATCATATTTGATCTCCTTTGGGTCTCCTTCATTTTGCTCAATCCCAGGCAATGAGAAAGCGGACTCGCAAAAAGGTGGGCGCCCAGGAAGGCGATTTGTATGATAGACAAATTTCACACGGATGAATTTTTACCATTTAGTACGCCAGAGTACCCTTTCGAGTTGGCAAACCGATTGGGATACCGGAAATCAAGGACGGCTGTTACATTCCATCATTCCTATTGTTTCATCGAGGGCGTGGTTTAAGGACCTGCATGTTAGCCGTGTTTTCATCCGTGTGATGAGTAGACTTATGTCCAACCATTACCAGTTAGATGCACACATCTATCGAATTAACCTCGATAATGGACAACAATCTTTGCCGGTGTGGAAACGGTTATGATGACATCAGAACACAACTTTCAGATACCCTAGTCTTCAAATGCAGAAACAGCATGATAACCACCCCGAGATCGCAAAGGAGTCCGAGTGTGGACCGGGTGGATCCTGCAAAAGGTTTTCGGACACTTGAGAGGTGTGTAAGTGCTATCAAAAACGCGGAGAAAAAACAGGTATTTGTTATCTATAAAAATAGTATTTTTCCATTAATGAATAAAGAGCGGTGGATATTTAACCCTAACGAATAATACTTTCAGCAAAAACTTTCTAAAAACATGAAAATGAACTAAATATTCATTACATTACATACAACGGGGAAATTGAGGGATCATCAGGGGCACCCAAGTGAAATGATTTGGATAGGGAGTATGGGACTGCCTCCTCCCTATTGTAACATTTCGCGCTCGTACTTATAATAAATGTTTGTTGAATTGATTTACTAGTTAAGAGAAATCGTCACTGGAAGAAATTAGTGCCAGATAATCAGGTATACATGTAAACGGTGCTTCGAAGCAGCTCCAAATCCTCTTCTGAACGCTGTACAACATAAGTAAATGTCTGTATAACAGGAAAATCGGAACCCCAACACGGTGAACTATTATAGAGACAGTCAGTGGTTGAACGAAATCGATCAATGTGAATTGGTTTTTTTCAAGTTTAGCGAGAATTAGTGAAATAGTTTTAGGAAACATGAAATTTGTGTTTTATCAAAGCATTGTTCAAAAACAAATGTAATTCCCTGCTGATCAATGTTACCCCAAATTAACAAACTGGTTCTGGTTTGCAAAAACTTCAAGCATTTCTGTCCGCGATTTTTTTTTTTTTTAATATTAAACATGTAACATGAAAATGTTCAATGTTGCCTCGTTCTACGACACACAAAGACTATGTACAAAAATAATGCAAGGCACTGCTAAAGAATATCGCATATAGGACCATCTGAAATGTTCATCTAGAGTTGGTTTTTGAATAAGTTTACACCTCTACTGCTTCATTATTCCCCCTTACCACTTTTTATCCGATGAAACTACCTTACAATGAAGACATCGACTATTCATACCATTTGAAGAAGTTAGCTGACTGTATATTGCGGTGGTCTGATGAAACTGGGCACCAAAGAACAAAACATGAACTGCCGTACATACAGCCCAGACTGAACATCGTCGGGAACGTTGATGATTCAATTTATTCTGCTACCCTGAGACGTACAGAAACTGACAAAAATATTTCCAGTTCATCAAATCATCTGATAATAAACCCAGAAAAGAATGTGGCCCTCTTCATATTCCTATACAAATTCTCAAGGTAGATTCCTAGTTTGGAGATCCAGTAGATCGCAGATATCAGAATCAAGTAATTTATGAAAATCTGTAGCTGCTTTTCATGATGCATGCTTTCAGTTTTCGACTGGCTTCGGTCAAACAAGGGGGCAGAAGTAAGACCCATCGCAGGTCGCTATACATATATATACGATGTGCTGTTTTGGCGCTGCCCATTGCACCTCGAGGTGGTTTTTTGGGAAAGGGGGAAACGGGATGAAGTCGAAAGTTCGAAATCTGTTGCTCGTTCACCGCCGCGCCGCTCGCACGACTGCAAAGGTAAACTCCGGCAATTGAGGAGGAAGCAAGGCATAACAAAAAGAAAAGGATAAACTCTGGAATGTACCCCACAGCTTGTTTAGTGTTTCGTTCTCACATTTCATAAACAAAAAAAAAAAGCTGTGGATGGAAAAAAGAGAAAGAAATATACACTTTTACAGCGGAATCCAGAGAGTGCCGGTCGGTTGGTCGACTGGTCGTATCAGGTCCGATCTTGCGGGCGGAGGCCCAAATGAAATTTCCTCGCGTGGTTATTTGTAGAACGGACTTTGTGCAGGAGATATTAAAAAAAAACAGCGGTCGAAACGGGTGAATGGAAGATCACGTCGAAGTGAACACATTTTGAGTTATTATTTTACGACTACCAACATAAATTAATTTTCTTTCGTTTGGATAATCGCCGTTTTAGAGCAAATGGTGATGCTCAATGCAGATTGTATGCAACTTGTATGCAAAATTTACTAACTGACCATCACACACTGAAAGCATTCTCAAGTAAGCATGATTGAATACCTTTCAACTAAAATATTCGTTGATTGCAATACATTAGAAGAATCATGAAATCAAATGAATGTTCAAACAAAGCTAACGTCTGTTATTAGCTCAGTCGGTTGTGCCGTAGTTGTGCAAGCAATTCCAACCTGCTGGGCCAACTGCTATATTTATTCCCATTCATGCGAATTAGGGATAGTCGTGATAATAATACAGTAGTCTTAACGTGTTGATTACCGTTCGAAAAAGAAACAATTCCATAATCGTAATTATGAAAAAATCATGTGTGATTTTTTATGTTTTTATGTTGCACGCTTGCGCAAGCATAAACTAGCATTTCACCTAACGATAAACGGACTGCAATGTTTTGTATACAAGAAGCTTGTATGCTCTTTGTTGTTGTTATTGTATGTTTCTCGTGACTTATTGTAATTACTTGATCTTTCACCCCTCAAAACTGCGATAACCCCCCCAAACACCCCAAAAATCACAGCTTTTTATCATATATGCCCCTCCTCACACAAGTTTCATAAAATTCAAAATAGCCCTTATTTGTCTTTTTTTTCATTGTTGTTTAGTTTTAATAGATGCAGATGACGCAGGTGGTATACATACTACAAAAAAAAGTATAGAAAACCTTGAAATTTTGTTTCTTCCCCATTACGTATTGTTTCTTACTAGTTAAGTAAGTAATCTGCTGCTCCCCTCTAGCGCCAAAAAATAGCTTTTTTTACTCCCTTTAAGGATAAGAAGGATAACCAATAAGGATCAGCAGCTGGCGATGAAAGCAACCCCGATGACATGATACCTGCAGTGCGGAGCGGCAAGGCACCATCGTAGCAGGTGGTGGAACTTGCCACAGAAGGTGCAGTGTTGAGCTAGTTCATTGCTCTGAGACTGTTGCTAGCAAGCCCTTGGCTAGGCAGCCATTGTATATGCAGTGGTATGCTAGGCAGTCGGTTGCGGTGATGATTTGTGGCCAGCCGGTGGGCGCCATCACGAGGAGCAAAATAACGTGCTTGAGTGTGTGATCTTCTTCGTAGTCATATTTATCTGAAGCGCAACGTGCATGGCAAAAAATATCCTGCTGCGTGAAAATACCGAGAAGGACTCATTCAAATCCGTCCTTTTCAGGACGACCAATCCAAATCTGAGAGAGTTTGTTAAGTTTGAATTTATCTAATAACTAACCAAATGGCAGACAGCGGTGGCTAGAACCATTTTAATTTTCTCTTCGTTGCATACTTTGAGCATTGTGCACAATTTACAAATGGCTGCCATCATGAAAAATTGAATTGTCTATTGAAAATCGAAAAATAATCGACCGTCACGAAATATCGTTACAAATTAAACGCTCATAACTTCATAAATGCTCGATAGATTTTCAGAATGTTAACATCAATCGGATGGAAATTTTTCCGCATATCAATTCAATTATCAAAAATTATCCGTTGATAATTTGAAACTATTGAAACTATCGAAAATGAAAGGTGATGTCTTATAATTTTGTTGCAGGCTTGATTTCATGAATTCATGGAAATTTCCTATCACAGATTTCAAATGTGAACAAGGGAGGTCTCATATTCAGCACTGAACGATACAAAAGCAAATTTTCTCATTCGTGCTGCAGTACTGGAGCTGTGCGGAGCAACGAGCCAGTATTCATTGGCAGCTGGCGATGGCATGTGCCCTGGAGGGTGTACTAGCTTCATTCAGCAGTGCGGAGAGGCAAGGCGCCAACGTTGGATTTGGCTGCTGGCGGTAGCAACCGTTGCTAGGCAGCCATTAATTAGGCAGTGGTGTGCTAGGCAGTCGGTTGCCAGCCGGGCGCAACCACGAGGAAGCGAAATAAGGTGCTTGTGTGTGTGATCTTGGTGGTAGCCATCTTTGGTAAGGCGCAACGTGCAACTTCTGGAATAACCTGCTTCTTCAAAAGACCGAGAAGGTTTTAATTATTATGCGGACAATTTCAAATTCGTCCTTTTCAGGACGACTAATTCCATTTTGAAAGAGTTTGTTTGATTGGAATTTACTCAACATTACTATCTAAGTTCTTACCAATTGACAGCCAGCGGTGGCTAAAACAATTTAAGTTTGCTTTTCGTTGCATACCTTGAGCATTGTGTACATTTTTCAAATGGCTGCCGTCACGAAAAATTTAAACACCGTACGCTAATAACTCGATCGTTTCTTGATTGATTTATTTTTAGGTTTTTAAAATTTTACAAACAAAAGATGAATATATTTCGCCACAATTAATCAATCGGTATTCGAAAATTTTAAAGAATGTTGCGTTCCGGCAAGTATCAAGAAATTTCCTACGTTTGATTTTCGGAAAGGATATCCCGAAGTAACATTCTCTGCATAATCCAATTAGTACAGTTATGAATAGTTATTCTATTATTTTAACGATTCGCGTTGGATAGAGTTTTACTTCTAGGAAGAAATAAGTTTTGAGAAACTGTGAAAGTGAGAATAAGTACGATGCCTAATCGTTTTGATGCCAAACGTATGCGCAATTTTCGGAAGCGCGTTAAAATCGAACACATGGAAAATCCTCCGACCATGTACCGATGCCGAGTGAACTCGTGATTATCAGGCAAAACTTAAACGTTGCCAACTACTGGTTGAGATGCTGGAGAAGGGCCTTCAACTTGAGGCCGTATCATCATTTAAACCTTTCTGAAGAGTGTACAATAGAATTTCCTAATTTTCATAATGCATTCTAACATACAGGGTCCTCCCTTAGCTCAGTCGGTAAAGGCGCGGCTACAAAGCTACATCATGCTGGAGGGGACTGGGTTCGATTCCCGGTCTGGTCTAGGAATTGTTCGTTAAGGAAAATTTCTCGACTCCCTGGACATATAGGGTATGATTGTACTTGCCACACAATCATACTAATGCAAAAATGGTACCTGGAATTGAAAGCTCTCAATTAATAACTGTGGAAGTGCATTTAGAATACGAAGTTGAGAGCAAGCAATAAGCTTGAAACCTTAAGAAAGAATAAGAAGAAGACTAACATACTTACGCACTTATGCTAACCCCATGTCCGATTAGATCAGTACTTGCGTTGCAACATAGTTTGAAATAAACACTTAATTTTCTGCATTATCTAATGCGTATAAAGGGAATGCTAGATTTGACACGAATTCATGGAATATATCATTTAAATGTAAACCTGATATCACAGAAATCAGGTCTGTTGTATGAAAGATTGTAAACAATTTCTTTTTTCACGCTTGTTTTGGCTTTCAATTGAACAACGGAGAATTTTACGCGTCTGCTAAAATTCATTATTTTTTTTTCCTGAGAATGTTCCACTACGAAACGAACGAAACTAATCCAACGGTTTAACGTAGTCTACGTCAACCGGTCGTGTGTTAAACACAACCCCACTGATTTTTTGCCCTTTTTCTATGATTTTCCACACATCCCCATTGCCATTTACGGTCTTCCATTTTCTTTCTTCCTGTTTTTCAGTTTTCTTCCATTTAATTTCCCTTGCTGTTTCCGGGCTCCCTGCGGTTTTCTGCCCGTTCCCTGTTTCCTCTTCCCCACCAGTTTCTTCGTTCTCTTGGATTTCTTACCACCTTTTTCGTATATGTTTCCACACAATCCCTTTCCATTTACTGCCACTCAATTTTCATTATCAAATTCCCGTCCCGTCTTCCATTTAAATTTCCCTCTTTTCTCGGACTCACTGATTCTTTTTTTCTTAATGACCCTTATTCCTTTATTTCCTCTTTCCACACAAAATTACAGTTTTCTTGATTTCGTTTATCATTTTGAATTCTAATAGAAAAAAAATGTCAAAAGGAGAGCCGAGTTCCGGAAAAGTGTTCTTTTTTTTTCGATATAGATCATTACACGGAATACATTAACCTCACTTTTTTGACAGTCCAGGAAGCTTGTTTTCCAGGTGTTAGAATTTGAACCGCTCAAACGAAATTTTTCATTGACTTTTTTTTTGTATTCTGAATGATTAAATTCAGGAAATGATGTAGATCACAAAATCTCAAACCGATCTTACCGAAAATATCCTAAGTCCGCGTAAACAAGCTCCCTGAACTGTCAAAACTGCATTGATGACGCCATCGTGCAATGATCTATTGATGTGTATGTATGAACAGCTAACAGAGGAAGAAATATTAAACAAAGAAAATACAGACCTCCTGCCAAAAAAAAAAAAAAAAAGAAACGCGTAGCCAAAACGACAAAACGGGATAAGGATATTTCGAAACATCCTTGTTTGTACCAAATAACAATAAAGGAGAATTCCAACAAGATAGCAAAATATTTGATTTAAAGCCGTTTTCGGTTATTGTTGGTTAATGCTACACTGGTATCGCTTTTTAATAATTATAAAAAAAATCGGCTGTCAAAATACGATGAGTGTTAATCCGCAAATAAAATTGTTGGAACTAAGCGACGAATATGACCTCAGTATCACCAACAAAGCGAAAAAGTGAACAAGAGAGATTAATTATTAGGTTATTAGGTTTTCTTATGTCTAATCCTCTTTCTTTCAAACGCATAGGACGAATGTAAATTGTTTTGATAGGGAAACGTTTGCCTGACAGCAAGTCCTATAGTTTCTATGCGCTTGAAAGAGAAAAGAGATTAGACGTCAGAACACACGTTGCGACACACTTTGAGAATGAGCCAAGATATTCATAGAAGGTAAATCAATTGACACATTCTAGAATTTCACAGATCGTTATGGATGAACACGCTAAGATAGGAATAACTAGAGGCTCGATGATAATCACACACAACCTAAATTATAATTAATCATGTGAACATAAATTCCCGGTTTTTCCCGGTTTTTTAAAATTCCCGGTTTTCCCGGTTCTGTGGCCACCCTGCATTTATTGAGCTTATTCTGTCATTCGAGGGCTCGATTCTAGTGCTGTGAGTGAGAACTTGCTTTTGGAAGGAGATTCTCATCGCGATATTCGAGTTTTGCGTTAGTGCCTCTGCTTACGGGCTTGCCCAAACGATTTTGGCATACAGGAGCTTGATGATCACAAACAACAATAAAATCACAATCAAACTGTATTTCAGATTATTCGACTGCTATGTTAAGATACCATGCTACAATAGATGGTACACATCATCATTACATCATCATCATCATCATAGCAGTAATTATCACACAATAATACTAATGCAAACATATTACACAAATAAACCGTTCTCAATTTTTAGAAGTTGAGAATAGACATTAAGTCCAAATAGATACACAACTCTTAAAATAACCGAGTAATCACTTGCTTGCATAATCACAATATATACTACCAACTAAAATCAAAAACGTATGAAAAAAGCGAAAACAGAAATGTCTGAAATGTGCAATGAAAGAATGTAATATAAATTATAATCAAGATGAAATGTGAAGTTGAAGCATAAGCATTTTCAACGTAACCCATGTTTGTCGCTCAATACCGACGACTAGTGCCGGTGGGGTGTAGTTCAGTGTACATAGGTGTATTCCAGCAGTGCGATGGCGGGCGCTTCCTAAAGCAATGCGAATGCAAGATTATGGGTCCGATTTTCTTATGCGCAACTTTTTCGTTTTGCTTCCCAGAGTATGAAGAGAGAGGAGCCCATGAATGCCAACGCCGCCGTGAGGGTATGTTCATTGAGTGCGTCACGCTAAAGGGGATTGGAGGGATTTGAGTAGAATGTGTCATGGCATTCTTAAAGTATACGAAAACGTGATTCAGGGGGTGTTTATTTGTGTAAATTCCACGTAACGTAATTTCTGGATGTTCCATATTGTTGTGAGCCGATTTTGGTGGGCTAGCTTTGGCGCATTTTGTACAACTGACAGGAAAAGGGAGGCGAAGACGCATTGTTGTTTCGTGCATATGTAACAACGGAACGGAAATGTTCACAGCTGGTAGAACAGAGCGGAGGATAAGAGCAGATACCGCAAAATATTGGTGGGAACTGTAACATGCTACACTAAGTGCCCAGGATAATATTCGCGCCCGTATGATGTTCTCACATTCCATTCGTCGCCTTGTTCTGACGTTCAAAGCTAAATGCATTCATCCGTGTTGTTGATTCTCTTCCGTCGTTATTTCCTCTACAGGCATCTTAGAAAAAAGTAATTTGTAATTAGAGAATCTCAATTCAAATTGCATCTTGTACTTTGATGTGACCATATTCAGAGTATTTAAACAGAGTTTTCTTCGGCCTGTTTTTTGGTTATCATTTGCATTTTTGTCCGATTATTATAGGTTTAAATGTAGCGTTAAAAGCGCCAGGATAAAGGAATAATTGGGCACGTGATTAGGCGATGAATAGGATAGATAACTATATTGGTCTAATCGCTAATGGTAGACCCATCGTGCCAATAAAGTTAAATTTGCTTGTGATCTTATCGTTATCAATTTTACTCAACATTTGGCACGTTACTTTAGTTTAAAAGGTACAATATGAGATCTTAAAGTCTAAAAAACATAAAAGTTTACTTCCTTTGTATTTAAAAACAAAAGATGTATTCCTGCCCAATTTTAATTTTTGATAGGCTAATGTGGCCCTTTCATACATTTTAATGTGTTTTCAATGTTGGGTTAGCAAATAAGAAGAGATGCTGAACTTTTAATAAAATCTCAACAATTTGTTGCTCTACAATTAGCTGATGACAGTAGGTCGGTTCTCTCTTTCTAAGTAGTACGCCACACACACACACACACACACACACACACACACACACACACACACACACACACACACACACACACACACACACACACACACACACACACACACACACACACACACACACACACACACACACACACACAAACACACACACACACACACACAAATAAAGTATACTACCACATAGAAAGAGTGACCCAATTGGCTGTCATCGGTTTATTAATCTAAATATGCGTATTCTTCTTCTTTAACCTGGCTCTTTTCAACGAGCTTTTTCCTGCTCCAAACATATGGGATGGGCGAGAATAATTTATTTATCCCAAAATAAATATTAAAGTGCTGTCGAGAGTTATAACTTCATACTCAGTAATCAAGTTACTTCTCACGAGTCACCATGGCCTAGTGTGGTCAACCACTGATTCAGTAACAGCTCTTTTCAAAAATACAAGATCGAACCCCATGTCAGAAACATTAAAAAAATGCCTTGTGCTTTTGAAAGTTACGCGTGTGTCATTAATTACGAAGGTATCTTCTTTAAAATACAAATAAGTTTCTTTGTAGAAAACAACAAACCGATTTGTTAGTTCTACCTTCGATTTCGTAACATAAACTAAAATTAATTTTCAGTGTAGATGTATGGTTGTAAAACCTGTTAACTCCTAAAATACAACTCTTTTCAACTATTTTTGGTCCTGAAAAGGACAGTTCGGTGTTTCGTGGCTCTAAAAAGAACCATTATTTCATATGATGTCCCTGTGATGGTCCATGCAAAGCCTACAATCATCAAGTTACAAATGTTGTTAAGTCTGATGGATTGGCTAGTGATGTATAATAGCCTTAAACTGAAAATAAACAATAATTTAATGTAGAAGGAGATGTTCGCTCATCGCCATGAGTCACCAAGAGTAGACAGTAGTGTTTGCTAGAATGAAAGTTATGAAGAGGAAGTGTTGAAAGTTCCATCAGTGTACGGTAGGTTGAAAATTGAATAGAAGTATTGAAAATTGAGCGAAAGGGCATGGGTAAAGTAGTACTCGAATCAAGGACGTTACCTTTGCCTAACATCCCACTGCGGGGTAGGTCAAGGCACGAACGAATCCGCCACCTCAACAGGCACAACCTCACGCACACATTTTATTTTACAAAGCAAATTGCTGTCTTGCATTTTTGCCCACAACCAATGTTGCATTTTTTCTCCAAGTTACGATCCACAGCGTGAAATGAAACAAAATCACGCGAAATTGCATCACAATCTTGCTTTTTTATTTTGGGTGTACGGGAGTAGGTAATTTTTAAGTAAAAAATTGAACTGTTCATACTAATGGCACGTAGTTCAAATTTTAATTTGGAAGTTTTTCTGATCGAATTGTGTATGAACAATGTCTCTAATTTTTCAAATTACACCCGAAATAGAAAAGAGAAACGTAGTCCTATGTTAAACGTTATTATGTAATCATTGAGGTTTTGTGATGTCGGCAACGTTGAAGTTGTTGACATCGATTGATTGGATTCATCTCGAAATACTACAAAAATAACCTTTTCAATCCTACTTTCAGACGTATAAGTCACTTTTCCGAGTATTTTTTTTTATCAAAAGAGTCTGCTACTTGAGCTGACTATTTTCTGATAGACGGGAACTCAATTTTGACAGACATCTAATCGGAAGTTTGTTGATCAATCACAACGGGATTTTAACCTCTATGTTCCAAAAAGCAGAATAAGGTGAAATATATGAATAACTCAAAATTAGCGACAGATGGAATTTTATTAGGACATGATGAACACCTTAAGCGGATGCCCATTTCAATCATATCAAATGACAAATAAATAACAAGGTATTTGCTCAATTCTATTGATTATCCATAGCACTACATGTTTGATTGCTTTAAAGTCAAGTGAAAATGTGATCTAGACCTCTATTGAGTTATATAATCAACAATTAAGTAGGGTGCTAATTTATGGCCCGATCGTTTTGAGCCAACATACTTTACCAGCATAACGTTCGTATTTAAAAAAAAATTAACTGATTTTTGCGAATTCCACCTATGCATTGTGAGGCACTTTGTGTCCGCCGGACATAACCGATCCGGCATTTACAACATTCGCTGGAGCAAGCGTCCATTAAATGTGTCAGATGCTGAAGAAGAAGACCGAGGACAAGGTGGCCTCATCGAAACTGGACAAGATGGACATTGTTATCCAGTAGCTACATTCGAGGCCGGCCGTGTCTGAGCAGAAGGCATCAACCCAAAGGAGCGGCTGAAGGTGCTGCAGAAAAACATCTTTTCGGCGAAGCGCGACGTCGTGGTCATAATGGATGACGAGACCTACTTGACGGTAGACGGCAAAGACTGGCAGGGGACCGGATACTTCACGTCCCCAACCAAGGCGGTAAGCGTCGGCGTCAAATATATCTAACACACCAAATTCTCGAAGAAGGTACTTCAGTGGCTGATGATCACTGGGTTGTCTAGAAGAGAATGTCCAAGCCACTTTCATTCGGGGCTTGAGGTGAACGAGAAGATATACAGTACGAAGTGCCTGCCGGAAGTTGCCACCTTCACCGAGAAGTATCTCACGAAGGAGGATGTCCCAACGTCCCCCAGCAGCAACCCATAGAAAATTTTTGGGCGATCCTCAAATGGGGGATCTACTCGAATGATTTCGTGGCCAAAACGGAGGACCGCCTGATCATCAAGACCAGATTTGAAGAACATGTCGACTTTCAGCTATGCATCGACCATGGATAAGATTTTGGCCAACTTTCGTAAGGCTCCCGGGCAGGCCATCAACGCATTTTTTGTAGAAAGCTTAATAAACTTAAGATTTCAGAAAATATAAGATTTCTTTCATAGTTTTTTTTATTCATCACCATCCATTTTTTTTTTGACTCGAAACCAATCAGGCATCTAGTGCTATGGATGATTAATGGTATTGTTTTTTTTTTTTGGTATTGGTTAATACCTCGTATATCATTGTTACCTTTTTTCTCATCCATGATCATCAGTATCGTCACTTCTTTAGTGATGTATTTTCTGTTGATTTTTTTTCTTTAAGCGAGCGATTGATCTTATTGTGACTAATCGTTTCACAGCGGTCAACTTCTATCCTCATTCTTTATTGTTTATGGTAAATATTCCAATTACGCTTACGCGTTCCTAGTATATGACTCAACAATAATATATCATAATAGAAGCACGACATAGTGAAAATCCCGAGCCATAGTCAAAACATCACTAACAATTCCACATACAACTAAAATGGTATTAAGCTTATTTTTAGAACAATATTTCAACAGAAACAACAATGAAAGCTTGTCATGAAATAAGAAGGTGGATTAATAGGACCAATCTGAAATTTTCAATGTTTAAACTACTTTTCAAACCTTATTTACTTATATTGATTTACGGCAAAATCACACCAATTGTCAATGCCTTTCCCTCAATGAACAAAGATATGACTGTCACTGCGGCCAAGATCCTTAATTCTTTCATGTAATAGTGTATCAGGGAGAGTAGCTCGAATAATCCCCATCGCCTCTGCATGCTGCACAAGTAACATGAATCAGCATTGATGATAAAGAAACCACCGTCTCAAACGCTCCGTTATGAAGCATGATGTTAAGCCAACCACCAACTGCAAGGTACAAAAAGTAGACAAGGGGAGGGAGCATTCAAGCTAAAAGCTGTCTAAGAATCATATTGAAAAAAATGTTCAATAGGTGGTCACCAGGGCAAGTGAGAACTGCTTTGGTTTCTATGTTTAACTATTGAAAAAAAAAATTAATGGCAGTAAATTATCAAAATGTATCACAATATTACGCTTCCTAAATTGTTTATTCACGAATGCAATCAACACATAATTATTTGGGCAAACAGAGGTAAGGTTTGCAAATATGAGTAAGTTGCGGAAATGAATCCCAGCGTTACAAAATAATATAAAATGTATGAAAAAAATCTTGTGACATAATGTTGGAATGAAGGTGTTTACATTAAAGGCGTATAACTATTAAAATGGTTTATTAAGTGTTTTATTCTCGCAAAAGAGCATGACTACTACCATGATTACGTCTTACAATAAGTTATAGGGGTGTAATATATTATATGATTGTGAGAATTAATACTTCAGTCATTGCTTGCTAAGTTTTCAAGCATTTTACATCAATCGATCAAAAATGTCTTTTCCACTGCTTTAGTAAAAATCTTAAAACTTTGAATCGCGAAATTAGAAAAATTGGACAAGATTAGGAGGTATTCCTATTGTCCATACATTCGCACTTACACCACTGTATTTTCGTAGCACAGACTTCCGATTAAGGCTTCAAAGCCTCTCTCGGTGTATTGAATACACGATATTACTACTTCCAAACTTCGTACATTACCTTATCGGTCAACTATCTAATTGGTTGCATCAAAGAAAAGTACGCGTCTTACAATAGAGGTGCTCAGCATCCCGCTACCTCAACTACCGATGAGTCCCTTTTGGGACCACCAAATTTTATATTAATACTTCACTGGATCACTTTAAAATAAATAAAAAATAAAAAACTGGAACACTTTTTCAAACTATCGCTAGTAAACGCGAGCAAATTCCTTGAAATTCCACTATTACAGATAGGCCTATTGTCTGCGGCTAACAAACTTCTTCTGTAAGTGGCAAACGAGATAGGCCTATCTGTCAAAGAATAAGCTTTTTCTAGTGGAATTTAAAGGAATTTGCTGGCGTTTACTAGTGACAGTTTGAAAAAGTGGTTCAGTTTTATTTTTTATTTTTATTTTTCAAGAAGCGATCAAGTGAAGTGTTAATTTCAATTTTCCTAGTTTTCCAATAACACCCGTTCTACTAAAGGATGTTCCGATCAAAATTTGGCACGTTCCGAAAAGCGTCCACCAAAAAGAGTCGCACCTTCCTTGGCAAACTAGTGAATTTCGAAAACTGAAATCGGCGTTGAGAAAATTTACTAAATATCGTACGCTTGCGCTGAAAAACCACTACGCCAGGCTCAATTATGAGTTCAAGCGAGTCAGCCGTCGATGCTAATCGTCATATTTACGAGGGATTCAGTCCAAACTCAGGTCGCATCTGAAGACTTTTTGGAAGCACGTAAACGAGCAGCGCAGAGAGTCTGGCCTACCATCATCAATGGTGTCCCCCAGGAGATATGCCGCCTGTTATCCGAAAAGTTTTCCAGTGTTTTCTTCGGCGATACATTGACTGATGAACACGATACATCAGCAACTAACAATGTGCCACTATACGGTCAAGCCCTGAGTACAATCGATATCAACGTCGACATGATTACAACCGCCGCAAAAGAACTCCTCCTACAATCCTGGACTCAATGGTGTTCCGTCAGTATTCCTGAAGAGACACATTACCTGCTTACTGACACCGTTGTTTCGCCTATTCCAAGTGTCCGTCGCAAGAGGAGTGTTCCTGTCCTGCTGGAAATTTGCACATATGTTTCCGGTCCACAAGAAAGGAAGCCAAGGAGACATGAATCATTATCGTGGAATTACTTCGTTGAGCGCGATCTCGAAACTATTTGAGTTAGTCGTCATGGAGCTTCTACTTTCTCATTGCAAACAACATTTAAGTTGTGATCAACACGGATTCACTTCCGGTCGTTCCACCACCACTAATCTAGTATGGCTGAACGAGCTCAAACTGACGTCATATATACACGACTATCGTGTGCTGACGATCTGAAAATCTACTGTCGGATTCGTGCGACTGACGACTGCATCTTCCTCCAACGCCAATTCGAAGCTTTTATCAGCTGGTGCAATTAAAACAGAATGGTAGTTAACCCTGCGAAGTGTTCGGTAATCACGTTTTCTCGGAAGAAAGGACCGATCATGTTTACCTACAGACTCGAAAGATCAACAATAGATCGTGTTGATCAAGTAAAAGATCTGGGAATTATAACTCTCAACTGTCTTTATAATAATGAAAACAGACAATTTTCTATTTTCCGACGTTTTGGCGTTATATTTTTCGCCTTCTATATAACTATATAACGCCGAAACGTCGGAAAATAGAAAATTATCTGTTTTCATTATTATAAAGACTGAAACCCAAAGAAATCATCTTAACACCACAAAGTCGCAGTCGATAATCAGTTACAATAACTCTCAACTTTCATACAAGCAACACATCTCGTATGTGGTTGATAAGGCGTCGAGGACACTGGGCTTCATCTTCAGGATAGCAAAAAAAATCTCCGACATCTACTGCCTCAAATGACTGTACTGTTCGCTGGTGCGATCCACATTAGAGTACTGTTCTACAGTTTGGAACCCAGATTACAACAATGGTGCTGAGAGAGTCGAGTCCGTTCAACGACGCTTTCTTCGATTTGCTCTAAGGAACCTGCCGTGGCGGGACCCGTTTCATCTGCCCAGCTATGAAAATCGTTGCCAGCTGATCGTTCTGGAGCTTCTCCGTACCAGAAGAGAAACCTCAAGGACGCTTTTTATTGCAGATACATTACAAGGCAGAATAGACTGCTCTGCAATCCTGGAGCAAATAAATGTTAACGTTCAACCTAGAGCGCTTCGAAACAACATGATGCTAAGACTACCTCTCCACCGTACCAACTACAGCATGAACGGTGCCATCGGTGGATTACAGCGAGTATTCAACCGGGCCTCTAATCTGTTCGACTTTCACCTTTCACACCAGATGCTGCGTCGGCGTTTTACTACGTTTTTCAATGGTGCTTCCGGTGTTGAATAACTATATGACCGCATTTATGTACATGTATTTTTATTATTTGACCCTACGCTTTAACTTAATTTATTCTCAACATCATAAATAAACAGTAATGTGTGTGAGTCGATCACAGTTTTATTAATAAGTCAAATTCTTTTTCTTTTTTCAGTTCAGTTAATACAGAATACTGCAGAAATATTCAGCTAAGTTTTCTTTTTACCGAATGCGCATTGGCGGGTCTTTCGTTTAACACCTGCTATAAGATTTTGTACAGTCTCTTTGTCCACTTTATTCGCCGCAGAACGCCAGTTTGCCTTGAACTGTTTCTCGCTCACAATAGCTTTTTGAGTCTTTTTAAGGTTCCGCTTGACGATGGCCCAATATTGTTCGGTTGGGCGGAGCACTGGCGTGTTGGGAGGGTTCTTGTCCTTGGGCACCACTTGAACGTTGTTGGCAGCATACCACTCCATGGCCTTTTTCCGTAATGGCAAGATGACAAATCCGGCCAAAATAGAACGGAACAATTGTGTCGCTTCAGAAAAGGCAGTAGACGTTTTTGTAGGCACTCGCTCAGATAACTTTCCTGGTTGACGGTTCCGGTCGCAATGTAAACGTTGCTCTTCAAGCCACAGGTACAGATGGCCTGTCACACCAGATATTTCTTCGCGAACTTTGACAGTTTAATGTGCTTGAAAATATCTGCCACCTTTCCCCGTCCGGTTGTCGTATAAAATTCCTGTCCAGGAAGCTGTTTAAAGTCTGCCTTGACGTAAGTTTCATCGTCCTGTACCATGCAATCAAACTTCGTCAGCATCGTCGTGTACAACTTTCGCGATCGTGCTTTGGCCGACGTGTTTTGTTTATCGTCGCGATTTGGAGTCACCACTTTCTTTTAAGTCGACAGTCCAGCTCGTTTTTAAGCTCTATCCACGGTTGAAGTCGCCACTCCTAGCTTCTTTGCGACATCTCGGACGGAGAGGTTGGGGTTCCGCTCGAAACAGCGGGCAACTCTTTTTGTCGGCACTGTGGCCTCCGGCTTTCGATTTCCCCCCGATCCAGCTTTCCTGGCTGTCGACAAACGTTCACCGAACACTTTTAATACGTTGGTAACAGTTGATTTAGCCACATTCAACAATTTCGCCAACTTGGCGTAGGAGTAGTTTGGATTTTAGCCATGCACGTGCAAAATTGTGATGCGTTGCTTCTCTTCCTTCGACGATATTTTGATAACTGAAGTGCACATCTTCAAAATGAGGGCAAAATTTTTAATGCACGATGAAAGGAAATGCGTCAAGTTTAAGTCGACCAAATTTTGATCGAAACACCCTTTAATACGCTCGAAAAAGTATTTTTTTAAGTGTTTTTAAAAAAGTCAAAAATTTCAAACAGTTAATAATAGATTTTTCAATTAATGAATATTCTGCTGTTAGAAACGGTCAACCATACGGTCGAGCATTGTACACAACCCTTCTGATTTATTTTTAATATTTAAATAATTGTTATAGGTTATATTAAAATTGAAATTATAGGAGACGGGAGTGCTGAAATTAACAATTATAGTCCTAAGTGATATTCAATTTTGTTTTTAAAGAGCACAATTTGCGCGGTTGAGCTGAATATAAATTTCATATTTTATGTCGAGCAGTATATAAACAATCGGGCTATACACAGGTCAAGTACAACAGGACGCAACATTTTTGCTTTGAAGTATACTGATTCAAAATGTTTCACTTTCCTCGGTGTATCTTTTTTTAAACCAAGTATTGTTATTGCAATCATTCAGTAATACATGTATTTTTCACACATTATGCAACTAATAACGATTACCTTCATCCAGAATAACAAACAAGTAACTCGAAAAATACGTGCAACTTCATACGCAAGGTGATATGGTAAAAAAATTGGCCAACAGTTCTACACACTTATATTTTTTGCCGACCTCGACTGTGGGGATCGCGGTTAAAGATTAACGTTCGATACCTTTGGTTCTTTAAGGTACTGCTATTTTTTTCGATGAAACATCATTTAAATTCCAAATGTGCTGATCAAGCAAATAGATACAAAAAAGTTCCACTAAACTGAGGTTGTAGAATAGCTTTAACTACATTGAACTGGCAAACAGTCTGAATACGCATCGATTCATTTATCCTTAGAATGTTCAACATTTAACAAATGGGATTAGGATGGTTCAATATTCCAATAAATTAACTATCGATAGAAAACACATTTTGATGTAAGGCATGTAAGAGATTTGCATAATGAAACTTTTTTCAATAAATGCAAAAAGCACTCGCCCGCAGTAAAATAGACCTGTGGTTGCATATGTTGACCGTGAATCCACAATGAAACTAAACCCGAGAAATGACACTAAATAGCTTAATTTGATATTCTTCCCGGTGGTTGCGCCGGACGGATCGCTTCTGCCTTCCACCTGTCAATTGAGAACAAAAAGACACTCAGAAGGAACGCAGTAGATAAATATGATAATTGCATTTATACTTTCTTCTTTCTTTTTCGTTCATATTACTGCTGTAAGGCATAATAATGACTTCACGAGTCTCCTGTGAAAAATGTTGCTGCCGGTGCATCCGTTATGGCCAATTCCCAGGTAAAGTCCCAGTCCATTCGACTTGCACACAACCCAACCTACTTCATCAACAGCAATAACAAACACAACAACAGGCACTCTTTGTGAATGTACGAAAGAGAAAGGCTTTGCTTCTTCAAACAAGCGGTGTGAGATAGGAAATAAAGATTAATACTTTATCAAGTAGGTGGCCTCCTATATTACTTTTCGGGGTATTCGTGGACCCAATGTATGCGCCTAAGCTAGGCATTCTTCGGGCTGCCTTTTTATGCTCTTGCCGAATTCATTGAATACAAAAACACAAGAACATGAGAAAAGCAAAGATGAGTAGTATAACACGGATCATCTGAGAAAAAAAAAAGGAAAAAGTCCAGCGTATAGAAGAGCGAAAATAAAAACTGGTAAGAAGAAACACATAAAATTGAGGAATATATTAAGAAGTTTCAAAACGACGAGGTTAAGGTAAATGATGATGATGCAGATCATTGAATACAATAATGAAAAGATGAAATGAATGCCGTAGTATGGGTTTTTATATATGGTTTTATACTGCTGAACTGAGTGAACAGCACCGCCACACAGTTACACTTCGCCACCGTGTCGCCCAGGGGTTCAGTTGGTTTGATCAAAGAGTAGAACAGGTAAATGTGCCGTGTCCAGACTAGATGTGAGACATATCCGTCTCCTTTTTTCGACTATTGCCTTTTTTTCAATGCGTGTCATCTGGTCTACTTTTTACCGCATTCAGGTTGTTATTCATAAAATTATGTTATAATTTATGTATAATATCGACTTATACGCTGATAACTGCAGCAGTAATGGTAGGAATGTCATTCTTTGTGTTTGAGTTCAAGCTTTCCTACCTTTTCTTTTATGGGTGAGAAATGCGTAACTAATTGACTTGTGTTGGCTAATGCTCTTTGACACATTTATCACCTGTATTTTCTCCGAGAACATTGCCAGCTGTCACTGTCCGCTTGTCAATGTAGAATTGTGAAGTCTTTGGTACTTATTCTTTAAATAAGTGGTAGAGTCAAAGTTAGGATTTCTCAAAGTTAATTTGCTAGATGCTAAAAGTAAATCACAGAACACTAAAGTTTTCACAGTGTTTTAGAATATGCCTTATTAAAATTTACAGGTTCCTTAATTCTTTAACATCTCTGTAAAAATTAGTAAAACATTATGTAGGTTTAGAAAACCGAAAACAAAAAGAGTGCACAGAGTGAAAACTGAATCGATCATCGTATATGGTTTTGACTAGGTTTTCATTCACTACAAATAACTCGTTCTTAAGACCGAGTAAGGTTATTAGGATTACAGCATTAACGTTATTCCGATTGCAAATCCTGTATTTAGAAGAAAAAAATCCCATAATTATGCATTAAGCCACTGTTTTTCATTTTCCTCGGATAATACGCGTGCGCCAAGATTCCCCTTGTTGAACCCCACAGTCAGTCGTCAAGCGGCATCGAAGCGTACGCGTTTGATTTATTGCTCTCTTGAGATAATTGCCAACTGCCCCGCTTGCCGCATGTATACACACATAGGTCGTAAGTCTAGAAAAGCAAAGTCTATGGCAAAGGCGGCGGTCGGTGCCTTGCAACTTGTTGTAATATGTTTCGCATTTAGGGGAAACTGCTCGGCACTTTTTATTTTGTACGTTTCTTGGCTCTCACTTCTTTGTCTAGCCGTGTTTGCTACACAACACTCTCAAGTCAAGTACTTCTAACACCTTCAAAAGAAGCGTGGTCAGTTTTCGGTACTCTGGACGATTGCAGTCGAGTGTACTTGAATTATTTCAAGCGAAATTACGATGATTGTCGCAACAGATTATTTGATTGTTGTGGGTTATTTTGGTTTGGCTCTTTGCTGTTTTTAGAAATCGTCCATATTTAGAAATAGGATTTCCTGTTGGTTGTTAATTATTTGTTTGGATGATTGTTGAGGGTATGGCGGGTAATTCTCATAGATCAAATAAATAAACAGTATATATATATATCCGCAAATCGACCGGAGAATACAAAAATCAAATGCAAGTGTATCTGTGGCTTACATTCTGCATGTAAAAGCTACTTTTGAGAGACACATGGAGACTAAAAGTGACAGGAGACTTCAAATAATCGGGTGTACAGAATTTAAAAAAATGAAATGTTAAAGCATTTTACACATGCTCGTAGTGTGAACGATTGATCTATAAATCAATTATCTCGCTTTCGATTTTTTTTAAATATTCTGTAGTTGAGGAGCACAACAAGTTTTAGCTCTTAAAGGAAACTAACTATTGACGTGTACCGAAAATGTATACAAACTCATACGTTGTAGAAAATTGGCAACTCAAGTTAGAAATGTAGAACCTCTGTGGAAATTAAGAGTCGTAAGGAAATCGTCCTCCTTTAGCTCAGTTGGTAGAGGCACAGCTACAAAGCAACACCATGCTGGAGGTGGCTGGGTTCGATTCTCGGTCTGGTCTAGAAAATTGTCGTTAAGGAAAATGTCTCGACTCCCTGGGCATAATAGAGTATGATTGTACTTTCCCACACAATCATACTAATGCAAAAATGGTAGAGAAAAAAAGGAAATTGAAATTCCTTAAAGAAAATTAAGGAACGAACGAACAAGAAAATATTTTTTTTAAATAGACAAAGAAAACCTTGCTATTACTGATTCGTGATAGTTTGAGACTTAACCTAAATGTGGAAAGACATTCTTATTTCTCTTTCGCAATTAATTATTGAGAGATGTGAAGCTGAGATTAAGAGAGCTGAAGCCATTCATACCATTCTAGATTTTGCATTGCTATAATTGTGTAAAAAGCAAGCCCAGGGAAGTGGACTAACCATTCTAATTCTATTCTATTACTGCATTTACTTTTTAAGCTAAGCAATCCCCTATACACATACACATTAGAAATCATTTGGTTCGAATTCCCAAAATATCATATACACGTTCAAAAATGTCGTGTCATCATCATTCAACTTGGTAAAAATATCACCGGCAAGGTCAAACAGATATTCAATACTGTTTTCCGTTTAGTCTTTGGCTATCCCAGCTCTCAGGTGACGTGCAAGTTTTTTGCCGAACTTCTACCGGTCGACTGACGAGACCACTGAGTCTGATGAATGCCACTTTTCCATTTTTAGCCACTTTTCGCTTTTAAAAGTTTATTGCTCCTATGTATTCCTTCTACCACTGTGACATTTTAATACTTTTCCGACGTTTCTTCAGCCTGACCATACCTGTAGCTAGTTAAATGACTAACCGGGAGCGACCTGGTGACTAACAGTTTAGCATGTTCGATTTCACATAGGTCGGTGTCGGATTTGGTGATGGATGAAATAACGATGGAAAAGTATCGTTTATCAATAAAGCTAAGTAGGAAATCACCACTGTTTAGTGAATATTGAAACCGGTAAAATGAGAGGGTTCATGTAGGGTCCAGTCCAACGCAACTATAAACTCCGCAAGGCGCGTATTTTCATGGGGACAATTTATTATAGCATTAGGAGAAGAAGACTTTTAGAATTCGACGAGAATTCAATAAATAATAAATACAACAAAGATAGTTATACCAAGTAATACCAATAAATATGTATGAATTATATCTCACTAGTCACGTTAAATAAAATTTCTGTTTAATTTTAATTCGTGGCTTAGTTTCCGTAAACGTGATCGAACAATTCGATTTTTCATTAAAAAAAAACATGAGCTTAGATCACACATGTTTATTTTGTAACGCTATAGGAAAATAGAAAACAAAAATGCTACCATAACCTATATGTGCGATTTTATTTTTGTTAACAATAACATACCCTATATATACATATAATTCCATAGAAAAAAGTTATAGTCTTTTTTTTAAATTCTGGTTTTTTTCTAAAGTGGGCTGCAAAATGGTGAGTAGACAACTGGGATGGAGCGTGCGTCCCCGCAACATAGCACTGGTCCTCATAAGTTCCTACCTCATGCTTCCACGGGTCAAGAGATGACAAAGACCGCCAGCTAAGGGTTGCGTACTTAGCTGGTAGTGCAGCCTGGGCACTGTTGTCCTTCTGACTTCAGCTAGATTGAGGAGGTGCGTTCCGAGCGTCTGTCTACCAAGGAGGTGCAGCTCAAACAGCGTCTGTCCTGGCATCCAACGGCTTAGGAAGCAGTCCCACCAACGCGATGTAGGAAGTTGGCATGCTGAAATCTTACCCTACCACAAAAAATGAATTTATTCTTTATACGGTGTATAATTTCAGATCATCTATGGAATTCCCAAGTGTTGTTTAATAATTTTAATTTTTTTCTTTCCTTCGTGGCAATGATAATGCAAGAGCGTCTACAACTGCAGCTGGACATCAGTCTACAGACATGCAGACAGTACAAATAGAATTGTTACTATCATTTTATATTATAACATCCCTTCACAATATTTTTAAAGCTATTTTCAGGTTCGCATCTATGCATCGTCGTAAGTTTTAGCCCACCTAACCCACGATATGTATTTGAAAAGATAGGATGGTTTTTAATGTTTTTTTTAGAAATGATCATACGACAAATTCTACTAAATAAAATTTCCAAAAAAGTTTAATAATTCAAAAACTAAAATTGTTTATGATCTCTCATTTTCTATTGCACCGATATAAAGAATTATCTATGGGCCCAGTAGAAAGCAAAAGTTATCGGAGAATTCAAATTTCATTTTTCTTTTTCTCTCTCTGGTTTTTTTTTCTTTTTTGTAGATTTATTTAGCTTCCGTTTGTGGGCAGTAATCATAATCAAATGAAATTTATTTCGGCTAATTGTTTGCTTAAATTTTCTTTGCTATTCTGTTTGGCTGCCCGGTTATCAACTTTCCTTCATTATAACACTTTGGAAATTTTTGCCATTTCAGAGTTTCAATCATCTAACATCACAGCAGAAGAGACAAATAGTTGCATTTAATTTTTATGTGTCTACTATTACAACATCGTATTATTTTCATCATATCATCATGATATATAAGTATAATCATATTAAAAATATTTACTAAAAGATTAATAATAATAATTAAATTTCATTTGCTTCAAGGTTACAAGGAAATAGATTCCAGATAGTACAGATATTTTATTTCATAGTATCTAAAGGTGTTTTTCTAAGAATTAAAATTATTGAATTTTATTAAAATTAATAAATGCTCTTTAATTCTGCTGATTGTGTATATCTATATGTCATGAATACATACATATTTTTTTGATTCATGTATAATTAAATGGTTCATGTTTTATTTAATTGCAATGACATTCCAGAGTTATATTCATCTACCACTGATTGAGCTGTAAAGATGCACTAAGCTGCATATGATTATCATATGCCTATTATTTCTATTTTAACTATTTCATCATATTATTTTATTTATAACCATATTTAAATTACAGGATGACGAATTCCAACCATGGCTTATTTTAATTAAATATTATAGTATATTTCATTGCTCTATTACATACTGCATATATTGCATATTATGACATATTATGTACATTATATATAATAAATACTGGGTTGGGAGGGAGCATCAGGGTATCATTCAAGCTGAAATTGGACGATGGTTTGATTGACTGCCTGAGTCTAGGAGGGAACGAGCATTATCATTTTCTTTATCCTACCGATTCGATTGTGATGCTGCGAATTCTACTCCAACAGTTTCAGTGAGAGTGACGCGCCCTTCTTAACAAGCCATCCTGTAGAAAGCTTAATAAGTATTGCGAATTGGGTTATTCGAATTGTTGGATCGTATCGTTGGAAGGAGATTCTTAATTTCCCGTGGATTTCGCGTGAGTGTCTCTGCTTACGGGTCCACCCCTCCGTTTTTGGCCCTTCATACAGCGATATTGTGAATTCAGATCGGTGGCTCAATTTGATCTTGCTATTAAGTGGAGCTGCATCCAAGCCAAGGGCATGAAGGGATGGTGGCTACCATACATACCATACATACATTTTTAAACCCTACCCCCCCTCCCCAAAATTTAATATTTATTATAAAAAAAAAACCCAAAAAAAATAAAATTTTTAATAAAAAAAAATAAAAAAAAAAAAATCTTGTTTTTTTTAAAAAAAAAAAAAAAACAATCCCTTATTACCAACACCCCCCCCCCCCCCCTTTCCCACCTCAAAAAAAAAATTATTTTTTTTTTTTTCCCACACCTCCCCCCCTCACCTTTCAATAATCTACAGTGGCCGTTTAACTTGAAACAAAAATAAAAAAAAAAAAAGACAAAAACAACCAACAACGCAATTTTTTTTTTTTTAACTTTCGATGCTCGAGTTGAAGCTGTCTCAGTACGCCTTTCAATGACGATCATTGACACTGTCACCAGCCCTTTCAATTTGATTTATTTGCATTTTGTTCCTTCCACGACATATTTTCGTACAATAGTTATGCGATTAAATGAAAATTAAGACATACAGCGTGTAATGTTTACGTGTTTTCGTATGAAAAAACAAATAGTTTGAATAAATATTTTCGGTTTTAGTAAATGAATTAGTGAAAGCTCTGTCATCAGAGAGATGGAAATGAAAATGATCATGGCAACCACAATTTCGTTCGTCCACATCGAGGCTCGAACACATGCGATGTTGGTTCTGTTGCTAGTTTGTTGCGAGGCAAAGTGGTGTAGGATTCTGTGACGCCCTGTACACCACACGTACGTGGAAACGATGGAGACACAAGGTAGTTCACAATGCATCTCCATCGAGTCACAGCATCTGCAACAATGACTTATTATTTAAAAAAAAAAAAGGTATCTCCAAAATGACACGAATGATGATGAATGATCGCAATTTTTTTGAAATATATGTATGTAAAATGATGATTTGTAAATAAACTTTCAATGAAAAATGTAAAAATACGAAGGCGTTGAAGTCCTTTGCAGTGAAAATCGAGAAAAAGCAATTGTTACGTTATTTTTTTATATAAAATTAAATATTTTTGAGTCTTTCATACGTTTTCTTGAAAATGCATTTAAAAAATCCTTTCATTTGAGGTGTCAACCGTAAAAATCGGTCATTCGTTCAAAAATTATGATTTTTTTTTAAAAAGGCGTTTTAGATAAAAATAGATTTTTTGAACCACCCCAACACGGGAATGGTAGATTTTTTCATTTTGAGTGGTACTAAATGGGAATTTTCTTCATCAAACAATGTGGCAAAAGTAAAAGAAATATTTTTGTTGATTCGTGATTATCAAACAAAAATTAAAAAGAAAACAGTTTATGATAGAATTGTAGAAACAGTTAGGTAGAATACAAGAATAATTAAAATGAAGGATGATTTGCATTGTCACTTTGATGTTTCGAAGGCATAAATCTTAGTAACTTCAAAAATTTCACATAACAAACTTTAATTACTTGTACGTTGCAGTGTATCAAGAGTTATATTAGAGCTTGGAATGTGAATTTTTTCACAATCTTAGCCATGCTGGCGGATTTTTGGATTCAAGCGACCTTAACCTTAATTGACTGAAATAAAAAACTAGCGCAAACTTATGCACATTCGCTGATTCCCTAACTTAGTTTTGGAATTCCTACCTTTTTTTGTCACCTTTTTAATTCCGAACTTTTCCCCGCATTTACCGAATGGGTGGCCACTCTGCTAAGACTATAAAACTGCATCATGTGTGTTCCCATCGGTCGTCCGGCTTCAGCAGCAAATTATCCACCAGAAAATAGGAAAGTGTGAAGAAGAGAAGCTGTATAGACACGTTTTCTGCCCTCCGTCCATACGAACAGCACCATCAGCGTGTGTTGTGTTGTGTTATTGTTTTGTCATTATAACAGAGTCTAGGCGCCACTGTAGCTTCTACCAGTCTGTGCTAGAGAGAACTAAATATGTTGCCCTTCCTTTTGTTACTTCCCTTCACTTTAACGCAGCTTCCCGATTTCATGTTGCCTCTCTCGAACCATTCCGCACCAACCAGTATGGCCATTGCCGACTGGTCGCATTGAAATAGGCAAGGATGGAAAAGCCTCTCTCGGCGTGGAATAGGCACGGTAAGGTGCATACAGGAGAGCATATAAAACTTGGAATGCAGAACATATATGAAAAAGCCAAAGAAAACAAAAACGAAGCAAGCTAGCTTGGGAGTTTATATATCACATTTTAGCATTTCACCATTTAACCTTCTTCCTGACTTTTCAGATTTCATTTTTTCATCGTAGGTTATAATGGAAGAGCTTTTTTATTCAACTACTGAGACCGAAACAGAGGCCGGCTGTAAAGATACATGTGTTTTGAGCTGCAAAAGTTGCCGCAACTGCAGCAGGTAGAAATGTGACGAGGTACTTGGAATGATTAAAATGATGGTCCTTTTACGGATTTAGAACGTAATAAAGTAGATAGCGCAGTTGATTGCATAGTTGGTTTTTTTTAAATTCCCAATTTGATGCTAGTGAAAAACCTACGGTTTTGTTTTTTCACATTGTTAATTGCTTGAACTTTTCTATAAAAAAAAACTTGACCTAAAATTTCAATGTGCATTAATATGATTGTTTTGATTTATAATAAATGGAATGAAATAAAAACCAGCTAGCAATGAAATGGCTATCGGAAGGCGAATCAAACATTTCAAACATTCAATCAGATCAAATCGCTCGGTATGCCATGAAACAAGCGTTTAGCTTTAGTATTTAATAGTTCATGTAGCTAAGCATTTTTAATTTGTCTAATTAGATGCTGTTAAGTCTACTGCTACACACATTGCAGTTTATTTTCGGTAGGTAATGAATATATTGTAGATCCTAAACATTATCAGCTCCATTAAATGCAAATTAATTTCCAAATTCACTCGCCATAATTATCAAAACTCTCCTGAAACAAATTGTTTTTTATTAAGTACCTCGGCAGAAAGAGTTTGATGTTGTGAGCATAAAGATATTTTTTTTCGTTTCGATTCTTAAATAGAGATTTTAGGCAACATAATGATTTCAATTTTTGGGCAACGCTCCCGCACAAAGATGGCGAATTATGCAAATGTAATAATGTTAACTGTAAAATAGTTTCAGAGCACAAACAATTATGAAATTTAGGGTTCCGATCACATATTTAATATTACCGACGCCCATAAAGAGGCTATGTATCTTAAACTCGAACATAGCAGTGATAAACAGACGCGAAAGAGTTGAAAATATTTTAAGTGGTCTACACATAAATTAACAGAGATAAGCCTATTTATATATTTGCGAAAAGCAAATCAAATATTATTTAAAAAAAAAAGGAATAATTATTATTATTTCATTAGCCGATTTAAGGGTCTTTTTTTTGCAGTAGTTTTTACCGGCCCAAAACGTCTAACCACCCACCATAACCTATCCTTGTACCTTCCCATGGAGTTAATGTGGTCGGAATAGACCAGTTCGCCATTACCCTTCCTTCATCATCGGCTTTGGACTGACTTGCGCTCTTATTGCCCCACCAAACGCTGTAAAATGAAAATGAAAAACAAAATTACTCAGCCGTCTTTAATCCAAACGATTTGATTTTTTGTGTTTTTAGTGTATGTGTGTACTATTTATATTGTTTATTATAAATTATAATAAATATATTAATATAATATATTTATTAGGCGAAATAAAACCAACCGACGCTAGCACATTGACAATACGTTTGTAAGATGTTCAATAAATGCATTTTATAGATTGTTCTTATATGAACTATACGAGCATTTTAGGAAGAAAATCTCGAATAGAAAATATCTTGAACTTTGTTCAGTTCACTTGTCGACTTAATGAATTAAGTTGAGAGAAATACCTTTTTTCTCAACACTTTTTATTAAACACGTCCTGATTGACTTCGAAAGAGGCAGGTACAACTGAAAAGATTATTTTTTTTTTTAAATGGGAAACTTTTTTAGGATATATTTTACAATGCATAAAATGAACGAAAATCTTCATTTAGTTCTAGTCAGAATGTTGTAGCTTTCAAAAAGAATAATAACACAGTCTCTTTTAAATTCACGAGACGCTAATAAGACAATTTCCCAGCTTCTTACAGAAATTTAAAATACCACATTTAGAGACTTAGTTGAGACATATTTAAAAAGAGACGTTCAATTCCACCAAACATAGTTATTTTAATGAGATCTAATACAATTTGAGTAGTTCAAAATTGGAGGACAAAACATCAAAGATTGCAGACCTCGAAAGTTATTCCGAAAGTCTAAGTGACAAGTGCCATGAGGAAATCAAATGGAGCGTCACGTCACTGCGACGTGACCTTTTTCACGGTATTTCTATTGTATAGAAGACATTATTCAAAGCTACTTCCTTGGGGTAATTGCTAACTTATCACATTTTTATTACATTTCACTTTATTTTAAACGTTGCACTACGTTTTAGATTTCTAAACTAAGCGTTATTTCAAAATTAAATTTTTGGAAAACGAGAGCCCTTCGCTGATATAAAAGATTTTTAAATGCTTATAACTAACCCATTATAATTGAAAACAGAATGTTTCTCCGAACATCTTTTAATACAAAGTATTGTTTTTTTAGCAAGAACTTTGCATTGTCATCTTAAAATAGTGTGCCTCAATTCAACCTAAAGTATATTAAATAGTTTAAGAGTTTGTATAAGTGTATTCAATATATTTTCAAAGGGCTGTTCATTATCTTCAACAACACTATGTAGTTTGATATAATGAGTAACTTTGTACAACATTTCTGTTTTTAAATGTTTTTTTTATATAAAAATGTGTATATTTCGTTAACGTTAAGAGTTGATTTGATACGTGTAGTTGCTGATTCAATATAAAAAAGTATAGAGTTCTTGAGTCCATTTCAGGTATGTACAGCAAGTCTAAGATTAGCTGAACTAATCTTAGAACGTCACACGATGACTGATTATAAATTAACATATACTGCTTCTAGATAAAATTGATCCAACTTTCACCTATTTATTAAGTCAAATCATTCAGATGGACGCCGTAAATCAAGTGCTTATTCGTGTACCTTCTATTTGGTTTACGAAGATAAGCCAAAAGCAATGGGTGTTATCGTAATCAAATAAAATTATCGATTTTTCGCTTCCGGATCAGTGAAATAGCTCGGTAAAAAAGTGTAGGTACTGTCTTCCTGTCTTCTTTAACATGTTCCAGGAATGACAGCCTGTAGTCTGGATTCTTACTTTTCACAACTTCGTATTCAAACAAACGGTCATCGTCGTCGTTCTTGGTGTTGCTGGAACGAGCCCGTGCCTTCCACTGCTGAACGTTACCAATTTAGAGCGCATATGTGTTTTAAACGGCACACAAAATATGTCGATTAGGATATTTATATATAGAAATCCAACAATAAATATAGTGGAAAGGAGATGATTAATGTATGAGGAATCGACTTTCGGAGAAGAGAAATTGGTGGAAATACGTCTGGAAAAGTGTGAATATGAATAAACCTATATCGATACCATAAACATCTAGTGGGCATATATTGAATGAGGAACGAAAAATATTAAATTTCAATTTACAATCAAGAACATTTCTTTTTGATTCGATGTAAAAATCTAAGCATTGCAGAATCACTGTGGTACTTTTTTCTATTCCTCTTCCATTTCATTTTGAAACAGGAAATGTAAGTCAATTGAGCGCCCTTCCCAAGAGTAGGCAGCTATAGTAAAGAAACCATTGCACTACATTTTTCTATATTTTTTTTTTGTTTTGTGTCGGATCATACGGAATGGATGGCCAGACGGAGGTTGTGTTGAGAAATGCTTTTCTACCGGATATGAGCGTATTTTCTCTGTGGCTCTCATCTGTCTCATAAATATTTGCTTTCATCCTTTCATGTCATTCAAGCAGTATTACAGTGAATAAGTGTGCGGTGTGGTATACATGAAATCTCTATGTTGTTATGTTTACTGTTTCCATGTGAGGGGCGCTTCATTCCTGCATCAACCACCCTCAAAAGCATTATTCAGCTGTATAGACTAGGGAGAGCGGTTTGCATAAATAGTACCATTATACAAGAGACATAGAGCCACCGTTTTGAAACACACTTCAATTCGGAAGCATTTCGAAATATCAGTGAGCACACTTATTCATTGGCGCAACTTTGATGTTCCCCAGTACAAGTTATTGTTTCGTACTTTCTATTTTTCTTCTGTAATATTCTTTTTACCTTGTCTAGATGGATGTTTTTACAACAAGTAACAGCAACGAAAAAAAAAACAAAATTCAAGGTTCTGGTTAAACATTAGGTAACACACTTTTGGCAAAATTGGATAATGAATAATTATCAGATAGAAAGTAATCATCAGAATGTAAATATCAAAACATTTCGATAACGCTGATTACTTCAAAAAAGCTAGTGACAAATTTCCAGTCCTTCTTAACAAATCAGCAAAGATCTTCAGTTGATACCCATTATTTCAAAACTGCAAATCAGCTTTAAATCAATTATCATATTTAAAAGAATACGAAAACACTGTATTTACTAGAATTACTTGTTTTCAATATATCTGAATCATGGAGAAGTTCTTCTCAGTTACTTGTTTCTATAATATTTTTTCAAGTCATATTATATAAGGATACAGTTCACCTTCACCGCAATCGTTTATATCAGTAATGGGTAACTTTCGCTGAAACTTGCCCACAATTTATACATGATACTCAAATACGATTAAAATTATAAACGTTTAAAAGCTTTAAACGAGTACGTACTGGAGCTACATTAAGATGTTTTTAATTGATGCAGTCTACGCTAGTTAGAAAATAAAACATTTTTGCGAACAGTTAGTTTTTTGTCATTACTGAATCTCTTACGTGAACAGTATGAAGAACTTTCTCGTAAGTAGGAAATAGCTTCGAAAAAAAAATTGTATTGAAAATGTTGAATTATATTGAAATGCGCCACAAAGTTTTTTTTTTGGTAAGTTTCTACCTTCCAATTATAATAAAATTCAGAAGGAAGACGAAGTTAGCAATAGTGAGTAAATGCGGATCTAAATGGATTGTACAATTTTTAGTTTAGAGTAACAGTATATATAACCAGAAATAGGCCGGCGTCGGTGGTGTAGTGATAAGCGTGACTGCTACTTGGCACCCCAGTGGGTCTAGGTTCAATCCCAGTCGACGTCGGTGGTTTTTCTGAGGCGAAAAAATCTGGTCACGTCTTCCTTCGGAAGGGAAGTAAAGCCGTTGGTCCCGGCTCATATTCATGAGCCGATAGGTAGAGCTCAGGTGATGGAGTCGTCTTCCTGGCGTCGGTGATTGTCACCATGTGAGGAAATAGGCCGACGGAAAATAAAAAATATATTTGAAATAATCAGAAATAGCTGCTATTACGGTTGATGGGAAACAAAACTTTGCAATTTTGTTTGCCAAATCTAAGAATCCATTCCGTGTAAGAGATTGGAATCACTTGTAAAGGCTGACTTGTAAAGATTGACACTTGTAAAGTTGAACAGCTCACGCAAAGCCTACGTGTCGCAAGCCGATGAGCCGAGAACGCAACATTCTCACAAATAAGTGTAAGGTATTTGGATGAACACATTAATGACAGTGTCAAAGCAAATGAAGGTGGCATGGCAATAAATCTAGGAACGCACGCAGAAGTTGACAGGATTCCGACCAAAATCTCCAGGAAGTCGGGGAGCAAATTGATTAAATTTATTGATTAAAAATAACAATGCTATTGGTGTTGACCAACTCCCAAGCGAGGGCGCTGCACTGGGTTATTACCAAGATTTGAGAGGAAGATTGTTTACCGAAGGATTGGATGGAAGGTATCGTGTGTCCCATCTAGAAAAATGGTGACAAGCTGGACTGCTGCAATTTCCGCTATTATGCAACAAATTGCAAAAAGTTTTTTTTTTCAGCAGGAATCGCCAATTTATCCAATCATAACGATGAGTGCTGAAAAAATCTCAATATGCATCGAATTGTGTACATGTTTTAGAAAATTATGTTGGGTAATGGACGACTCCGGCCCCTCTGGGACCCTATTCCAAACATGAGGAAAACGATAACTTAAAACGTTCAATCTTCGCAGCTTGATTTGTTTATTTTAAGTTAGGCATCAACACACCAAGTTCAGATTCTAATGATGTTGGTTTAAAGATAAAAAGAAACATTACATGGAAAGACGATTACACAATATCTTAGTCAAGCCACGATAAAAAAAAAATAAAACTATACAGTTATCTTAACTACGTGCGTCAATAGCTCTTAAAACGGGGGAAAATCTCCGACGAAGTGCATTCCGCATCAGATGGAAGTCAAAAACTGACGCCACGCTATTGAAGATTCTCTGCAACCCATGGATAGCGCTACTCAACCCATAGTTGATTCGGCGAAAAGGAAGCCTCAGCATTAAATTGTTGCGCATTGGCCTTGGTTGGACATTGATGTTGATTTGTTGCAGGATTGCTTCGCAGTTGGTTCTTCCTTGTAGAGTATCTGCGACAGTTAATGCTCTACAAACGTCTCTACGGACTCACAGAGGCTCCATGTTGACTAACTGGCAGCGACTTTCGTAGCTAGGATGACAAAACGGGTAGTTTACAGTAGTCCAAGGTAGTCTACGAATCGGGAACCGAAGAAAACGACGTTGAATATATTCGATTCGCTCGGCGCCATTATTATAACTCGGGCTCCAAACTGCTGAACAGTACTCCAGTGTAGATGACACGAGAGAACATTAGAGCGATTTTAGGCAGTGGATGTCGCTGACATTTTTCGCCAAATTGTAAACAAAGTCAAGAGAGCTTGAAGATTTATCAACAACACATGAAATATGTTGCGAATACGTCAGTTTAGAATCCAGCTGAACACCTAGGTCTTTAACGCACTGCATTTGTTCGATGCTCTTGCCGAGAAGATTGTAGTTGAAAACAATTGGCTGTTTTTGCCGTGAATAAGTTAAGACACTTAGCCGGGTTGACCACCAATCGATTTAGAGTACACCAATCAGCAAAGGCATCAATCTGTTCTTCGAGGAAACGGCAGTTGGCTATTGAGCAGATACGCACAAACATTTTCATGTGGTCGGCAAACGACAGTCGTGGTCCTCCGATAACACGATAACAAGATGTATGTACGTCGTTGAAGTAGAGAAGAAATATCAACGGTCCCAGATGGCTACCCTGCGGTATCCCGGACGTGGCGCAGAAACGTATTGATCAAAAGTCGCCCAAAGCAACTGTCAGTTGTTGCCCTGTAAGATATGAACGAAACCATCTTAAAAGATTACCGCGAACTCCTAGCCTGTCAAGTTTAGCGATAGCAATATCGTGGTTCAGCAATATCGAAAGCTGCTGTTAAATCTGTGTAGATCACGCCCGTTTGGTATCGAGCAATCATACTATCAGTGATGTATGACGTGACGCACAATAGGTTTATTGTTGTGGAGCGCCCAGCTGAAACCCCGTGCTGATCGGCACTGAAAAACTGCTTAGAATGTGCAAAAAGAGAGATTCTTACGACCAGTTCAAATAGCTTCGATACAGCGCTTAACGATGTGATTCCTTTGTAATTATTCGCGTCCCGCTTGCTTTCTTTTTTTAATACCGGAAACATGTCTGCCGTTTTCCAGTAAAAAGGAAATATGCCGCTAGAAAGGGACAGCTGGAATATCTGATGAAGTGGATCCAGAAGATAGGCCATATTCTGTTTGAGAAAAACGAACGGAACACCATCAGGTCCAGGCTTAAACGATGTTTTAAGAAGTGATGCAGCGTCCGAGATCGATTCAAAATCCACATCAACGAGGCTGGTGTTTGATTTGCTAAGGCAACATTGCTGGCAACAGCGTTAATGGAATGAACGGTAAGTCTCTCGTTTTCAAGCGCAGTCATCCATGGGACCCGAGATTCAGTCTGAACGATATTACCAATATTACGATAGTCAGCTCTACGGAAGTCATATGACACAGTAACAGGAGTGTCAACGAAGTCTCGAGCAACAAAATCCTCGACGGCAACTATTACAGAAGGGTGGTGAGGAACATCCTTAACTAGAGGCACAGGTGCCGAAGAGATGACAGGAGCGGTATCTCGGCCACTCACAAAGCAGAGATCTAGAAAACGATTGTTTTCATTCACCACGTTATTAACTTGGGGTGGAGTTGTGATACTGTAGCTGTCCAGAAGCTGAATTGCCACTCCGTGAAAAGAAGAGCGCTCATGGTCGGGACGGAGGAAGCCGCTGTAAGTTGGAGTCCTTGCAAAGTCCGCTAGGTTGAAGTCGCCCAAAACAAACACTTCATCACCATTAATTCCAAGTCTCGAGTTCAATCCGGAGGAATGTAAACCGTACAGAGGAATCGTTGACAGCCTCCAAGCTGAATTGCTACCCAGACTTGTTCCGCGGAGATGCAAGAATCGTCTTAAACTGCACTTGCTTTCAGCTTGGAATTAAATGCTAATTCTGTTTGATCTTTTCCATTATCCGAAGAATTAGAGAAAAACGAAGATTTAATGAAGGAAAACAAACTATCTTCCTTTTTATCTAAGTTATCTGTGAAAACTTCATTCATTGAACAAACCTAAGAAGCAATGAATGATGTATTAATACTTATCATTGAATGGCGGACGTTATCTCCACTAGAAATGATAAAAAAAAACACTCACCTGTAACTGGGTCAGCTGGAATGTTGGCTGTGTTGAAACCTCGCTGTTCGAAAATGGGATGTACGATAGAACATGTCCGTTTTATTCCTGAACCTGTTCCACTACTTTCGGTCTGGAGAATATTTTCACTGCTGTTGCCACCGGTGTTACCTCCGGTCGACGGCGGCACACTGTTCGCCATGACCATTGATTGCCATTGGCCACAAAGAATCAACAAGTGCAGACATAGGGCGAGAACATTATTTCTGACTACAAGTGCCATCTTCAATTGATTCCAATTTGCATCAATTTTTAGTTAATAACGAACAAGTTGTCGACAAATCCAATTTTGTCCCACGCTTTCGTTTATAACTCACCACCGTTCCCAGGATTAAGTAGCATTAAAAGCCGGTCATATTTTTGTGATACAAACAAAAACTGGATGTAACAGTAGTACAAGCACAAAACACTTTTTTTAATTACTCCAATATGTCGATGCCTACTTTTTGCAATAAAGTTCTTCTAGACGACAGGAACACATTTAGCAAAGCACGAAGTAATGACATTCAGCTACGGTTCGATTTTGAATTTTACTTTTTCCTCTCACTGCATCAAGAATTTGCAAATTAGTCTGCCGTTTATTATTTCCGTACCAATCGATATTCGTTTGCAAATACACAATACGCTGATTGTATATTTTTATACCATACAGAAACGGTTCACACCGTCGGTTAGTAGCCCGAATGTTTACGAATCCTTTGGGAAAAGCTTCCACATTTTATCGCATACTTTTTCCCTATTTTTTATGTATTTCAATGGCAAACTTGGCGATTGTCTTCCTCGCTGAGCGGCAGAAGGTGTTGTGCTAAGGAGCGAAATTTTTGTCCGAATCCGATACTTGTGACGGAAAGGTGAACACACTTATACACCGGAACAGGCATACCACGCACACAAGCCAGACAAGTGTTTCACGTTCGACAAAAAAAAAAAAATTGCAATTGTTTTTTGAAGAATCTGTTGTTTTGTTCTGCTGTCTTCCAAAACATTTCTTAAATTGTGTTTTAGTATTAAGTTTTCATCCAACCATTATTTTTTCGATACACGCTTCGCAACTTTTTAAAATGAAGAGTGACGAACGGCAACACAACACTAACACACACTTATCGAAGATCAACACCAACTTTTACTCAATAACATTAATACTAACAACGAACTACTTAGTTCTCGCATCAACCAAAGTTTTGCAGACATCGCTCAAAATAGGTTTTTTTATTTATCGTGAAAAAAAGACAATCCACACGTTTCGGCAAACATTAAGCTATGCCAGAATCAAACAAATTCACGCTCTTATGAACATACAAAATTATAAAATTAAACTAAAGTAGGAAATGACTGTTCAAAATGCCAAAACACAACACACCGAACGAACACACAGAACACCACTCTAGACTGAAGCTGAAATCGTACTGATAGAGCGAAGAACTCGCAAAACTCCGAAGACTGAATCCCTGTACCATTCGGAAGGATTTACCTATGCTATGTACATGCATTATGCTGCTTGGATGTGAAGGATGGAATGGAAATGGAATGCCGTTATTGAGAAAAAGAAAAACATAAACACGAAGACAAGCACCGTATGAAAGAGATGGCATTTGACGGATCTGTCTGCTGCCTACTGGAAAAACTATGGCCTACGATAGTGGCACAATCATGAAGGGGAATGTTCAAATACTATGACCGGAGTTGAGAGCGCTGGAAGGGGGAGATGAGAATTCTTGACAGTGCGTGTTATGTGGTTGGACCTGCAGGGGGAAAATCACTCTGCCACGTAGTGTTTGTGTTGACTGTGTTTCGGGGAGTTGGAAGGTGTTCCCGGGCTTCAAAATATCTGTCAAAACTACACTCGAAAATTTATGCTTATTGGCAACTATAGTTGTTTTGGACGTTTAATCCACGCACATGCGCACATCATCTGAACCACACCAGTGCAAGCGAGAGGGAAACAAAACAGTGTGAAAACAAACATTCGATTCACGATAGACGTTCCAGAAATGATTTTATTCTTTTATGTTGCGGCGAGGTGCTTGAAGTGTGAAGGATTGCGTCGAATTGTGTTTTTGAGGGTCCATCGTTGGTGGAAAACCCAGCTTGTTGATGATTTTTCATTTTATTAAAACTAGAAAGAAAATATGTTTGTATATAAGGGATCTACATGATTACTCCTGCTCAGCTAAGGGCTGGTATACTTCCGACGTTGGCAACTGATACTGGTCAACTAGTTTTCCAGTTATCTGCAAAGAGAATAACTCGTTGATAATCTGCTTTTTAAATTATAATTGATTATATTTAAACTTACATTACAAAAGCAGAAGTAGAGACAGTAAATTGCTATATCGTTAGCACTGAGATACTTTTGAATGATAACAATATGGTGCTCTTGGAAGGTTGATAGTCTGAAATGTGCGCTCAAAAATATTTTGTTAAAACAATAAATTAATCACTTTAGTTTAAAATAAATGTGATTACTGTAAATCAAATATTATTTAAATTAATATCACACAGCGGTGATTACTTTAAATATAGAAGGAGGATTTTCGCTCATCGCCATGAGGTCCCAAGGGCTTGGATATAGTAGAACTCGAACCAAGGAAACATTCTTTGCCTCACATACCCATGTACCAGGCAGGTGAAGGGGATGTGAGGCAAAGAATGCGTCCTTGGTTCGAGTTCTACCCAAGTAACCACAAGCATTATATTATTGCACTTATTCAACCCAAAATCAACATCGGTAATGCGGGATCGCATCAATTCATTAGTTGTCAAGTAATAAAGCGTTAGATTAGCTTTGTAGAATGTAGTGATGCATTACTAATGCAATAATGCTACTTTTGCAATGTCTTATGGCATTATAAAAGATATAGCATTAGTTCGATCTTAGTGGGGCCCTTTTCAGCTTTAATCCAACTTCAATGATGCACCAGACGTAATACATATGCCCTATATATGCTTGCTATTATAGCCTCGTGGTTACTTGGGTACTATATCCAAGCTCTTCGCTAAATTTTCAATACTTCTATTCAAATTTCACAACCTGCCGTACACTGACGGAACTATCAATACTTTTTCTTCATATCTTTCATTCTAGCAAACATTACTGTCCACTCTTGGGGCCTTCATGGTGATGAGCGAACATCCCCTTCTACATCATAATCGTTCCCCACGGACGAAGAAAACAAAAACAACAATAACACCACAGAAAACAAATAGTGATCCCCATACCCCTTCTCAAAAACGTGTTGTTATGATTTCCATCAGTGTATTAAATTACCTGCTAATCGGATCACTTTGATCCTTGTCATTGAATTGAATAACCTACTTATCGAATTACCTTGCGCCTTGTATTGAATTGAAATGAGTCGGCGTCTTTAATAAAGTTCGTAACGTGTCCGTACACTTTTACTTTTGCTCCGCGTCCGATCGTCTATTACGCAGTTACAACAGTTGGCCGACGAGGATGCCGGATCCAGAACCGGTACCGCGGGCGGAACAAGGTGCTCCGCCACCGAATTTCCATTTCGAGGCTTTCGATCGGAAAAGAATTCGACGGAGCAGATGGGTGGAGCGATTGGAGACGGCGTTTACAATCTACGGGATCATCACTGATGATATGCGTCGCAATTTCTTGCTGCACTTGATGGGACCGGACACGTACGAAGTTGCCAGTGATAAAGTGGCTCCAGAAAATCTGCGCATGATGACATACCAAGCGATCGTCGATGTACTCGAGGGTTACTTCAATCCGCAACCCCTCGAAATCAACGAGAACTTTAGGTTCAAATGTCGTCGGCAGGGGGACAAGAACGCTAGTTCCCCGGACGAGACAATCGATGAGTATATCGTTGCACTACGAAGGATTTCTGTGACATGCAACTTTGGAAACTACCTGGAGACCGCTTTGAGGAACCAACTTGTGTTTGGGATGAAACGAAACGACATACGGGGTCGTCTACTAGAACGACGAGAATTGACGCTGAAGGATGCAAGAGAAATCGCGGTTAGCATGGAGTTGTCGCTCAAAGGAGGTGCCGAAATAGAAGGAGCTTTTGCTAGGCAGGAAGTACACGCCCTACATCACCCACCAGGTAGGCCTACGCCTAAGAAAGTGGGATATTCAAGTCAGTCAGCTGGCAAGTCCGCTGGTGACCTACATTGCTATCGCTGCGGCGATAAATCACACCTAGCAAAGAAGTGTCGGCATCAGAATACTGTGTGTTCTTATTGCAAAGTTAAAGGGCACCTTGAACGAGTGTGCATGAAAAAAGCTGCTGCAGGTAAGGGCGAATCTAGCCGGCAGGGTGCGAAGTCGAGTGTTGCGAGAACCAACTACATCGAACTATACGACGACGCAGGAACAAGTTCTGCTGCTGCTGATTACGATGTTGTTGTGGGAGAGATTTGTACGGTGGAATCACGTTCGTTGGAAGAAAAGTTGTGGCTGATGGTGAAGGTTTGCGGTGTCGGTGTTCGCTTCGAGGTCGATACGGGAAGCCCAGTCAGCATAATCAGTTTTCAGTGCTACAACAAATACTTTCGAGGGCTGGATTTGGGAAAAAGTGATCTGAATCTAGTCAGTTACTGCAATAGCGATATCCGTGTCAAGGGTGTTATGGATGCGTGTGTGGAATACAACGGAAGGGAAGCGCGACCGCCACTGTACGTCGTCGATTCTGGGAAGCATCCTCTGTTGGGTCGTGAATGGTTGAAGGTTCTATCGGTGGATTGGAATGCTTTGCTGCGAAACTCAGCTACAGTCAACTTGATGAGTCCACCTACTGCTGCTGCTGTGTTGAATAAACTCTTCGAGACGTACGGGAAGGTGTTTGAAGATTCTATTGGCAGGATTTCCTCCGTGCAGGCAGGGCTAACCTTGAAACCAAATGTGACTCCGGTATTCCTGAAGGCTCGGAAGGTTCCCTTCAATTTGAAACAGGCGGTTGAGGACAAACTGGATAAATTAGATTCTGAGGGCGTCCTAACGAAAGTCGATACGAGCAACTGGGCTACACCCATTGTCCCCGTTAAGAAATCAGACAACCGGGTCAGGATCTGTGGGGATTACAAACAAACAGTGAATCCCAATCTGAAGATTGATCGACATCCACTTCCGTCGGTAGATGATCTGTTTGCGTCTCTCGCTGGAGGGTACAAGTTTACCAAAATCGATTTAGTGCAGGCGTACTTAGCACACTAATATTTTCTCCCCACAATAGACGTCTCGTTACCCCACCCCACATTCACCTTTTTTGTATGGACTTCAAATTTTTTTTTTACGCGTCCCCTTTCCCCCCTTCCCCCCCTGCTGAACAAATAATTGACCTTCCCCCTACAGTTGGAAGTCTCCCCAGAAGATCGAGAAATACTCACCTGGAACACGCATCGTGGGCTGTACCGTCCGAATCGTCTCATGTAACGGAATTTCGTCCGCTCCTGCTATATGGCAACGGCAGATCGAGATCATCTTGCAAGGCATAGAAGGGGTAAGTGTGTTCTTGGATGACATTAAGATTACGGGACCAACTGATGCTATTCACCTGAGTCGACTTGAAGAAGTGCTGCGAAGATTGGATCACCACAACATTCGAGTGAATAAGAAGAAGTGCGAGTTCTTTGCCGATCGTATCGAATACTGCGGGTACCTTATTGATCGCGAAGGTATTCACAAGGTACAAAAGAAGATGGATGCTATCCAAGACATGCCATGCCCACGGAATAAGGATGAAGTACGGTCGTTTGTAGGATTCATCAACTACTACGGCCGTTTTTTCGACAATTTGAGTACCATGCTTTATCCTTTGAACAACTTACTGAAGAATGCAGTTGACTTCGAGTGGACAAGAGAATGTGAGCATTAATTCAATGCGGTCAAACAGCAAATGCAGTCGGAAAAGTGTTTGGTGCATTATTCGCCGGAGTTGCCTCTACTTCTAGCTACAGATGCTTCGCCTTACGGTGTTGGAGCCGTATTGAGCCATGTCTACCCGGATGGCTCTGAGCGTCCGATACAGTTCGCATCACAACACTCAATCGCACGCAACAGAAATATATGCAAGTAGACAAAGAAGCCTACGCCATAACTTCGGTGTCAAGAAGTTTTTTCAATACTTGTACGGCCAAAGATTCATCCTGGTAACGGACAATAATGCGGTTACAAAGATCTTCAATGAACATAACGGTCTGCCGGTAATGTCTGCTATGAGAATGCAGCATTACGCTACTTTCCTACAATCCTTCGACTACGAAGTGCGATTCCGGAAGTCCGTTGACCATGCCAATGCTGATGCGATGTCAAGATGTCCACTGAGGCAATCCGATCCAGGAAACGTTGTTGAAGAGTCAGATGTGGTAGAGATGCATCAAATCGATACCCTTCCCGTGATGGCAGAAGATCTATCGCAAGCTACAGCCGAGGACAAATCCGTTCAGAAGCTGATGCAGGGATTGAAGCACGGACAAGCAGTTGGAGGAAACGATCGTTTTGGAGTGGATCAATCGGAGTTCACGATTCAAAATGGATGTTTGCCGCGCGGAATACGTGTCTACGTTCCGGCTCCACTGCGAGGACGAGTACTGGATGAACTTCACTCAACACACTTCGGAATCACACGCACCAAATCGCTAGCAAGAGGATTCTGCTGGTGGTCGGGAATCGACCGCGACATCAAGAATTTGATTTCTAACTGCGCAGATTGTCAGTCGGTTAAGCCTGAGCCGGTAAAAGTGCTACCACATCCGTGGGAACCTGCAACCGAACCGTTCTAGAGAGTTCACACGGATTTTGCTGGACCTTTCCTTGATTCGTATTTCTTCATCGTGGTCGACGCTTATACCAAATGGCCGGAGATTCTTGTGTGCAAATCGATCACAGCCGAAAGTACGGAGAAAATGTGTCGTGAAATCTTCAGCCGATTTGGAATTCCTGCGGTGTTCGTGAGTGACCATGGAACGCAGTTTACGGCCGAATCATTCCAGCAATTTATGAAGCAAAATGGAGTAATACATAAAATGGGTGCTCCGTACCACCCTGCGACTAACGGTCAGGCGGAGAGGTACGTGCAGACGTTTAAACAAAAGCTCAACGCTCTGCATTGTCCTAAGTCAAAGCTGGACATCGAACTTGCCAACATCCTTATGACCTACCGGAAGATGATCCATCCGACAACGGGACGGTCGCCCTCTATGATGATGTACGATCAAATCCCGTCTAGAGCTCATGCTGCCTACGATGCCGGAGAGAAAACAACCAAATGCAGTTACCCGTATATTTTTCGATGGTGATAGAGTTCGAGTTCGAGATTTCCTGTCGGCAAACAAATGGAAATTTGGACGAGTGGTCTCGAAACTTGGAACAATGCGTTACTCCGTTCGTCTTGATGACGGAAAACTGTGGGAAAGACATGTGGATCACATTGCCGGCGTAGGATCAAGCCTTACTTCATCTACCGGAAGCCGTCTACCAGGTAACTACCAGGTTTACGAACCAGCTGCATCGGCGGTGGCTACTGCTATTCACGACAGTGGGCGCACTGCTGAACCCGAGGCTGAACCTACTGGCGAGCAGCTGGCGGCCGCAACATCTTCTACTGTGTCGCAAGCACCCCCACCTGTTCTACCCATGGCGAACGGTGGGCAACATCCACAAGTTGTGACACCCGAGGGCTTTGTGCAACCGCACGAAGAATCTAATCAACCATTGAGACGTTCAAGTAGAGTAGTAAAACCCCCTCAAAGATTGAATCTTTAACTTGAATTGTATAACTTCCTATTTACGAGGGGGAGAGTTGTTATGATTTCCATCAGTGTATTAAATTACCTGCTAATCGGATCACTTGGATCCTTGTCATTGAATTGAATAACCTACTTATCGAATTACCTTGCGCCTTGTATTGAATTGAAATGAGTCGGCGTCTTTAATAAACGAGTTCGTAACGTGTCCGTACGCTTTTACTTTTGCTTCGCGTCCGATCGTCTATTACGCAGTTACAACAAAAAGCAAAACAACCAAAAACAAAAAAAAAAAAAAAAAAAAAATTTTAAAAAAACCCACCCCCCCAACCCCAACCCAAACTAAACTAATCAAAAAAATTTTTTTTCCCCCCCCTTCACCCACCGTTATTATCAACTAACAAACCAATAAATAATAAAAATTAAACATCTTTCATATTTTTTTTTTCCCCCCAAAGTTAAAAAAAAAGGGTGTTAAAAACCCATACCCATTCAAACTTTTTGATTTCCCCATAAATTCCAAAAGGAAAAAAACAAAAAAACCTTATAAACTGTGGTCCAAATTTAAACATTATAGATTATAGTTTGTGAATGTTTTGGTAAAGTTGTTTTTGGATATATTGAGTGAAGTTTGAAAATAGTTATATCTTAAAATATTAACCTTAATTATTATAATTTGGATATAGTTTTTAAACATAAATTAAAATTTTGTTTGCATGATTTATTGTTTCTATACCCATAGAAAGCGTGTTCGTTATCCAAAATTTTATATCGTTATCGGAATCGGAACATTTGATGGTTTGTAGAAAACCAAAACAATTTTTAGTTTCCACGACAATATCACTATTGCGGGGCGAAACAGTTGACACCGGGTTCTCAGCAGTTCATCAAAAAACCAAAATTGTAGTTTAGTGCAGCTTTAAACTGCAAATGCAACTTAATTAATATTTTATTTTCATTAATTATTTTTCCACTTACACTTTCGTTGTTCTTTGTAAAAATGCCCTGATCAATTGTGTGTTATGTTTTGTGTATAAACTGTAATAAATTTTGGGGTTTTAATTGACTATAATAGTTTTAATTATTTGAACAATTTCACATCTAGGAAAATTTGAGAAGCACTAATTTAAGGTCCAACTTTTGAGTTTAAACTTTTAGAAATGAATCACTCTGTTGTCATCGAAAACAATGGTTTTTTCCCACTCATTCCATCTACTATCCTTTGTCATCTATCGCGTACACTGTTGACAGCCGTCGCTGTAGTCCAATCGGGTAACACTGCGGAACGCTATTCTGCGGCAGTGCGCCCAGCGGCAACATCCTGCCCCCCGTAACACTGGCCACCGGTACCAGTTTTACCACCATCTACGTCCAAGATAGCCAGTTTTGCGACGGGCCTACGCAACAATCCCCTCGCAGTTCTCATGACAGCCTGACGGATTCTTCCGTCACCCTCAGGTACAACCTCCATCACTCGTCCCCTGATCCAACTATTCCTCTTGTTGTCCTCCACAATCAGCACCAGGTCACCGGTAGCGATTGCCTTTACTTCCCCGAACCATTTCGTTCTCCGGGTTTGGGTTGGCAGCATCTCTCGAACCCATCGCCTCCAAAAACAGTCAAGTTGATGGTTGATCATGTTCCAGGAGTTCTTCATAGCTAACGAGCTATCGATCGGCTCTGCCACAGGTTGTCGAACGCCACTCGAGCTTCCTAGCAGGAAATAGTTTGGAGTCAGTGCTTCGCTTTCCTCCGCGTCCAGAGGCAGGTACGTGAGTGGGCGACTGTTGACGATCGACTCTGCTTCGATTACCAACGTGTTCAGGGATTCGTCGTCAAGCTTCCGGTCATTGTTATAGGCACCCATCATCGCCTGTTTGACGGAACGTACCATACGTTCCCATGCACCCCCCATGTGGGGCGACGAGGGAGGAATGAAGAGCCACTTTGTTGTTGTATTAGTCAGGGTTGCGGCAAGACCTAGCTGAAGCAGCCTCATCAGCACCCGCTCCGCGCCATGGAAGTTTGTGCCGTTATCCGTGTGGATTTCGGCTGGAGCCCCACGACGACCCACGAAGCGACGAATGCTCTTAATGCAAGCATCCGTTGACAAACTGTGCACCACCTCGCAATGCACTACTCGAACAGTGAGACAAGTGAACAGCGCTATCCACCTTTTCGCGGTGCTGCGGCCCACCTTCACCAACAAGGGTCCAAACAAATCCAGGCCAACGTAGGTAAATGGTCTGGCAAAAGAAGCTAGGCGGGCGGGAGGAAATGAAGCCATCTTCGGAACTTGAGGAACAGCTTTGCGTACTTTGCAAACGGTACATCCATTGACGATTCCCCGGACAACTGTTCTGAGTCGAGACACATGATACCGCTGCCGTATTTCGTTTACTACGGTTTCCGAGTTGGCGTGCCAAAACTTCCGATGAAAGGAGTCCACGATCAGAAGCGTCACCCGATGATATCTGGGAAGGATCGCTGGAAATTTCACGTCGTTATCCACGTTTTCAGCTGCTTCTATTCGCCCGTCCACTCTTAAAATTCCAAACTCGTCAACAAACGGCGACAGTTGATACAATGCACTGTGTTTGCTCAGGCCTTCCTTCGGTATGCGCGATGAATATTGGTTGCTTGAAAGCATCGCTAGTTCTCCAGGGTAAGACTGCCATTGTGCCATACGAATCAAAGTAATTTCTGCCTGTCGTAGCTCCTTTTGCGTGAGGTAATCAGTATTCTTCAATTCACCGTAAATCTTCCGCTTTAGATTACCCACGTACCGATGCACGTATGCCGTTGCTCGATGTAGGCGCTCCCATTTTGAAAAACGTTCGCAATCCACTACTGATCGGGGTACTGCAGTTTCGGCGTGAACGTTACAGACTCGTAACTCTTCCTCGACGTTCTTTTGTGGCGTTTTCTGACTCGGCCACCCTTCCTCGGGTTTCTGTAGAAACGATGGTCCTTGAAACCAGACTCCCCCTACTTCCAGCGATGGGCCGCTTCCCCATTTGGTGGCATGGTCCGCTGGATTCTGCTTTGACGGTACCCACCGCCACTCGTTCACCTCAGTCTGCTCCAATATTTCATCAATCCTGCAGGAAACATACTGTTTGTACAACCGGGGATCTGCTCTCAACCAGGCGAGCACCGTCGACGAGTCTGACCACAAATATCGCTCCGTGACGTTCACTGCATGGGATTCCAGTATGAAGCGCATTAAGCGGGTCCCGAGCGTGGCAGCCTGCAACTCCATTCACGGTATTGATAGAGGTTTCAGCGGCGCCACCTTCGTTTTCGCCGTCACCAACGCACATCGTGGCGTTCCGTCGTCGTTAATAACTCGAAAATATGCCACTGCTGCGTATGCCACTTCACTTGCGTCCACAAACACATGCAATTGTAGTTGACGATAGCTCTGCGTAGTGGCGTGCGGGAAATAGCATCGGGGAATCTTTATGGTTGATATTTGTTTTAGCAGGACCATCCAGCTCCGCCAACGTTCCCAATGATCTTCGTTTATCTCTTGATCCCACTGTATCCCAGCACGCCAAATATCTTGCAGCAGTATCTTTCCATGGACCATGAGAAAGCTTAACAGCCCAAGCGGATCGAAGAAGCTCATCAAGCATCGCAGGACTTGCCTTTTTGTAGGGCGATCATCACTGTACACGAATTGCTGTACATCGTCTTTGAGTTGGGCGCAATAGCTCAGAACGTCTTCATCCGTCAGCCATAGCATGCCAAGCACTCGTCCGTATGCCGTGCTTTTGTCCAGAAATAGGTGTCGGCTGTTAGCATCCGTATCTTCCCCCAAGCGCTTTTTCACGTAACTACTATTCGATTGCCAGTTTCGTAACTGGAAACCTCCTCGGCTATGGATCAGCTTCACTTGCTCCGCTATCTCAGCTGCTTCTGCTTCCGTGCCGAAACTGTCTAGGTAATCGTCGACGTAGTGATTGGATATGATTCCTTCTACGGCTCTCGGAAAATCACCGGCGAATTCTGTTGCGTTTCTATTTTTGACATACTGCGCCGACGCTGTGGAGCAGGTAGCTCCGAAGGTGGCCACATCCATGACGTAGACCTCCGGTAGAGCTGTCGGATTCTTGCGAAACAGGAAACACAGTGAGTATCGATCCGTTCCACTTATCAACATTTGATGGAACATCTCCTTAATATCGGCGGTAGCTGCCACTGCGTACTGACGGAATCTGACAACACGGCGGGTAACGACGTAAGTTGATCCGGGCCTTTGAAAAGCATTGAATCAGAGAAATCCCGTTGACTGTTGCTGCTGCATCCCAGATGAGACGTATTTTCTCTGGTTTCTTCGGATTCACAACCGCTCCAAGCGGTAAATACCAGACCCGTTTAGGATTCGCTGTCTTCAGTTCGTCCTTTCTGGCTCGGTTTGCGTAGCCCTTCAGCTGGTATTCTCCTATCTGCTGGTGAATATTCTCCTTCAACAACGGATTTCTCTCCATCCGACGCTCCAGGACTCCAGTCTTCGTAAAGCCATTCCGTAACTATCCGGAAGTTCAATTTCGTCGTATTTCCACAACAGTCCGGTCTCAAATCGATCGCCAACGCGTACAGTGGTCTTCTCGATAATTTGCTGGGCTCTTCTATCTTCGGCAGAGAGCAATTCAGTTACCGGTTTGGCACCGACGTCCTCGAGGGAGAAATAATCTTTCACCAGTTCATGCAAGACACGATCATGGTCGCAATCACAAGCGTGGAAATTGAGGGTATGTGACAAGGGAGAACCACTACCTCCGTATACGCACCAGCCAAGACGGGTCTTCATGGCGACCGGTTCGTTGATGTCACCCTCTTTCACCTTCAACGGAATGGTAAATCGAACATTATTAACACCTATCAGCAACTGAGGGACTGCGTTTTCGTATCCAGAAATTGGTAGGTCAATGAGGTGCTTGAACTTTTGCGCGAAATTGAGGATTCGCAGTGTTTGTCCAGGTAGAGCGAGTTTCTTCACGGTGCGAACATCCTCTAGTGTGTGATGCTTTCCATCACTAAGTCCTGATACCACGAGCTGTAGCTGCTTGGAGTCTGCTTCGATTCTAGACACATTTCCCGTCCAGGTTAGGCACAGTGTAGCTGATTTTCCGCTGATGCCGATCTTGTTTGCGAGCTCCTCTTCCACGAGCGTGAGGGATGACCCATCATCCAGAAAGGCGAATGCTTTTTCTTTGGCCCGTAAAGCATCACGGGAATAATGCGAAATAGTAGCGATTGATCCGGCATTCGATGCGCGTGATTTCCAGCAGATTCGATGTTCGACACTGCTATCGGCGTTTTCAGTCCACTGGTCGGTTGATTACTGCGATTAGAATGCAGTAGCGGGTGATGGCGAAACGTGCATCCATTGATTCCGCAGTGGGTAGCATTGTGACAACTCCTTCTGCCATGCGCATTTATGCAGCTGCGGCAGAGTTCGTTAGTTTGCGCTGTCTTCCAACGATTATCGACGGAGAGCGCTTTGAAGCTGTCACAGTCCCGAACACGATGTCCTTTCCCTTTACAAACGCTACTCAGCTTATCTTTCTCTTTCGGCAGCTCATGCGTTCCTACGTGTGTGTTAATTGTCCCCTTGCTTTTCGCTTTCATCTTTTCCGCACCTTTTCCGAATCCTCCGATATACTGGGTCACTTTGCTTGCTGAAATCACAACGCCGTTCATGAATTCTCCGAAGGTCTTCAGATTCACTTCCGGATACCGCTGCATGAAATTTGCCCACTCCATCTTCACATATGCGGGCAACTTTTCTACCAGCTCCATTAACAAACACGGATTCGTCAGATGCGACTGCTGTCCCGCTGCTTCTAGGTGATCACATAAGCTTTGCACCGCCATTCCAAATTCGATGAGGGTTTCGAGACGTTCTGCCTTCGGTGCTGGAGTCGACCGCACCTTGTCCAACAGCAAGCGGATCAGCAGTTCCGGACGTCCGTAGAGGAGCTGAAGAGTGTTGATCACTTGTGGCACTGATTCCGGTAGCATGAGACGGCTTCTTACTGCTTCATACGCTGCACCTTTCAGGCACCTTTGCAGCCTGGTTAGATTTTCGACACTTGAATAACCACAAGCGACGTTTGAGTTCATAAAAGCACTAATAAAGATCGGCCAGTCCGCGGAATCACCGGTGAAGGGGGGAAAATCACGAGGCATAATCTGTCGTGCGGCTAACTGCGAGGGGGGAGGTACACAATGTTGCACATTTGGTACCAAATAAGTGGGAGGTCCACTTGTCGTCGGCATACTGGTTTCCGGAATAGTGGGAGCATTTGGCTGCATCTCGTTAAGGTTGGAATTATCATCCACCCTTGAGCCCCATTGAGTTTGATTCCTCCCCAAAAGTGAAGGGAGAGGAACGGTTGGAGCATGATAGCCTTGTGCAACAGGCTTACTCCCAAGTAGGTTTGTTTGGGCTAGGTTAAGAGGACTAATCGGCCCTAAATTTTCTAGCATCTCTTGACATAAATTTAGGCTCGGTTGAGCAACATTTGCATCAACAGTATGGTTAAGTGGTGGCTTCCCAACAAACATCGGTGTTGAATTAGAGCTTGTTCAAACAAATTTGGAGAAGCTATTCAGCTATTCTAGAAGAAACAGCTGAATAGCTTCTCCAAATTTGCTTGAACAAGCTCTAATTCAACACCGATGTTTGTTGGGTTACCTGGTGGCAATATGGGGGGTGCAGAGGGGATAGGAATACCGGATCTATGTCTTACGTTACCATCTACGAACCGTTTGGAAATCTTCAGACCGGTTTTCGGAATTGCGCCTGTACTTCTTGGCTGGATCACTTCGATTTGTTGTCGTTCCGCTGGCGGGTGACCTGTTGTCTCTGCTGGGCTGAATTATTTCCCATCGTCGTCGAATGAGCAGCTTGTTCCCCGGCCGATAATGCTCCTACTTCAAACGTTCCTGCTGCGGTCGCTCCCTCTGTGAGCGCTTCTCTTTCAGGCGCTTCTCCATCGGGAATTCCTCCTACAGCACCATCCGATGAATGGCGGCTCACCCAACGCCTCACTTGTTCCTAGCTGGCACGATGACTCACGCGGCTATGGTTGCTCGCCTTTTCTCTTTCTTCCTCCAGCTGTTCGAGCAGATTATATTCTTCCTGCATCATCTTTCGGTCCAGCCTTATGGCCCTTTTCTCTGCCTCCAACGTGCGCTTCTGTAGTTCACGCTCTTCTTCCAGTTTCCGTAATCTCAGGGCAATACGAGCCGACCTCCCACTAGATTGTGAGGTTACACTCACCGGCATGCAATTTTTGCAAATCCATGCTCGTTCTGCGACCGACTCCGTCACTCCCGCACAGCGCATGTGCCACCAGCTATCGCACTGGTCGCACTGGACAAAATTATCGTAGGTTACGGGGCGTGAGCAGTTCACACAGCCTCCCGTTTGACTCCCTGTCAGGCGTGCGTGATGACTCGTCATTGGCGACGGTCTGATTCGAGCGACTTGAGCTCATTTCGAAAACGAAAGTTTTAAAGGATATTGCGGGGCGAAACAGTTTACACCGGGTTCTCAGCAGCTCATCAAAAAACCAAAATTGAAGTTTAGTGCAGCTTTAAACTGCAAATGCAACTTAATTAATATTTTATTTTCATAAATTATTTTTCCACTTACACTTTTGGTGTTCTTTGGGTAAAATGTCCTGATCAATTGTGTGTTATGTTTTGTGTATAAACTGTAATAAATTTTAGGGTTTTAATTGACTATAAATAGATTTTAGGTGAACAACTTAATGTGTTTGTGGATAGTTTTAATTATTTGAACAATTTCACATCTAGGAAAATTTGAGAAGCACTAATTTAAGGTCCAACTTTTGAGTTTAAACTTTTAGAAATGAATCACTCTGTTGTCATCGAAAACAATGGTTTTTTCCCACTCATTCCATGTACTATCCTTTGTCATCTATTGCGTACACTGTTGACAGCCGTCGCTGTAGTCCAATCGGGTAACACTGCGGAACGCTATTCTGCGGCAGTGCGCCCAGCGGCAACAATCACATTTGGGGTTCGGATGACAAACCCTGTGATAAACCCAATATATTGTTGATCACATAGTTCTTATGTAAATTCACAAACATGGAAGCTACCAGAAATTGTTTAACCACATCAGATAATAGTTAGATTGTAACCCTAACGTTATCAAATATTGATCATAATTATTTTCAATGCACGTTGTTAGATGTTCGACAGGGGGAAAGTCACTCTGCCACGTTGTGTTTGTGTTGGCCGTGTTTCGGGGAGTTGGAAGGTGGCAGAAGGTGTTTCTGTGCTTCAAAATATTTGTCAAAACTACACTCGAAAATTTATGCTTATTGGCAACTATAGTTGTTTTGGAATCACATCAGTGCAAGCGTGAGGGAAACAAAACAGTGTGAAAACAAACATTCGATTCATGACAGAGGTGCCAGAAATGATTTTATTCTTTCATGTTGCGGCGAGGTGCTTGAAGTGTGGCGGATTGTGTCGGATTGTGTTTTTGAGGGTTTCAACACATGGTGGCCGAGTGACTTGCCACAATACAATCTTTTTTTTTTTTTTTTGCTATACAATTGTAATCAAAAATTGAGTAAAATGAAACGGACGTGTATATATTTCCTTGACGTTTTAGGTCACCATGAAAAAAACTGGCCTTGCATGTTGTGTGTTTTGTTGTGAGCTGTGTCTCGCTCTGATTGGTAGATGATGTGTCAAAACAATCGTTTGCTTCTTCGGGTGTTTGCCGTGTTCTCATTACCGGACCAATTCCTTGATCGACCAGCTCAGCATTTTATAATTTTTACTGGAAGAACAAATTTCATATAAGAATAATAATAGTAACATTAGTACAAACTTAAAGGGCAAGTTATTTTATCAACTGTTATACTTATTAGAATGTATTCTATGCTCTGCTGGCACTCGATAATTTGAGGTTACGGTGCAAACAAGAATAAAAGGGTAAGTTACCTAATTTAATAATACTAATGCAATACAAAATTAATTAAAAATAGTTTTCATTTTTTAGCATTCAAGATGAAAATGGTCCACAGTTTAGTATTTCTAGGAGTGTTAACTCTCGTCGGAATGGCTACCGGTGAATCCAAAAGCCATCCAATCACTACGCAGCTTTCCGCAAAATGGGGCATAACGCCAGTAGAACTGGAGATAGCGGAATTCATTGAGGAGGAAAATGTCAATTTGTTTTGGGACTACATAGATCTACTAAACAAAATACCAAATGGGTTGAACAGCATAGGTAAAAATTCAAACAATACTGCTTTGACGTGTTTATTAAATATTACTTTCTCTCGTAGGGACTGAGCTGGACCGATATAAAAAATCAATCGAAATTGCAGAAATTTTGCTTGGAATTGGTCAAACGAATTTGTTGAAACTTGCCCTCTCACTTCATAGTTTCTCTGCAAAAGTTCAAGCTCATCTTCAGATTGCTAACGAGGTACTAAAACAAGGTGATTGTGAGACGTCTGCCTTCGTGAATATAGGAGGCAAGATAGCGTGTGATGAAAGTGACCTGAGAAGTATCCTAAAAACAGTCGAAAAGGACCAAATGAAAATTGAAACCTACAGCCTGGATCATATCTACCCAGCGTCCGAAAATAATTCTTTAACAGCTGTCTTATATGCACAAATTGGAACTGAATCGTTCTATAACTTCCACGTCATTCTTAAGAAAGAAGCCGAGAGGGGAGCGTTAAAATATGTTTTTCGTCATTTCATCAAAACTGTGTCAGGTAAAAAAATGCGCTTGTCGGGATACGGAGTCGAATTGCATCTGAAATCAACTGAGTACAAAAGTCAGGATGATTCACCGCGTGCGCAAGATCAAGAAGCAATCCTTAATGATGACTCTGCTGAACCGGAAGTTGAGGGTTTCGATTTTGTCAAGTTAAAGGAGCGATTGCCACACCTTTCACATTCGTTAGATCGTTTCCGCAATTCCCTGCAGGAAAAACATGAAGAAATTGCTCCACTCAAGGCCTGGGAATTTCAGGAGTTGGGTTTGCAGGCAGCTCAAAGAATTGCACAAATTCAGGGTGAAGAGGCGCTACAGATACTGCAGTTTACCGCTCAAAATTTCCCGACGCAAGCCAAATCCCTACTTGCTCAAACAGTTTCGGAAGATTTCAAAAAAGAAATGCGTCACAACATTGAAGTTCTGGGACGCAATCTAAATCTTCAACCGCCAGATTCGGCTTTGTTTTTGAATGGGTTATTTTTCGATGCTGATACAATTGATACGATTACCCTGTTGGATACCCTCAGAACAGAAATGCACGTATTGGAAGGTTTGAACAAGATTAATCTTCGTGGTAAAACGGCTGCTCCACTTTTGGCACTGGATCTTACGTCTTCATCCAAAGAGTTTGCCATAGATATTCGCGATTCAGCTATCACGTGGATAAACGATTTAGAAAACGACGCCCAATATAGACGTTGGCCAGGTAGTGTCATGGACCTATTACGCCCCACTTTTCCAGGAATGCTACGGAATATTCGTAAGAATTTGTTCAATCTAGTGCTTGTAATAGATCCAATTATTTATGATGAAAGCGGTCGAGGTATCGTGAAACTTGCTGAAAGTTTTGTTGTTCATTCGGCTCCAGTTAGAGTAGGTTTGGTGTTTGACACCAGAGCAAGTTCGAATAAAGAAGTCGATTATCGTGCCATCACATGTGCTTTTAATTATGCGCACCAAAAGAAAGGATCTACCGACGCTCTGGGCTTTTTAACTGATGTAAGTAATTAACCTCTATTTTATTCAAATCATTGAACTAAATATTTATTTACCATACAGCTATTTGCTGCATCAACAAAACGTGACATCACGCATGAAGATATTCGGAAGCAGCTGAAAAAATCGTTCTCTAAGCTGAAATCAGACGAAATTGATGAAATTGTTGGTGAAGATTCCGACTATGATTACGGTCGACAGTTGTCACAAGAATTTGTTGGAAGGTTAGGCTTCAAGGTGACACCCCAGGCACTTATGAATGGCGTTCTGCTTTCGCAGAGCACACTTAACACTGACGACTTCGAAGAAACCATCCTAACGGAAATTATGCAACAAACTCCCACTATTCAAAAGGCTGTCTATAAGGGTGACCTGAATGACGGAGAACCGGTGATCGATTATCTAATGAAACAACCGCATGTTATGCCGCGATTAAATCAGCGAATACTGTCAGTCGAAGATCCAGTTTTCCTTGATGTGTCCGGTAATCCTCATCTGGACCTCGAGGATGTATCTGCTATGGCCCAATTGTCAAACTCTGATTTAACGGCTACATTGATCAAGAATCTAAAATATCTCGGGGGAAAGTCCAGCTTCGAAAAGTATATGGGTCAGCGATTACATTTCCAAAGCGTTTGGGTTGTGGCAGATCTGAAACAAACTAGTGGTCGTCAACTCTTGCGTAACGCGTTGCGATTTATGGTAAGTACCTACTCCCATTTATCAAATGACTTTAAAATTATCTAAAAACATACGTTTTAGAAATCAACAAGTGGAACCCGAGTTGCGTTTATTCCCAACGTAGACGGCACCGATGCCATACGATCTGAATTGAAAAAGGATGTGAATGCTCTCGTGTGGGCTACTATTAACACACTTCAGCCCGATGAGGCAACGGAGGTGGTCATAAATCTCTTGAAGCAAGCTGAAGAAGGGACGGACTTCGAAGCTCCTGATTCAGTGCTCGGTTTTATTCCAGCAACGCAACTTCATTTGAAAATGCTTCGCGTTTACTGTCAACGGGTACTGAAAATGAAGACATCTCTCAGTGCTCTGGTGGCCAATGGACGAGTTTTGGGACCGTTAGATGAGGACGAAGTTTTTGATTCGGAAGATTTCGGCTTGTTGGAAAAGTTTATCAATCTACAATACACCGACAAGATCCGGCAGGCTTTGAAAGAAGCGTCAGCCGACGGAGAAGACGTTGAAATAACCAGTGATACCATTTTTAAACTGGTTGCGATTTTAGTACCTCGGCAGCAATCAAAATCGCGTTTCAATATACCAGCAGAAATACAGGAAAACCATACCGTGGTCCGACTTAGTCCGAAGTCCAAGGATTTACCATTCTTCGAGATCGTAGCAGTGCTAGATCCTGCCTCAAGAGGAGCCCAAAAAGTGTCGTCGCTGCTGATACTGTTGCGCAACGTGATAAACTGCAATATGCGATTGATTCTTTGTGCTGTCGATAGACACAGTGATATGCCAGTAAAAACGTAAGTAAATTACCATATGATTTTGGCAAACAAAGAATTCTAATGCCATATATAAAGATATCAGATGTGTCCGTATTCTTTATCATATACTAAATACTTTTAAGCTAATTGAGGCTAGTAATGGAATTTCATGAATTTTTTTAGCAATTTGGGGCTACGGACGAACGCTTGCTGCAGTTGTCTATGTGTGTTCAGTTTTGTTCGTGTTCAACCTTGGATTTGAATTGATTTACTATCGTCAACTGCTGGTAGACCGTTAATTACATTCTGTTCTTACTCCAGTTGTAATCTTCCTTCGTGGAGGTGATTTAATGTTAACTTCTTGTTCCTTCGCAATTCTTGCTGACTCTTTTTGTTTACTGATCCCAGTATCTCCTTCGGTTCATCATTACGAATTTGGGTGTACATCTAGCGTTTCTAATCCGACCTCACCGTCAGCTTCTGTTTCTATGGTGGCTGTGCCTTCGGTTACTGCACATCCGTGATTTTCCTTCCCATTTGCTCGAGTTTCAATTTAGTTTTTTTGATTTATGTACGTTAAAACTTATGTGTGTATAGATGTAAGTTGGTTTCATACCATTTTTCGTTCTCAATCATTGTTAAACCTACATGTTCATTTAGATTATAACTACTTACATTTAGTTTCCCCTGCATCAAGGACCTAGTTTTATCCCAGCATGTAGTGCAATCATTGGCTAGTCCTAGTAAATGTAATAGAAAGTTAGCTTAAGTTCTACTTCATAATGTGGCCTGTTTTACTTTCTTACCGGTAGCATACGATGGCAATACAACGGGGGAGGTAGCTCATCAAATCTACTGGTCTGCCTCTAGGCATCTTGCTATGAGGTACCAGGAGGGTCTCCACCGATTATCTGTCGATCTGCCAAATTTGGAAAACACCTGCATTGAGTTATCTCAAATTATAATAATCCGTCCACTATAGCACAGAACATTGCGAGTGGTTGAGTGGATTGGAGATAATGAAGTCATTGGGTATACGACCAAGTCTCCCCCAGGTAGTGCTAAATCGATGAACTTGGACATCAATAGAAGCAAAGTAGCCAGAAGGCACGAAATACATCTATGGACTCTTATTTTTACCAGGTCCCTCAATCGTAGTTCTTGATGGATTAGCGTGGATTGTTCTTTAAGTATATTTTACTATTAGACTATTATATATATCAAATACCAAAAGTCCTCCCAAAGGCAAAAGGAGCATACATTAATCTTTCTAGCATCTATGCTTCCAACCAGAGATGGCATTTCGCACTAATGTTACGCCAGCGCGTGAGATTTTTACCTTCACAGAGGATAACCATAACTCACCGCAGATAATGCAAAGCGCTCTTTTATTCGGTGGTAAATAGATAGAGTGAAAGGGTGCGCCTGCGCCAGTAAGGGGATGGCTTGGAGTGAGTGAATCACTCTCTCTGTTAAACGGCCGCTCTCACGTGCTTTCATCTGTCTTCGCCCACGTCGCTCTCGCCTGCGATCGCTGCCGCGTACTCTTGGGCGAGAACGCGCCAGTGCTCTCTCTGTGATTCGCTGGTGCGGTTGATAGTGAAAACTTTGTTGGATTTGTAAAAAATGTCCGAAAAAAAGGAAGCGGAAAGAAACATTCTTCTTTCTTCCCTTCGTTATGTAGCGCCAAAGCGAATTTGCAATCACTGCTGTATATTAGCAGAAGAGGGGGCGCACACGTCTGGGAATTTATCTGCATCCACTTCTGTGAATTTGAGTGCTTTTCTTCTCACTCTAGAGCGATCGAGTGTTGTGTGAATAAAAACCATTTTTTCACACTCACATGCGCTACCCGCAAGCAAACACGTAAACAAGAGAGAAGAGCTCTCGTTGAGGTAGGAAGAGTGTGTGGAAAAATTAAAATCTCTCTTTACCACACTGAGGATATGGACATCACTGCTTCCAACCGATTCGGAAAGTAGCCGCGCATGAGACTGGTCGCATTTGGAAAACAGCGAACGATCCTACGGATAAAATAGTAAAATTGCCTACGAAAAAAATAGTTTTGCGTTTTGGTGGTAGTAACTAACTAGTGGAACCGGAATACAAAAGAAAAGCAGTAGTTGAGCAGAATATGAGTGTGGAAGACGGTGCCCCATTGGGGGCACCATTGGATATAAGAATGGACAATGACGGAGAACAAAATGGCGACACCGGTGCGGCGTGTTCATACGTTGAAGATGGCGGACTAAATACAGGAACAAAACAGAAGAAAAACGGAATACAAGGAGAAAAAGTGTTCGTAAATTACAAATACCAAGGCAACGATGAAGGCCCATTTCGAGTTTTGGTACAGCGAGATGCGATGGAAAACGACCGATTCACTGGAATCAACAAGATTAATGTTGGAATGGTACTTAAGCAGAATGGATTCAACAAGTCGATCATTGACATCAAGAAAACCGGAAGGAACAAAGTGATGGTATACATGTTGGACATGAACGAGGCTAACCGTCTAACAACTTGCAGGAATTTGAGTCTAAAACATTACAGAGCATTCATCCCGAAATATCTCGTAATGGTAAAGGAGTTATCAATGGAATACCGGAAACAATTTTGGACCAAGAGCTGCTGGAGAATATCGAGTGTAGTACCACTGTATCGGAAGTTTTCAGAATGTCAAGGACAAGGGACAGTAAGAGAGTACCGTCAAGTAATATCGGAATCGTGTTTCGAGGCAACAAGTTACCTTCCCAAATAAAGTTGTTCAGAGTCAGTGTCATCGTAAAACCATACATCACAAAGGCAGTAATGTGTCAGCAATGTCTACGTTACGGCCACATCGCAGCCAATTGCAAAGGACAGGCAAGGTGTGGAAATTGTGGAAACAGTCACGACGAAAAACATTGCAACCAAGAAACCAAATGCGCGAACTGCTATGGAAGACATCGAGCAACGGAAGCGAACTGTCCTGCTAGAGAACAACAGACCAAAATCAAGACACTGATGGCACACAGAAACCTGACATATTTCGAGGCGAGACAGGAGATAATCATACCTACACAAAACAGCTACAGCATTTTGGAACACACAGAAGAATTCAAGACAATCCAAGAAAGTTACGCCGAGGCATTGAAAAGGAAGAGCGCGACAAAACCTGCGGTGAGTACAAATCGGTCCAATATTAACAAAAAAGCTTTAAAGGAAAAGCAAAAAACTCAATCGGAAGCAGAGGATGAACATGAAATGGAGGAGGAGCCCTCAAGAAAAAGGAAAGCGGCAGAAAGGTTGAATCAGGAACAAAAACAAGAATCAATATCGATGGAGAAACATTTGGAGCTACGTAAGAGATGGGAAGAAAAAATGAAAGAAATGGCAGAACAACGGGAAACATACAAGCAGATGGTGAACAACACGTTCCAGAATCTTTCAATGGCTGTTAGCCGCAATGATGATTCGAGCTACACTATGATCATTGAAGCAGTAAGAACATTAGCACAATCTCTTGGGTACTCAGTGCAAGAAACAAGTGACGTCAGTAACATTCAAGGTGCTTCAAAATAATATCCAGAGCCTGGGAAAAAATAAGATAGAGCTCTCACATGAGCTTCACACAAATAAGTATGACGCTGCAATACTGGCTGAAATATGGGTAAATGACAACAACTTAATACCACTAAGCATATCAGGATACCACAAGATTCTTGCGCCCAGACCAACCGAAATTGGTGGTGGAGTGGGAATATATCTTAGGACTGTATACAATTTTCAAACACTAACTCTAACCAGTACAAATATGTTTGAAGTAGTAGGTATAAAAATAACTAATTTACAGTTACACATAGTCTCTATTTACATAAATCCACGAATCTCAACGGGAGATCTAAAAACAGGCCTTGCAAACCTTATATTAGAAACTAGAGGAATGTCTAAATTATTAATAGGAGGTGATTTTAACGCACACAACACATCTTGGGGATGCAATAGCAATAACAACAAAGGAAACATAGTATTAGACAATATACTAACCTCAAATCTGTTGATAATCAACAATGGAGAGAAAACATACAGGCCTACAAATTTATCAGACAGACCAAGCGCTATAGACTTGTCACTCTGCAGTCCAGCTATATTTACTAATTCAGTTTGGCAAGTTAAGGACCACTCCATAGGAGGCTCTGGACATTTAGTGATACACATTGAATTTGGAGACGTAAAACCTAAGAAAGAAAGAGAAAAATATAATTATAACAAAATCAATAAGGAGATAAAGGAGATCAGTCACACTGATTTCGAATCAATTCAAGATCTAGAAAATATTATACAATCAAAAATTTAAAACAGTAAATTGGTTAACACATATACACCTAAATACTACTGGAGTAATGAGCTCAGCACATTATATGAGGAGAAAAAAATAGCCAGAAAGAGATACAACCAATGCTCCAACGGGGAAAATCTATGTGCTTTACAAAAGGCAAACGCCAAATTCTTGAGAGAAAAAAAGACGCTGATGAGAGAAAAGTTAGCAGAAATTACCAAAAATATAGACCCAAGAGATACCATAGGCAATTGGAAGCTAGTCAAGAACCTTAAGCATAGGCATGAAGATAAACCAAAAAACAACGTCATACTGATCTCCAAAGATGCAGCTCGTCAGTTCCTAGAAAACAATTTCGATACAGCTCCAACAAGCAACCCACGAAGCAACCATAGGCATTCGGAAGAGAAAGAAAACCTTATGACACTAGACAGTCTAAACGGATTTTTGCAAACTAAGAGAAAACACTCAGCCCCCGGGACGGATGGAATCACATATAGCATGTTAAGGGAACTGAACACGGACTCCAAGTTGAAGGTTATAGAGGAACTAAATTCTTACTACAAAGTTGGACACCTTCCGGACCACCTTAAAGAAGTGAGGATGATAACCATACTCAAGGTTGGGCGTGAACAAAATGACCTTTCAGCCTACAGACCAATAGCAATGCTATCTACACTAACAAAATCCATCAATGGAAATGTTTTAACAAGGATTAAAAAACATGTAAACGAAAAACAGTTGATACCAAAGTACTCGTTTGGATTTCAATCAGAGAAATCGACAGAAGACTGCTTGGAGTTTGCCACGAATTATATCATGGAAGGAAAACGAAAAGGACAGGTATGCATTGGAGTTTTCTTCGACTTTTCTAATGCTTTCAACACGGTAGAATTACAAAAACTTTTGGTAACACTGGAAAATATGCAGTTCCCCATGGATATAACGCAATGGATAGCTACTATAAGTTCGATAACTCCATAGTGATATTCATCACATGTCTCGTACTTAGCTACCATCGAAGATTTAAACTTAGTTCCATTTATTGTTAAACTGTCGACAACAGTAACTTTTTCGGGGAAATCAAATAACAATAATAAAAGATCCAAATTTGTTTTTAGTACTTCTCTGTAGGATTCTGCAATATGGACGTTGAGAGCATATTCGTGGTTGAGAATGGAATTGATCTGCCTGAAATTTGATCTTGTGGCTATACTATAGGTAATATTTTTAAAATTAGGGCATGTTCTAGCTTGCCCCTTGCTTTCTTTAAATTTCGCCTCAAAAATAAAACAACTGGTAATAGGACCATTCTAACGTAAAATTTCTGGGTAATGAGCAAGATAGTGAACCTTATTTATGGCATTTATACCTGGAAAGCAAGTTGTGTACAATTCATGAAACCTTTCAATGGCAGTGTCCAATTCATCGACTTGAGAGTATAAAAGTTTGTTTGAAAAACAGAAATAGTTAATTTTTAATAGTGCTCCTATGATGCGATCATAATTCTGTTTATATTGCGATATATGTGTGAAAAACATAAAAGGGAAAGCCCGTAGAAGTAGCCAGCATTGTGACGCAGATTGGCTGATAGATATTTTAGATGACTTCAATGTGACCAAACTAAAGTTAGCTGATGGTTTATTCTCGGACTCCTCCCTACCATATTCAAATGACTCGATGATTTCATTCAATTTAGTGCAAGTAATGAGTTTCCTTTCTATTACTAAATTCACTCCTTCACAAAGGTCATGCATCGGATCCATATACCAGTTTTTTCCATAGTTGAAAAACCGTAGCTCGTGGAAACAACATTCTCCAACAATTCCACACAGAGTAGGTGTTGTTTTTTTACTGCGAACAGCTTGAAGATCTGCTGCAATGGTTCCAGCAGACCTATGATGGTAAATATTACCAAATCGTCCAGCAAGTAGATCGTTACGAGCTATATAGCATATCCGGCAGAATAATGTTGATTGTGGGCCCATTATCTCAAATACTTCATGCAATGCTGCTGTATCTCCTACTATGTTGACCAATACTGCATGAATAATTTCAGTTCGATCCATTTTCATAGAGTATCCATTATCAGATTCCAGAACTTTCAGCTCCTCAATAAGCGGCTGAAGCACTTTCTTATAACCATACTTTTTCAATACTTTAGTTTCTACAATCTGCGCCAAATATACGCGGCTCAGTGATGAATTTATAACAGAGTCAAAATTTTGCACTTTAAAGCTTATGATTGTAAGCTTTTTGTTTCCTTTTCTTGATCCTAAAGGGTTGAGATACTCTACCTCATCTAAGTGAATGATTAATCGGAGTGCGAATGGATACTTTGAAAAATACCTGCTGTTCTTGAACATCGTTCCGTCTTTGAAAGTTTGAAGCACGTCATCGCTTCTACAGTTTTCCGCGTAAACATTAGCGCGTGCTTCGGGATTTCACATAAGCATTTCAAGGGTCCGTGCAACAGAAATGTACTGGCTTACTTCCTTGATCGTTTTTGTACGTTTCTGCATTTCTAAACGTTTCCTTCCCAATCGCCCCGAAAGAAGACGTGTTTTAGTGACAATTTGTCGCTGGCCCAATACTATCTGTTGAGGAACCGAAACAGAGCCATGAGCTTTCAGAGCCAAATAGGAAATATTTTCTTGTGGGCTCTTGACGTCTTTGAATGGATCCCCTATTTCCAAAGAATTTAAAAATTTTGAACAATCGGCATCACTAACATAAAGCCCTTTGGCATCTACAAATAGTTTGAAATTGCCAATTACGAATCGTTGGTATAGTTGCAGCAACTCAGTGGAATACGACATAAACTTTCCAACTTTTATTTCCGTTAGAGACAAATCTGCCCGGAGGAGAGTAAATGCTTTACACATTTTATACTTAAGTTGATTTACCGAGATGGTAGATGCAAAAAATAGCGGATTCAATATTTCATCCTCATTTATGGCATTCGGGGCACTAGATAATGATGGATCTTCCTCAAGATCAATCGAATTCTCGCTGACACCCTCGTCTTCTGGAGGATTTAAAACCTCTTCAACATTACCGACTGCATGAAAACTTATGACATGCCGTATAAAATGCTTGTAGAAGCAGAATGTAACTGAACAATTTGCACAAGCAATAGGAGTTGTATTGCGACTAGCGGTGAAAACACGATGGATCGATTGAACGTGCTCTTTGTAGGTAATTATGCTTCCCGGAACAAATTCAGAACACCCGGGAATGCAACAGTTGATACCTAGCATAGGATGTTTGCATAGAAATGGAAGAAATTTAAATTGTTCTAATGAAAACTTACCAGTCAGTATGCCATACGTATCCCCATCGACTGAGTTTCGGATCTGCTCCATAGCGAAGTTTTCTACTTAAACTTGATAATTTTAAAATGATAACAAACGAAACTCCTCTTATTGTGTTTTTAATTTTTTGTTTGTTGAATGACTGCACGCTGAGTAAGTCTTACTCACTTTGACGTTTCTCACTTACTCATTTTTTGACAACTCCATACTTGGGACAAAACTGAGTAGAATCGACTCACTCAGTGAGTAGCTCCAAAATAGCGTGTACTACACGCTCGTTTGTAATTACTCAAAACTGAGTAGAAAACGACTCAGTTTCGTTAAAAGTGGAACTAACCTAATTAGAGTAATTGAAGGGTTACTCATTTTTGATTAAATAGGTCACCTGTCCAAATTAGAGTAAACATCACTCAGTCACGCTTGTTTGTATTTTTTCAAAACTGAGTAGAAAACGACTCACTTTTGTTAAAAGCGGAAGTACCCTAATTAGAGTAGCTATAAAGTTACTCATTTCGGATTAACTAAGTCATTTATCAAAATTTGAGTCAACATTACTCAGTATCTAATTTTTTTTGTTATTTTATTTTAATGAAATCCGACTGATCCGAATTGATCATTTCCGACAACTGGCCAGTTGAAACGGAAGTGTAGAAAAACTTTAAATTTGTAATTCTATGAACTGAATTACAATCTAAATATTCATGGATTGAATTCGGCACCTAGACTTAAATTTTTTGTTGTTTACAACATACAGTAGTCCCATCTTGAAAACTATTGATCGACTGAACCTTAGACTCAACCACGTTTTTCGCTTTTGACAGCTTCATTATAATTACTCTATTTTTAAAAGTACAGCGCTTTTACAATCAGAGTAGCATTTACTCAGTTTCCTTATATCAATTTACTCAGTTTTTGACATTAAGCATGGAAATACGAAACTGAGTGAAAGTTACTCTATTTAGAGTAGATCTGAACGAGCGTGTAGAATATTATTTACAGAGAGGTACTAGAAAAACAGCAACACTGCTTTTCTTTTCGACTTCGGCAACACTGTTTTCTTGTCAAAACAAAATCAGCTGCTCAAGATCTACCGATGGTACCAGGGAAAGTAGCCGCGCATGAGACTGGTCGCATTTGGAAAACAGCGAACGATCCTACGGATAAAATAGTAAAATTGCCTACGAAAAAAATAGTTTTGCGTTTTGGTGGTAGTAACTAACTAGTGGAACCGGAATACAAAAGAAAAGCAGTAGTTGAGCAGAATATGAGTGTGGAAGACGGTGCCCCATTGGGGGCACCATTGGATATAAGAATGGACAATGACGGAGAACAAAATGGCGACACCGGTGCGGCGTGTTCATACGTTGAAGATGGCGGACTAAATACAGGAACAAAACAGAAGAAAAACGGAATACAAGGAGAAAAAGTGTTCGTAAATTACAAATACCAAGGCAACGATGAAGGCCCATTTCGAGTTTTGGTACAGCGAGATGCGATGGAAAACGACCGATTCACTGGAATCAACAAGATTAATGTTGGAATGGTACTTAAGCAGAATGGATTCAACAAGTCGATCATTGACATCAAGAAAACCGGAAGGAACAAAGTGATGGTATACATGTTGGACATGAACGAGGCTAACCGTCTAACAACTTGCAGGAATTTGAGTCTAAAACATTACAGAGCATTCATCCCGAAATATCTCGTAATGGTAAAGGAGTTATCAATGGAATACCGGAAACAATTTTGGACCAAGAGCTGCTGGAGAATATCGAGTGTAGTACCACTGTATCGGAAGTTTTCAGAATGTCAAGGACAAGGGACAGTAAGAGAGTACCGTCAAGTAATATCGGAATCGTGTTTCGAGGCAACAAGTTACCTTCCCAAATAAAGTTGTTCAGAGTCAGTGTCATCGTAAAACCATACATCACAAAGGCAGTAATGTGTCAGCAATGTCTACGTTACGGCCACATCGCAGCCAATTGCAAAGGACAGGCAAGGTGTGGAAATTGTGGAAACAGTCACGACGAAAAACATTGCAACCAAGAAACCAAATGCGCGAACTGCTATGGAAGACATCGAGCAACGGAAGCGAACTGTCCTGCTAGAGAACAACAGACCAAAATCAAGACACTGATGGCACACAGAAACCTGACATATTTCGAGGCGAGACAGGAGATAATCATACCTACACAAAACAGCTACAGCATTTTGGAACACACAGAAGAATTCAAGACAATCCAAGAAAGTTACGCCGAGGCATTGAAAAGGAAGAGCGCGACAAAACCTGCGGTGAGTACAAATCGGTCCAATATTAACAAAAAAGCTTTAAAGGAAAAGCAAAAAACTCAATCGGAAGCAGAGGATGAACATGAAATGGAGGAGGAGCCCTCAAGAAAAAGGAAAGTGGCAGAAAGGTTGAATCAGGAACAAAAACAAGAATCAATATCGATGGAGAAACATTTGGAGCTACGTAAGAGATGGGAAGAAAAAATGAAAGAAATGGCAGAACAACGGGAAACATACAAGCAGATGGTGAACAACACGTTCCAGAATCTTTCAATGGCTGTTAGCCGCAATGATGATTCGAGCTACACTATGATCATTGAAGCAGTAAGAACATTAGCACAATCTCTTGGGTACTCAGTGCAAGAAACAAGTGACGTCAGTAACATTCAAGGTGCTTCAAAATAATATCCAGAGCCTGGGAAAAAATAAGATAGAGCTCTCACATGAGCTTCACACAAATAAGTATGACGCTGCAATACTGGCTGAAATATGGGTAAATGACAACAACTTAATACCACTAAGCATATCAGGATACCACAAGATTCTTGCGCCCAGACCAACCGAAATTGGTGGTGGAGTGGGAATATATCTTAGGACTGTATACAATTTTCAAACACTAACTCTAACCAGTACAAATATGTTTGAAGTAGTAGGTATAAAAATAACTAATTTACAGTTACACATAGTCTCTATTTACATAAATCCACGAATCTCAACGGGAGATCTAAAAACAGGCCTTGCAAACCTTATATTAGAAACTAGAGGAATGTCTAAATTATTAATAGGAGGTGATTTTAACGCACACAACACATCTTGGGGATGCAATAGCAATAACAACAAAGGAAACATAGTATTAGACAATATACTAACCTCAAATCTGTTGATAATCAACAATGGAGAGAAAACATACAGGCCTACAAATTTATCAGACAGACCAAGCGCTATAGACTTGTCACTCTGCAGTCCAGCTATATTTACTAATTCAGTTTGGCAAGTTAAGGACCACTCCATAGGAGGCTCTGGACATTTAGTGATACACATTGAATTTGGAGACGTAAAACCTAAGAAAGAAAGAGAAAAATATAATTATAACAAAATCAATAAGGAGATAAAGGAGATCAGTCACACTGATTTCGAATCAATTCAAGATCTAGAAAATATTATACAATCAAAAATTAAAAACAGTAAATTGGTTAACACATATACACCTAAATACTACTGGAGTAATGAGCTCAGCACATTATATGAGGAGAAAAAAATAGCCAGAAAGAGATACAACCAATGCTCCAACGGGGAAAATCTATGTGCTTTACAAAAGGCAAACGCCAAATTCTTGAGAGAAAAAAAGACGCTGATGAGAGAAAAGTTAGCAGAAATTACCAAAAATATAGACCCAAGAGATACCATAGGCAATTGGAAGCTAGTCAAGAACCTTAAGCATAGGCATGAAGATAAACCAAAAAACAACGTCATACTGATCTCCAAAGATGCAGCTCGTCAGTTCCTAGAAAACAATTTCGATACAGCTCCAACAAGCAACCCACGAAGCAACCATAGGCATTCGGAAGAGAAAGAAAACCTTATTACACTAGACAGTCTAAACGGATTTTTGCAAACTAAGAGAAAACACTCAGCCCCCGGGACGGATGGAATCACATATAGCATGTTAAGGCAACTGAACACGGACTCCAAGTTGAAGGTTATAGAGGAACTAAATTCTTACTACAAAGTTGGACACCTTCCGGACCACCTTAAAGAAGTGAGGATGATAACCATACTCAAGGTTGGGCGTGAACAAAATGACCTTTCAGCCTACAGACCAATAGCAATGCTATCTACACTAACAAAATCCATCAATGGAAATGTTTTAACAAGGATTAAAAAACATGTAAACGAAAAACAGTTGATACCAAAGTACTCGTTTGGATTTCAATCAGAGAAATCGACAGAAGACTGCTTGGAGTTTGCCACGAATTATATCATGGAAGGAAAACGAAAAGGACAGGTATGCATTGGAGTTTTCTTCGACTTTTCTAATGCTTTCAACACGGTAGTATTACAAAAACTTTTGGTAACACTGGAAAATATGCAGTTCCCCATGGATATAACGCAATGGATAGCAAACTTTCTTCACAACCGGAAGTTGATCCTGCAAACAGAAGAGGGAAAAGTTGAGAGGAACATCTCCCAAGGATTGCCCCAGGGAGACGTACTCTCGCCAATACTATTTAATTTGTACACGGCAAAACTGCACAACGGAACACAAGCGGATGTGGTGACAATACAATTTGCAGACGATTTTTTTAAAATAATAAGAGGACACACTCGCGAGCAAGCGATAGCCAAAGCGCAAACAGAAATAAACCACTTTGCAAATATATGTACCGATCTACATCTTAAGCTGAACGAGACAAAAACAAAGGCAATACTATTCACTGCTGCAAACATCGACCTGAACTTAAAAGTAGGACATATAGGTATAGAAACAATCAGGAATTATAAATATCTGGGAGTCTACCTAGACAAAAATCTATCGTATGGAACACACATCAGGACGATGAAAAATAAAATTAGTGACCGACAGAACATGCTTAAAATTATTGGAAGCATAAAGAAAGGTGCCACCCCACAGGTCATGACAATGTTCCATAAAGCCCTGTACGGAAACTACATTCTCTACGGATCATCCTTATATGGAGGAACATCGAAAACGTATCAAAACATGCTTGATGTATCCAACAGACAGTGTCAAAGGATAGCGACCGGATGCACCAGGACAACTCCAATAAATACCTTAGCAGCCTTGAGCAACGAAAAACCACTGCACCTTATACGGGAATACCATACCAAGAAAAGAATCGCACAACACATCAGAAGACAGGACCCTATCGGGAAGCAGCTTCTGCAATTGACAGCAACAGAGGATGTAATTCCGGAAGACCAACGTACATACATGGAAAAAGTATTTCTGGAGAACGTGGATCAGCTGCTGAATGTGTATCAGAATCGGAAGAACACTACAAACGAATCGGAAGTCACAATCGAAACTCTGGTAGACGGGATGCCACCCTCAAAGCACAATTTGGCGGCAAGTGCTATTCGGCAGATAACGAATAACGTGATCAACACTAAATATGCTCAATGGGAGCATATATATACCGATGCATCACAATCCGATACCAATTGTAGCATAGGAGTGCTCATTGAAGAAAACGGTACAAAAATCAGCATGAGACTGGAATACAGGTGTTGCATAATGACAGCAGAAATATTGGCAATATGGATAGCAACGAGAGAGGCACCAATATCACAGCAACTTAAAACAGTCATATTCACGGATTCGCAATCAGCATGCTGGTACTTAATCAACCAGGCTACCCAGGAAAACATAGACCAAATTTCCCACGAAATATTCGAAAACATGGCAAAGAAACGCATTTCATTACAATGGATTCCAGCGCACGTGGGCGTCGAAGGCAATGAAAGAGCGGACGAGTTGGCTAAACATGGCTCAAACAGCCCAGCCATACTACGGAACCAATTACTCTGGCACGATGTTATTTGCGACTTTAAAAAACAGCTACAGGAGAACACGAACCACTGGTATCGAGGAATCGCTCTCGAAGAAGGAAAAGGTCGGAAGTTTTATGATATAATGCAACACTTTCCGGTAAAACCATGGTACTGGAATCAAAAACAAATGAACGGAGAGGATGTAAGACTCCTAAACCGAATCATGTCTGGTCACGACTATTCTAATTTTTGGCTAGCAAAACTAAGAATAAGAGACGTCGAAGAATGCGACCTGTGTGAGGAACTGGATACTACAGAACACGCACTGCTTTGGTGCATCAAATATGGACACATAAGAAACCATTTCGACTGGGATCAGTATCGAAACTTGAAAGATCTAATAGGAAACCTAGATGAAGACAAACTTAAGGAGATAATCAAATTTGTTAAATTGGCTAGATTGAAGCCATAAATACCGTACGTTAAAAAATACCAGAGGGCAGCAACTGGCGAATGTGAGGCACGTCACCCAAGCCAAAACTAACAAAATCCAACAACAACAACAACAACAAGATCTACCGATAATAATATTGTAACGAACTCAATAATTTCAGCGCTACTGTTTCCAATAACAATCTCCTCGATTGTTTCTCGGACAAATAGTCGGAACTCGATAAACGTCGATCTGCGGATGTGGACGCCTCAGATGGAATGGATTTCTCGATATTTATGGTTGTGGTGAGTTTTTTGGGCACCTCGAATGTCTGGAATGAATGTCTCTCCTATTTAGTTGCTTCCTGTTAATAAGGGTTCTATTGTCTACCGTTGCAATATCAGGATTGCTTAAAGGATGGCTGTTAACTACGATAGTGTGTATGCTCCTTGAATTGTATTGAATTAATGGTTTCGGTCGAAGAATAGTTATTCTGCAAGAAGTTAATAGCGCAGTTTGAGAAGGACACAACAAAGTTTTCGTATAGATTTCTATTATCAAGTCCACAAATCGACCTGCGCTGGTGTTATTATTGGCAATAAGTTGAGCTGAGCAACAACCTCAGAAACCTTTCCGTAGTGCTATGGGATGTTCCCGTTATGAGCGGGTGGATACAAGAATCTTCGTATCGTTTAATGATTTTTTTTGAATGAACATAATCCTCTGCTTTGTAAGCAGTCCAAAGTTGTTTTACATGTTTTATGACGAATGTTGGGTAATTTTTTATGGTTTAATTTTTGTTTGTAAGAGGATAAATCCGGATAGTAGTTGATGCTTCGGCTTCCAATTGTGGGATGTTTGAAATGTAGAGAAGGGTGTCCTTACTCGATGCTATTTTCGGTGTAACAAAGTTCAGTGCTCCGCCTGGTAGTTATAGGGGCTTATTGCGGTTTTCACTTCACGGTGAAAACGAATTGAAAACAAAAACCTTATTACGATTGTCACCAACTGAAAAAATATGAAAGAATTCATCCGAGGTGACGATTCGAATGAACTCGGTGTTATTATGGTTGCCACGGCACCATCACGCCACCGAAAAAAGTGACGCAAACCATAGATTTTCTGAGGGCTACTACGATTTTCACTTCACTATCACTTCCACATCACGGAGTTCATTTTTGATTACGGTGATACCAGTAATAGCATAAAAAAAGTGAGGTGGTGTGTAAGTGAAGTGAAAGTGATAGTGAAGGTGACAACCGTAATAAGCCCCATACTTGAATTCCTTGATTAATTAGCATGGTTCTGATAAGGTTGATCTCTTGGATAAATGGATGGAATGGATAAAATTTTACTATTTGTTGTTTGGATTTTTCAGAATAATATTGTTTCTTGGATGCCTATGAGTATTTTGTTGTTTATGTCAATATAGATATTGTTGTTATCATGTCTATTTCAATTAGCAGAATCTGTTTTTTTTTGTGTTTTTTCGATTATTTGATTGATTACGTTAGTCCGCTCTTCAATACGTTGGCCGATTTGTTTGTTGACTTTGTATTGCATGTTATTTTCTTTAATAAGGTCATTAAGTTTTTCGTTGTTGAACTGCAAATCTGGGGCGTTTGGGTTCCCAGCGATCTATTTCCATGTCGTGCCAATGGTTCCCCATTCCCATAGTATGTGATGTGTACGTGGCTGTATTTGTAGTAGATTTGTATGTTATTCTCTAATTTTTTTATTTTTCGACGTAATTCTGAGTAATAACAAAATATCCTTTTTGGTTGAAGTGTTCTTTATAGAAGACTCGAATATGTTGATATAAAGGTTCCGGAGGCATAGTGGTTGTCTGTTTTCCGTTATGCAATAATTTTACGTATTCAGCGATATGTTCTTTATCATAATTAGGTTGGCAAACGATATTACTTTTATATTGTCCAAACAACGTGTCTGATATCGTTGCTTCCATAGGGGAGATTCTAATTATTAGTTGATTTTTGGAAAAAAAAATGCGAGTACATTCAATAAAATTTATACAGTAATCAGTAGAATCGCCTGCTGAATAAATAATTGTAAATCTAAGGAGGAGTTATTACGTGGCTTAAGATTTTCTAATTGTGGAACAGCGCCGTCTGAGTCGACAAGCCAAAGATAAAATCATCATTATTATAACTTTCATTCACATTAACATCTAAAGGCGGTCTGCTAAGGGCGCATGCCACTACATTTGACTTCCGTTCTTTATATTTAGTTTCATAGTGATAATTCTCGAGGTCATGTCACCATCCGAGAATTTTTAAGTTATTTTTCGGAATATGTCTAGGGTTTTTTTTTTCATTAGGGCGAATCTACAATTGAGAGATTCTCTCCGGGCTAGCTCTCTTTCATTCATTACAGCGCCATTAAAAAACTTTCGAGGGATTCTTTAGTACAGATCGAAACACAACAGTGCTGGCTAGCATACTCTACAAATAGTAGAATGAAAAACGTAAAGGTGATTGGAATATGAATGAAAGAGAGCGAGCCCGGAGAGAATCTCTCAATTGTAGATTCGCCCTAATGAAAAAAAAAACCTAGATTTGATGAACTTTTAATGCTTATGATCGGTAACAAGGAGCCGTAAAGGTATGGTTTGAATTTATTCACTGCCCATATAATGGCAAGTGCTCTTTCTCATTGGCAACTCGATAGTTTCTGCAGCATTAAGTGTCCTGGCTGCAAATGCGATAGAACGTTTTATATTTTCTTGAATTGGGGAAAAGACGGCACCTAATCCGTATCTTGAAGCATCTGTTGTTTGGATAAATGATTGCCCGCATAACGAAAAACAATTTGCTTTATAGTCAAAACTGTATTTCGAATGTAAGATATATTATCACATTTTATGTTATTGTTATTAAATAGTTTAGTCTCATTTTTACCATACAACCTCTACATTAACACATATTGTTAATGTATGCCATATTGTCATTGAAAGGTTTTTTATTGTCTGCACTCGGTCTGGATTATACACCAACTTTTTGGCATAGAGTACAGCAAATATTTTGTTCGTGAGAATTGCCATTTTTTTATGATAACCTAACTTAACCGCCTATTCAGCATATTGTTATTTGGCCTTTTACCATCTGACATATTGTTAAAACTATATACATAGGAGATTGATAGTTTATAGTTGTCAACTTTAGAAGTAAATGTCGTAACAATAACGGAAACGATCGTCAACAATAAGGTAAATGATCCAGGAATGGTTAGTGATTATGCGGGTGATCAAATTGGCGGTAGGCTAAGATTTGGTCTGTGGCAATTATTTGTTTAAGGGTTTCAAATGCAGTTATATAAGATGTATCCTCTATCTCAACCATGGAATCTTTTTTTAAAGATTTTGTCATTGGCCTTGTGGTCGCTAAACTTCTAGCTGAACCAACGGCAAAATTGCCACAAAGCAACAACAACAACAGCATCATCATCACCATCGTCATCATAGACATTCGTCACCTTCACCATCGTTTACCATGGGTTCCGTTGTTGCTGGATCGACTATCGGTTCGGTCATGAGCCAACAATAACAGGATTGTTGAATCGCAACTGCAGACGGTAGATCATCCGCCTCGACACTGCCACCGCCACTCACTGCTGGAATTTGGAATGATAATCGAAAAACTCTCAGGAGTAATGATGGAAACCTAGACGCTTATTGTTATGATTTTTATGCTGACGTAAGAACTACACGACACTAAAAAAAACGCTACGCGAGACAAGACACAACATTTATCGTTCTTACAATTTAAAAAATTACCGGTTTCGGGCGTGATGCTGCCCGGAAATAGTCCCGTAGATGGGATCCGATTACTCCCCAGAGTTTTCCGATTCTCATTCGAAGTTCCAGCAATGAGTGGTGGTTGCGGTGTCACGGTGTTAGAAACCGACACGCCTTCCCCACGTGCTGGTGTGATTGCGCGCGCTCTGATCCAATCGGAGTAATAACGATTGAACGAGTGATCAAACACAATATATTAGCAGATAGAGTTTGTTAAGCAATTTTCCATGTAAAATAATAAGGCATATTCATTGAAAACAACCATTGTTTTGAAATACAACCATAACCGAAAAGAAATTTGTTTCAGCTTCCTACGACAAAATAAAGTCAATTTAATCATGTTTGTTGACCCCTTAAATGAATAACGCATTTCAATATATTTTAATAAGATAATACCTCCCGCTGATGAGTAACGATTCGATGTAAATGTAATTTTAAGTGAAAACACTTAGGCATTCAACTGTCGAAGGTTAGTTTTTATTCTGCTTGCGTTAAATTAATACCGGTAGCTACTCTAGTAAATTCGGCCAAACCTCGAGTAATTCATGATTTGGGCCTAAAAGCCATTTGTAAACAATGACGTTAAACGTTGACCTCTCACTAATCACGGTAATCCTACTATATCCAGCTACTCCATATGGTAGAACTAACATTGTTCTACCAGATGCTGCTTTCATTTCACGAGAATGATTTAAGATTCAAGAGAAATCGACATTTAAAGCCATTGTTTACAAATGGCTTTTAGGCCCGTAAGACGAATTACTCGATAATGTACTTGAGGTTACATACGTATAAACACAAACGATTTCAGTAGTTGATTTTAAACAAATCTACTTGTCATACAGTTATCTTTACATCTGCTGAATAGAATTAGTTGAGTAATCATATACTAAACTACGCATCCTTTAATAAGCGTCCTTCAAGAGCCTGAAACCGGCGAATCCCATCACAGAAGTTAGTTCCGATCGCCTGCTTCGCTTTCATCCACTTCCGCTTTTTAAAGTGGCCTAGCGAACTCTTTTCGATCTTCATCGACATGCCTAAATTACGTTGATGTTTCCTTCCGTTGATGTGATCCAAAAAGTTGATGAAATCTTTCACGACGCCGTCAAACACACTGCAGTAGTATCCAACGAAATGGGACGATGAGGCACTTTTGTTGATGACCATGCTTTTATAAAGCTTCGAGTCCAAGTCGACCTTTTACTCGCGCTGTTTGAGCTGCTCCTTTGTGATGGGTTCGGCGTCTAAAAATTATCCCTTGAAACCATAAATTTACCAACAAAATATTTCACAGTACCTACCATCTTTAGAATTATGTTTTCCCGGGCAGTCGCTCCCGAGCCAATAGCCAACTCCGTGATTGTATAGTCCAGGATGAATCGCGTGAACTTAATTGTCAATTTTGGAGACATCTTTATATCCACATTTATATGCTCTACCACTTCGTTATTCTTAGCCGAGCTGATTTCATGGTCCAACCAGGTCAGTACCTTGATACCAAAGCTGTTTGTCATGATCTACACTCCAAGGATGCTCATCATCACATTTGGAAGGGGTTCGATCTCCTGTTATGCCCATACTTTCTCCTTCTTCTGCTTGAAGTGATAAATGCAGTACGGTCCACTATGTTGAGACGATCCAATCAACGGATTACTCTGTCATGAATTTATCAAGTACGGCTGCAAGTTGGTATATTGTACTTCTGTACTTGTAATCCTCTTATTCTTTTCCAGGGATATGGAGCATACGTATTGTATGCTGTGCAAATTGTCACTCGGTCACTTGCCTGAGGTTGATAAAACGTAATCATATTGGCTAACCAATATTGCTGGTTGCAGTTGTGATTGGACTCTAGAAGTGCTTTTTGCGCATTTTAAAGTGTGATAAAAGTGCACGTTGACGTCAAATCGTTTTGTTGTCTTCGGTGCATTTATCCTTTATGCTGAAAGGTATAAGTTCACTGAAGACAGGAAACGATTTGTCGTAAACGTGCACTTTTATCACACTTTTTCTGTTTTTGTCGGAGTCCAATTTTAACTGCAATCAGCAATATTTGTAAATAAAATCAACTGTCATAATAACTTAGAGCATCTCCAGGAGTGTTGTAGTTCTAGATTCATTTTATATGTCAGATATAAATTTTTCTCTTGGGAAAATATATAACAAACATACCCACTCTTCAGCAGCAGTTACAAATGTTGTTCTAAATCTAAAGACTTGAAAGTGTGTGTATAATTGATTCTCAAAACTTCTGTGGGCATATTCTCAGAATTCCTTAGGAATTCTCCTCAAATTTCCGCTGTAATTCCTCTCAGAACTCCTTTGGAATTTCCCTCAGAATTACTATCCTCTTCGAATTTCATAAGAAATCTCAGAAATCGTCTGAAATTTTCCTCAGAATTAACGTTTTTTTTCCTTAGAATTTTTTTTTAGAATTCCCCTAGAATTCTCCTCAGGATTCAGTTGCAATTCTTCATAGGATTTTTTCTGGAATTCTCCCTTTAATTAATTGGAATTTTTTTAAGAATTCCTCTGGAGTTCTCCTCAGTGTTCTTCTGCAATTCTCATCAGAATTCCTGGGGAATTAATCTTGGAATTACACTGAAATTCTCAAAATTTCACTCATACTGTCTTCAGAAGTCCTGCGGAGATTTTCTCAGGAATTCTTACTAGAATTTCTGTAGTATTCTCCTCAGGATTCTTCTTAAATTCTCATCAGAATTCCTCTGGAATTCCTCCCAAAATTTCACTGGAATTTCTCCAGTATTCCTCTGGAATTTTCCCTCATAATTCCTTTGGGATTGCTCTCAGAACTTCTCTGGAATTCTCCTTAATATTCGTCTAAATCATTTTCGGTTCTATACCTAATTTAAATACTCCACAATATGGAAAAATTCTCGAAAAAAATTAAAAACTACAAGGTTCAGCCCAATGGGGTTGTACGCAAAGGTAACGTAGGACTATGTAGCAATGTGCAATAGAATTCGCCTCCAGTCTCCTAATTGTTTAAAGGGTTTTCAAACTTGGTTTCGCTCAAAAATTAACTGCAATACACTAAACAGGTTACCCTAATAAACATGTAATATACAAGAACGATATTACAGATGGTATAACCAACAATCAATATGCAATTAGCGATTTGAAATTGATTCACTGTTGTAGAACCCATTTTTTCTTTTTTTTTTTTTTTTTTTTTTTTTTTAAAAATTTTGTGTGTGTGTGTGTGTGTTTGTTATTATGGGGGGAGTATCAAAACTTGGGCCCGGGCTTGGGGCTGATGGGCAAGAACGACCCCAGCCAAAAAAAAAATCGTATTGGTTCGGGACCTACTGGTCTTAGAGTTAGCCTATGGTTTAACCGTACCGGTTACAGTTGGGATGATAACCCGAATTTGTGGTTAGGTGCTTCTTATGGTAATTGTTTATGCGGGTAGACATTTAGGACATTTTTACCCAAGAGACTGGCTTCATCCACCACCAATTGCATACACACTTAGAAAATTTTACAGTATTCGGTAATTTTTTACCGAACTTTCAACAGCTGAACGTTCGGTAATCTGTTCGGTAATTAAATCAATTACCGAACGTTCGGTACTCAATTTTTTTGATGAACTGTCAAAAACTACCGTACAGTTCGGTAATGGAAGATTTGATGATCTGTCAAAAATTACCGTACAGTTCGGTAATTTGTGTAGTCTGGTACCGAACCGTTTCGGTATTTTGTTTTTGTTTTTATCGTTAAACACCAAACTATTCGGATGTTATTGGTTAATTGAATGTATTAAACAAAACTATATTTGTTGTTATTCCGACCGGGACTGTTAGGTCTTTCCAGCATATGGCGCAGTCAACGAAATACTACGAACGATGCGTGTCGACTGCATCGGATGCTGGTCAGTGAAGTTGTGTTCTACCTGTAGATGGATACAATGCTGCAAATATATTTTGCATGTGTATCATTTAGAATAATAATCCCTTTTTACATCGAACCTATTGATTGTTTAGCGTGTAATCAGCACATTTGAAATATTTATAGCTAGCCGGATGAAAGCTCTAATTAACACTGGTTTATTTTCTACATACATACATACATGGAATAATTAAAATTAATCAATATCCAAACCACCTTCTGGACAACCGATCACTGGAACCACGAGGCTTCATAGAAAATGGCTGACAGTTTGACAGTTAATAATACTTTACCGGGCTTCGGTTATTCAGAGTTCGTTTTACGTTTTGTTCGGTAAAGTTCTTACCGTATTCAGTGATTGTTTGTTTTTACCGTATGGATTGTATTTTTTTCAACCGTATACGGTAAATAAAATTCAACATTACAGATCTTTCGGTAAAGTGTTACAAAATTACGGTAACATTTTTTATATTTACCGAAAAATCGGTAAGATGTTATGTTTACCGAAATGTTTCGTCAATTTTTTTACCGAACAGCAAAATCGAATTTAAGTGTGTACGATTTCTTCTTGGCCTATGTGTGTACAACACTGCAAAATGTGCAAATGTCGAAAACACTATGGCTTCAACATACGATATTTTTCGCAACCGCCCATTTTGAACAACTCTCTTTTCCAGTTATTTTGGAGGCCTTGAAAGGGGCCACACTGATTGGAATTCGAAGATAATATTACCAACGAACGTTACACTTCACATGCCATCAAACAGAAATTATCGCATGCCTTCAAACAGTGGACTGTGATTGCAAATAAGCACACATCAAACGACCCTTAGTGATTTGCCAATATGAATCATATTATGTAATGTTTATAATGTATCGAATAATAAATATGATATACTCTCATGTTTGGTTGAATTTTGAGTTTCGTTTGTGTGAAAGCATTCCCCTTCCAGAGGAGGGGGGGGGGTGTCTCGAACCATAGTAGAAACATTTTTTGCCTTCAAAAACTTCGACATACCAAATTTGGTTCCATTTGCTTAATTAGTTCTAGAGTTATGCAAAAAATCCAGTTTCATTTGTATGGGAGCCCCTCATTCGGAAAGTGGGAGGGGTCTCGAACTACAAAATAATCATTTCTTGTCTTCAAAAACTTCCACGTGTCAAATTTTATTCCATTTACTTGATTAGTTCTCGAGTTATCAGAAGTTCCTGTTTCATTTGTATGGGAGCCCACTCCCCCTTCTAGAGGTGGGAGGGGTCTAAATCTACCATAGAAACATTTCTTGCCTTCAAGTACTTCCACATATCAAATTTGGTTCCATTTACTTGATTAGTTCTTGAGTTATTAGAAGTTTCTGTTTCATTTGTATGGGAGCTCCCCTTTCTAAAGGTGGGAGGGGTCTAAAATTGCCATAGAAACCTTTCTTGCCTTCAAAAACTTGCACATGCCAAATTTGGTTCCATTTGCTTGATTAGTTCTTGAATTATGCCGAAGTTTGTGTTTCATTTGTATGAGAGCCCCCCATTCCATAGGGGGGAGGGGGGTCTTAAACCATCATAAGAAGCTTGCCCGGTCCCAAAAGCCCCTGCATACAAATTTTCACGCCAGTCGGTTAAGTAGTTTCTATGTCTACAAGGGTCAGTTCGATAAAAATTCATTTTTATATTTATAAGAATTTCAATAGTTTTTTATTCTAAATTAATGGTTTCAATAAAGAAATTGATGAGTAGAAAGATTTGCAATCGATTGGTGCAAAAATTTTGAAAATCGGTCATGAAATGACTTAGTTATTAACTTTCAAAACCTAAGCATATTTCGTGACGCTCCAAATTTTCGTACTCGCAACGTGTACCCCTATATTGAAAACAAAGACGTAGTCCTACGTCAAAACAGACAAATAAAGAAATGATGGTAATAACAAAGAAATAGAGATATGATGGTCAGCGAGTTCAGACTTGTTGCTGCAACTTGAAATTATTAACGAAAAAGTAGAACATATACAAGATTCAAACAGAAGCTCGACCGGACGTTGATTCAAAGTTTGACGTTTAATTTGATTCCATAGACACTACCACAATGACAAAAAAAAAATATAACTTGGATGAAACGCGTTTCAAATTTGAACAAAAATAGAACAACGTAGTATTCCAGTTTTAAATTTTAACATGAAACTGTTCGAAATTATCCATCTAGAACGCCTTGCTGGAGTTGCCTTTGTTATAAATCCAGTTCTATTTTGTAACGAACATACACTCCTGGAGATGCCCTTACATGCACATTAAAACACGTCTACGCAATATCGAATATAATCTAGTATACACGGCACTTTGTCAGTACTAAAGGCCCGTTCTCTAGTACGACAGTGATCCAAAAAAATTAAAATATTTCTTCGGCAGAACCAACAATCAATGTGCAACTAGCGATTTGAAATTGGTTCACTGTTGTAGAACCCCTAGGTCCGTACACGGTTACTGGCTAAAACCCATTAATGGGTACTATAGTACTCACTTTCGCTATAATCGCCACTCCTCATTTAATGGGTAAACGCGAATAACCCATTAATGAGTACGGGCCACTTCCGTCAAAAAATGGGTATTTTTTTACCCATCAGGGTAACATTTTTTTTTACAAAATGGGTAAAAAAACACCCATTTTTGAATCATGAATAGATGAATTGATAATGAAATCGTGTGCTTTCGAAAAATTATCCGTTGGAAATAAAAATAGTCGTAAACTGATAGGCAAAATAAAGTGCCCACCTCTTCGTTTTTTCAATTTCTCTCATTTACTTGGTTCAAATTGAAGTAAACACAGTGCAGATTTTTTTATTATCTTATTTTTTATATTCTTTTTAAGTTTCACTTATGGAATACTGAAAAAAAGGAGTTTAACTCAAAGAAAAAAAAATCAATTTGTGTTGAAAAAAAACAGTGACAAAATAAAGTGCCCACTTCAAAAATCGATATGTTTTCGATAAGTTTCCATTGGAAGACCACTCGATTGTTCATGTTTTGATATTTTGACATGTTTTGAAGCAAACGGCTCAACCTGGTGCATTTGTATACGTGATCGCATTTGATTCAATTGAAAAAAAAAAATGGAGAACGCACTGCTTTCGAAAGCAATTCCCTTGTGTATCCGAAAATTGGTCGATCGTGATGTGCAAAATGGTGAATCGCACCGGGCTGTCGCTAAGAAGTACAGTATCAGTAAGGCAGCGGTTGGCAAAATTCTTCTGAAGCTTAAAACGTTTGGATCAGTGGTGGATCGCCCTGGCAGAGGCAGGAAGCGGAAAACGGATGCGAGAACGGACACCAAGATCATGCGTGAAGTCAAGAAGAACCCGAAGGTAACTGTCCACGAGATCCAGGAAACCCTTCAGTTATCAGTTTCCGGTCGAACTGTTCGTCGCCGTCTCGTAGCACAGGGGTTGAATAGCAAACTTGCCCGGAAGCGCCCATTTATCAGCAAGGCAAACAAAGCCAAGCGGCTAAAGTTTGCTAAGGAGCATGCTGATAAGCCCCTAGAGTTCTGGAAAACGGTTCTCTGGACGGACGAATCAAAATTCGAGCTGTTTAACCGAAAGCGGCGGGTTCGTGTTTGGTGCAGATCGGGAGAGGAGCTTCAGGAGCGCCACATCCAAGGCACGATGAAGCATGGAGGAGGAAATGTGATGGTCTGGGGGTGTTTTTCGTGGGGTGGAGTGGGAAGCATTGTAAAAATCGACGGGATAATGACGGCAGATTCTTACATCAACATCCTGCGAGAAAATCTGGTGCTCCCCCCGCCCCGCCCGGAAAAGAAAATACTCCACCACCACCACCCCCCCCCCCCCAAACACACCACCAACAAGACCTTCTCCCCCCCTCTTCCGCGAAAAAACCCCCCGTAGACCCCCCCCAAACCCCCCCCCCCCCCCCCCCCAAAAAAATGGGGGGGTTTCCCCCCCCCCGGGTGACAAAAACAGGAGTCCCCAAAAAAAAAAAAAATTTTGAAGCCCCGGAGCCCCCCCGGGAAAAACCAAACCCCCACCCCCCAAAAAACCCCGCCCCAAACACGACGAAGCCCCCGCAGGAGGTCCTGAAGGCCAAAGGAGGACACATCAATTATTGAAATGCTTTTAAAGGGCGATACGGTCAAAATTTGGTCAATATCAACTTGACGTATTTCTTTCAATTTTGCATTTAAAAAACCTGAACACCCCTCATTTTGAAGGTGTGTGTGTGTAGAATGTTGTTCCTATTTTGATTTTGGAATTCACTCCTCAGTTGTCAAAATGCCGTCCAAGCAAGAAGAGCAGCGTATCAAAATTTTGCTCGCGCATCGCGAAAATCCAAGCTACTCGCACGCAAAGTTGGCAAAATCGCTAAAAGTTTCCAAATCAACCGTTACAAATGTAATTAAAGTGTTTGGGGAACGTTTGTCGACAGCCAGGAAGTCTGGATCGGGGGGAAATCGAAAACCGGAAGCCGCTGAGACGACAAAGAGAGTTGCCGGTAGTTTCAAGCGAAACCCTAACCTATCTCTCCGAGATGCCGCAAATAAGCTGGGTGTATCGTCTACAACCGTGCATCGAGCCAAAAAACGAGCCGGACTATCGACTTACAAGAAGGTAGTGACTCCAAATCGCGATGATAAACAAAATACGACGGCCAAAGCGCGATCCCGGAGGCTGTACACGACGATGCTGACGAAGTTTGACTGCGTGGTAATGGACGACGAAACCTACGTCAAAGCCGACTACAAGCAGCTTCCGGGACAGGAGTTTTATACGGCAAAAGGAAGGGGAAAGGTAGCAGATATTTTCAAGCACACGAAACTGTCAAAGTTCGCAAAGAAATATCTGGTTTGGCAAGCCATCTGTACCTGTGGCTTGAAAAGCAGCATTTTCATAGCTACCGGGACTGTCAACCAAGAAATTTATGTGAAAGAGTGTTTGAATAAACGTCTGCTGCCTTTCCTGAAGAAACACGGTTGTTCCGTACTGTTTTGGCCGGATTTGGCATCTTGCCATTACGGTAAAAAGGCCATGGAGTGGTACGCCGCCAACAACGTGCAGGTGGTTCCCAAGGACAAGAACCCTCCCAACACGCCAGAGCTCCGCCCAATTGAGAAATACTGGGCTATTGTCAAGCGGAACCTAAAGAAGACCAAAAAAACTGCTAAGGACGAGCAGCAGTTCAAGGCAAACTGGCTTTCTGCGGCGAAGAAGGTGGACAAGGTGGCTGTACAAAATCTGATGGCAGGGGTCAAGCGTAAGGCCCGGCAATTCGGATTTGGAAAAGTGGAAGCCTAACTGAATATTTTTCCTGAATTTTATACTAATTGAACTTGAAAAAGAAATTTTATTTGATTTTTTAAATAAACGATTTCACCGATTTACACGCGTTTTCCCTTGACCAAATTTTGACTTTTTTTTTTTTTTTTTTTTTTTTTTTTTTATTTAAATAGAGTGGGGTTTTTTTTTTTTTTTTTTTTTTTTTTTCAACAATTTTTTTTTTTTTTTTTTTTTAATACTTCTTTTTTTTTTTTTTATTTCAAAAAACCAAAAAAAAAAAAAAAAAAAAAAAAAAAAAAAAAAAAAAAATAGTGTGTTTTTTTTATTTAAACCAAAAAAAAAGAGAGAAAAAAAAAAAAAAGAAAGGGGGGCATTTTTTTTTCCCTTTAGGGTAAAAAAGAAAAAATTTTTAAAAAATTTTTTATTAAAAAGAATTAAAATTATGTAAAAAGAAAAATCAGCAAAAGCTACTGTGAAAAACCTAGAAAATGACATAGCCCTTGTCCTTGGAAATCGGATCCATTTAAAAAAATGGGTTATGTATGCTTCGGTTCACATCTTCAAGGATGTAATCGATCTCCATAGGTTCACTTTGTGGATCGAATTCTGCAGCTTCCTCATCCAGATGGTTCCTTGGATGAAAATGAAATGTGTGGCGAGCAAAAGCCCAAAACGTAGATTGCAAGGACCCACAGCTTTTACAAAGGAATGGAATGGTATTTTTAATGCTGGTTTTGAGGTTATGGAAGTTTTTTATGTGATTGTTTAGATGCTGGAAGTTATCTGCAGCGGAGCTGCAGCCAGCAACAGGACATTCGTAACCTTAATTTAAAATTTAATTTAACAAAAAGTTTCCCGAATAAATTTAGATTTACTTACTCTCTAGTTTTTAGTAAGACTCGAAGTCCAGTTTCTTTCGAAGCTCTTCCATTTTTCAAACAATCTCAAAATGGCGGTTTTGGAAATTGATTATTTCAAATTTATTTATTCATATATTGAGGAATCTTTTACATACCAACTGGACCAACTATCCACTTTTGCTCAGCTTATTTGTTGAATTGCTTTTGTTGGCAGATTTCGGACCGGATTTATTTGATTCGAGACTCAACTGAATCGCAACGCACAAACGACTGAAGAGAGTTAAATAATTTTCATAACAATTTTTCACCCATTTTTTTCCTGCTAATAAGTTCTCACCGATGGGTATTTTTTTACCCATTTTGGCAAATCAAATTATACCCATTGTTTGACATTTACGTGTGGTGTTGAAAAATGCGTATTTTTGCACCCATTAATGGGTTTTAGCCAGTAACCGTGTATGGAACGCTCGGCTAAGAATGGTTTCTGATTGTTCCCATAAAGGTTCATTTTATTAAGAGGAGTTTTGAGATAGAGAGAGAGAGTGTTGCAGATAGTAACAAAACCTGTTTTTTCAATTTGTTCATATGTTATTCTTTAATATACATTTGAAATCTACAAACCAAACCTTTCATTGCATTCTAACTAATTTTATATATGGTTGTAAGCAAGACAAACAATAAAAGAATTATTAACAAAAAAAAAAAAAAAAAAACCAAAACCACCTTCATCATCATTATTTATAATTTTATTTAACAAAAATAAAACAACCAAAAACCAAACAAAACCCCCACCCCCAGTAAATAGTATATTTTAATTAAAAAAAAAAAAAAATTAAAAAAAAGAAAGAAAAAAAAAAAAAAAATTTTTTTTTTTTTTTGTTTTTTATTTGAAAAAAAAAAGTTATTTATACAAAAAAAAGTATCTCCCCCCCCCAACGAAAAAAATATTTTTTTTTTTTTTTATAAAAAAGAAGAAGGAGGAGCGTCGCCGCCGCTATTTTTTTTTTTTTTTTTTTTTTTTCTCAAGTGCTCGCCAAAACGATTCCTAAACTGTTGCAGAGGATACGATGATTTTTTCATATACCTTAGACCAACTGCACCAATACGGTAATATCGGTAAATTGTTACCCTGTTTGACAACTCGACACCGCACCGGTGGTTGGTAACCGGGTTGGGAAATGACAATTTGCTCGCTCGGTGAGCAGCCGGTGCGTAAATTTGACAACCCGATCCAACCGGGCCGAGTATTGCTTTTTGATGAAAAATAAGCAAAAAAAAGTTGAAACGTTATAACAACATCTTCATCTGGAAGACTTTCATTTCAATTTGCGTGTTTCCGATTTTTTTAAAGTGTTATTTGCTAATTTCACGTTTATTGTGATATGTTGTGAAAAAATGAGTGCATCAAAACCCCGTGGATGGAACTGGACGCAACAAGGCTACGAAGTGCTTTGCAGGGCTTGGCTGGATGTTTCCCAAGATCCAATCTTTGGGACAAACCAGAACGTCAAAAACCTGTACGGAAGAGTATTCAAACTATACACTGCACGAAATATTTAGCGAAACAAAACCGGTGCGAGAATAAATTTGAGTCTTATTGTGTTACCTTTTTATGAACGACCGGTGTGAAAGTGGGTGGCTAAATCTTTATTTTTTTTTCGTCAATCATCATTGTAGACTACATATACATTTACATTTATTCATTTACATTAACATTTATTTAAAGTTAGTATCTACGGGGTACAACTCTTGCAGTCAAAATTTTTCTTATTGCCGCCTTAGGCATAGTAAAATCAATTAATTCACAATATTCATTATAGATGTTCATCATTCTGTTCATTGGTCTATTCTTAGCATAAATTGTTCTCTGAGGCCTTACATGAAATAAATTTCTAATTCTTAAAATGCGTGATGGTGCATAAAAGTTCAAACTTTCTAAAAGGTTTGCCGAATTTATACGCTGCGAGATAACATTATTAACAAAAGAGATCATAGAAATTTCTCGTCTTTTCTTCAGTGAATCAATATCAATTAACATGCAACGAGACTCATACGAAGGAATAGGAAATGAATTCCAGCCTAGTTTTCTAAGAGCAAATAACAAAAATTGTTTTTGTACAGATTCTATACGACTAATGTATGTTTCTTGGTATGGAGCCCAAACAACAGAGCAATATTCGAGAATGGATCTTACGTACGTTACATAAAGTGTTTTGATAGTGTATGGATCCTTAAAATGATAACTGAACCTTTTTATGAATCCTAACATATTATTTGCTTTGAGAATTGTTGCATTAAAATGATCTACAAAGGTCAATTTAGAATCAAGAATCACTCCTAAGTCTCTAATTTTGTTGCATCTTTCAATTAACTGATTTCCTAGAGTACACGTGAAATCATGATGAGTAAGTTTTCTTGAATATGATATGATGTTACACTTTTTAATATTAATATCAAGCAGACTTTTAACACACCATTCGTAGAAGACATCAATTTCGCTCTGAAAATGTTGCAAATCTAACTTACTACAGATTTCCATATACAGTTTCATATCATCAGCATAGATAATAACGTTAAGATGATTTAACACAAGATTAACATCATCAACAAAAAGAATAAATAAAAGAGGACCTAAATGAGATCCCTGTGGAACTCCTGAGGTGACATTAACTGCTCTAGAGATCTTTCCTTTGAAACGTACCACCTGTGTTCTATCTGTCAAATAAGATTCGATCCATTTTAATAGTGTCCTGGTTAAACCCACTCGCTTGAGTTTGAAAAGAAGCAATGGAATGTCAACTCTATCAAACGCTTTGCTGAAGTCCGTATATAAAGCTTCCACAAAATTTCCTCTATCCATTGCACCTAAAGAAAATTCTACAAATTCCAATAGATTAGTAGATGTTGATCTGCCTTTGAAAAAACCATGTTGATTATTTGAAATCCGATTTTTTACCTGGTTGAATAATTTTTGATTTACAATCGCTTCAAACGTTTTAGGAATACTTGAAATGATTGCAATTCCTCTATAATTTTTAATGTCTGATCGTTTGCCAGATTTAAATACTGGTATTAAAAATGATTTTTTCCAGAATAGTGGAAAGTCTCCTGATTGAAGTGATAGATTAAAGAGCCAAAACAGGGGTTTTACAAAAGAAGTTGCTAGTTCTTTTAATAGTACTGGAGGTATTCAATCAGTACCAGGTCCTTTTCCAGCATCAAGACCTTTTAGTGCCATTAAAATCTCTTGAACAGTGATGTTTTCAACTGATACGTCATTTTGATGTTCAGGTAGATAGGAAAAATAGTTAAGGTCAAGAATATCGTTGGATTTCTTATAGATATTTTGGAAAAAACATGCAAACTGATTTCAAATATCTCCGCTATCAGAACAACCAAACTCTTCAAACTGCATTCGCGATGGAAAGTTACTTGTTTTCATTGTTTCCTTCGTGAAGTTAAAGAACGCCTTTGGATCGGATTTTATATTATTTTCTACTCTTGTATTGTACCTTTCATATGCTGATGATATTTCTGCATCAAGTGCTCTACAGATATCTATGTATTTATCTAAATTTGGTAAACTTTTGATTTTTTTGTATGCTTTGTGAGCTTTTTGTTTCCTGTTTTTGAGATTTTTGATTTCACGTGTATACCATACCGGTTGTTTATAGCTTGTTAGTATTCTCTTCTTTTTCTTTGGAACGTAGTCGTCAATAATTGCATATAGATTGTTACAAAATATGTCTACGGCCTTGTTCATGTCTTTTTCATTTTTTAAAAGGTTCTGCCAATCTATATTTGTTAGTTTTCTGTTAATTTCAACATAGTTTATGTTTTTGAAATCGTAAACAAGTTCCCTCTGGACGTTGCCTATGAGAATCTGAGAATAATGAGTATTCGATAGCAGTATGAAATTTTTCATTCTTCCATAGTGGGTCTAAAGCTTCATCAATACTAAAATCTTCAGTACAATTAGTAAAAACAAAATCTAAATAGCAGTCAAGCTGGTTCCGAACATGATTAATTTGATGAAGTCCTAGTTGGCTGATTTTATCAAAAATAAGTTGTAAAGTTTCATTTTCACCTACAATTGGAAGCAGTAAAGATTCGTTATCATTATCGTGAATAAAATCAACTGTTTTCTGGTTGAAATCTCCATAAATGTGAACCTTGGTTTTAGGCTCCAAAACTTGAAATCTAGATTCCGCGATGTTTAAAAATTTGTCATATGAAGCTTTTTTAGCCGTATGTGGAGGAAAGTAAACAGATACAAAAAGATGAAGTTCATCATTTATCATTACTTTTACCCACACGTCTTCAAATTCTTGATGTTTTTCACTAGGGATTATTTCGGCTTGGAGGTTTGCATTGACGGCAATAAGCACACCACCACCAGATTTTTTCTCTGATAATGTCAAGTCACGGTCACATCTAAATACATTAAATTTGCTACCGAAAACTTCCTCACTTTTGATTTCATCAGACCAACTTGTTTCAGTTCCTAATATGATATCGTATAGACAACCGTTAATTTTATTTCGAACTTCGTTAATTTTTTGTGCACTGCGCATACGATTAAAATTTTGACAATAAACTATTGTTTCAGTTAATTCTATTTTATTATTCTCACAAGACTCACTTGAAGAATGAGGAATTACCTCATGTGGATCAGCTTCCTCAAATAAGTGCGTCAAATCTATGTAGTCTTCCTCTAAAGAGGGCGTCAGTTTCGACGAAAACACGTATGTCTGCTTGTGCACGCCTCACACGATGTCGATGAGCTCCCATGGGCCATACAGGATAAGTTTGAAGGGACGCTCGTTGGGTACGGATTTAAAGTTTCCCCTTTTTGAAATTGAATCTGTGGTACATAATTACCCGGCGGTTTGGAGAAACGATCTCTTGCTGATGCGAGAAGCTCTCGATCAGTCGGAAGGTTATTAAAACTGTTCTGGTTTCTGAAGTTGAGATAACTAGAGTTGTTGTAGTTGGCGCTGTTGGAATCATAAGCATTGGTGGGTCTTTCTAACGTGTTGTTTCGATTTATGTTGTTGGCGTTGACGTTAGCGTTGTTCACGCAAGGATTATGTTGGCTAGAGTTGTAGTTGATATTTGTTATTTTTTGTTGCTTTCTGCGTTTCGCCGCTTTGTCGGCAATTTTTTGTTGCTTTAGGCGACGTAGGTTACGCTCATCATACTCGGTCCAGTCTGCCCTCCATACCTTCCTGGTACCGAGTAGGCGCCACCCAGAGTTGTCGCTTAGTTCAGTTTCCAAGCTGTGGTACGAATCGTCTGGCAGAGGTAGAGGGGCAATACTACGTGATGATGCTATGTTTGCCGATAAGGATTTTAGTTCGTCTATAATATCAAGCCCGAGCATAGAATTTGCATGCATATTGCAGCTAGCCGCTGTATCTAAAGACAGTTGATTAAGTTGGCTTATTGATAATTCTGACGTCAACGCTTTTAACGATGTATGCACATTTTCCTTCGTTGCTAACATCGTCGTGTCAAATAACGAAGTAACATTATTTTTAATGGCAACGACACTGCCAGATAGACTACTGCTTTTATTTATTAAGGCCAGATCATGTTTAATGCTTGTGAGCATCATTTCTAGGCCTTCAATTGCTTCCTGGACCATGCTCGGCTTTTCTTGATGTAGTGCAAATCGATGCATTACCTCTGTATTAGCATGTAATTGCTTCTCAAGAAGTTTTTGCTGCTCGACGAGGGCATTGAATTCTATCTTCGCGTGCAAAAATTCTTGACAGGAGTAGCAGCACGGTAGTACGTATGAGTTCACGTCCACCACCTTCCTGTCCTTCCTCCGTAGTGAGCCCCGCTGACAGTCACGCCAATGCATGCCGCATGATATTTCCGTTGGCACCTACACACGACCACAACTGAATCCACAGAGTGTCAATAGCACAAATTTCACAGTCCATGATATTTACGAAAGAAAAAAAAAACAAACAAAGCTGAATCAGACAAAATTAAATTAACAAATCGCGCGCGGCAAATTTATCGTACTTAGAGCTAATTAAAAAAGCGTCCGTACTGATCGACGACAAAAATTTTTACCCCCCAACCCCCCCCCCCCCCCCCCCCCCCCCCCCCCAAAAAAAAAAAAATAAAAAAAAAACAAAAAACCCCCCCCCCCCCCCCCCCCCCCCCCCCGCCCCCCCCGAAAACCCCCGAAAATTAACAAAAACACCTCTTTTATATACAACAAGCAAGCAACCATTTTCCGCCCACACACAACCTGGGTTGGCTGTTGTAGGGACGATGGAAGCGCCAGAAGAACTGCCTTGGGTGTGACAGGCTCTTCATCCATCAATCTCTTTGCACAACACCTGGCCAGGTTCTTATGATCAGCAAAGGATGGGAGGGAAGTGTTGATTAGATGTCTACTTAAGAAGATGCTGAGAACTCATAGACATCTGGAGTTGGAAGTTGGATGGGATTGTGCGGGAGGCTTTCCTTGGCGAGAGAGCATGTGTATATTTATATGCATATTGGTCGTTGGGAGTGACGAAGCTAAGAAAGTTAATGCACTCCTTTGTTGTCCACACAGGCGTTTTCTACTTGTATCCAAGCTCCAAATCCAATGGTGTAGTGCCTTTTCTTGCGTGAGAGATTGACTATCGGTTGGGACACAAGCACTAACTCTTGTCCTAGCCTTTTATGGCTCATGGTTATAGCGCCATTACTCGCTTTCTAAAAAGAGAAGAAGGACTCGCTGACACAGAGTCATACGCTCATACACATACACACATACAGGCACACACTATCTCTCACTCACACATGCACACACACGTATACAAACACACACTTTCACTCACGCATTCACATGTTCATGGTTCGTAAATAGCTTTAGATTGAACCAAACGGTCAAGAAATGTATGTACGATTAAAGGAATTTCCCCCGCTGAACAACAAACGTTTCGGGAACTTAAACACTACTGATATAAAAAATATAAAAAGTAAAAAGTACTTAGCTGAATTCCATTTAATAACGTGTCCGATCCAAAAAGCCCGATCAGACAACTAGCATCGAGCAATGCCCATAACCTCCACCTGAAGACTGAAAACACGGGTATCGCTTCATCTCACAATTTCTTCATAATCCGACTAGAAGCACAGAATTAAGTCCAGTTGATAATTACGTCGAAACATTGTCGAAAAACTTCACATGCTAGATTTCATAGAGACGATTGATCCACATCACAGGGCATTGAGCAAGGCACACACAATCGTAGCAAGGACACCGTTGGGACAACGCACAAAGTATGATGGTGGTCGGTTGGCACACCCGTAACAATCAGCACACTCCGGAGAGCACTCCACGACCGAAATTTAAAAAAAAAAATACGAAGAAAAATGAAATCGAAACGGAGCAAAAATGACAAGAGAATTTTTTCACGTCTCGCTTCGTGCCCCGCACACTACGATCTTCCTTAAAACACTTCTTTTTTATATGCCCTTTTACTCCACAGAAGTTACATATCATTTGCGCGTAGTCATGCCGCTGACCCTGCTGGTATCTAGAATATCTATGGAAATTATTGTCCCTAGTCACCCGATAGGCTTTACTATCATCATTCGCGCGCTGTGCAACCTCATATGGCTTGAAACCCAGGCGTTGTTTGATCGGACCCCTACTGCTTCCAGCTCCCCTGCTCATGTCCTCCTGTTGCTTCCTGGATAGAGCAAAGTTATCTGCTTGCTCTCTATATGCTAAACCATGCTGCATCGATGAACCGATTGCCGCTACTACCCCCGGGTTACTATCTGGACGTTTATCTGTCGTACCTGCATTCACTCTAGCTACCTCTCAGGTTGCAATAAGCTTCACAGCATTAGCTAAGATTAATTTTTCCTCACCCAGGAGCCGTTGTCTCGAATTTTTATCCCGTAACCCAGCAATAATTCGATCCAAAATGGCTATTTCCTTAAAATTTGAAAATGCGCAAAACTCCGCCTGTAATTTCAATGAAAGGACATAGTCTTCAGTTGTTTCATCCTGATTTTGCACCCTTGTACTAAATTTATATCTTTGGCCCAAATCCGGCTCGGTTTTGTCCAAACGACTTTTAAGCTTGTCAACTAAATCCCCAAAAGCCACTTCCTCAAAATTTCCTGCTGAGTACAGCAGTTTGATTTCCTCAAGCATGACGGGCCCTCTTAGTGTTCCAAAAAAGCCATTTTATCTTCTTCTTTCACCTTGTTAACAAGAAAAAAGTACCTCAGCCTCGTGTACCAATCATTGAAACAAGTACCTCTGCGGTACGGTTCTATTATACAGGCTATGCTGGAGGAGCTCATGTTTTCTACCCAATATAAACTAACTATCGGTCAAAATGATAAAAAATTGGATCAAAAACTGTTTAAGGACCAAACCATCAAATTGAAATGAAACGAAAAGAGAATAAAATGGAATACCAATGAAAAGGCAATGAATGTGGAATATTCTACTGGAGAAATTTAATGAATTTTGATACTCATATTGCCAGGGTTTCTACTGAAAATGTTCGTGGCCACTCGAGGCCCATGGAAATCTGTTCCGGGTTGATAGGTCCAAGGACAAATCATCAGATGGCCACAAAACGTTGAGAAATATCCTACTGGAGACCTGTGTCAGCATGGCCGTTCCAGAAAGCAGTCGGCATATGGCCCACAATAGAAAAGAAATAGTTTTTAGGAATTATTCCAATGATTTTGACATCCATTCCCGGGAATTCACTAGATGCTCCGAAATTGTGTCTCGGTACCGGAACACAGCTCCGGAAACCCGGATTTACAGAAACCAGATGAATTCAAATGGTCAATGCAGATAATTTCCTTAAAACGAATGAATTTTTGAATCTAACGGTGCCAAAAGAAATTAAATCGGTCAATGATTGGCAGAGTTATAATCATTTGAATTTGGTGGGCACCCTGTCGATCACTTAACCCTCTAATGCCCAGATCTTTAACTTGCTTGAAAAAACTAGATTACATTAGTTTTGTGATAAGAAATCTGGAAAACATATTACTAGTTCAAAGAAGTAACGTACTTTTGATTAAATACCAAAAATATAAAACCGCCTTTAGGCGGGGTTGGGCAGTTGAGTAAAAAAAAACATTTCTTCAAAACCGCTCGTATTATTCATTTCTTATGATGGAAAGCGTAAAAAAGGTTTTGTTCTGCCTGTAGGCACAAATGTATGCCGTATTTGCGACATTTGATTTGCGTTCCCGATTTGCACTCCTGATATCGGCATTTTCTTTTTTCTTAACGAGGTAGAATTTCTGGGAAGTGATCAAATCCGTCATATCTTGTATCAGCTGGTGGAAGGTACTCTCGCCTTGGAATAGATTTCTTCTTCGTAGTGATCATACCTGGTTGACCAGGTGGCCTGGAGGCTGGAACACTGTAAGTGCACATTGCTTTTGCGACCTCAGCTCGAAAATTCGGTAGCTGGTACAATTCACACGATGAATCAATTCTTTGCACTCGTTAAAACAGCACATTCGCATTTACCATAGCCAAATCCAGCAGATGATACTTCAAACGGTTTGTATACTTGTTTGTTTTGACCCGGATACGATATCGACCAATGAGCCCAGCTTCCATGCCAACACCTCCCATATGACGAAGTTTTTAACATTAAAACACCTTCCTCTGGGGAGTAGGTAAGCCAGCAAGGTTATTGATGAGTAGAAATTATTGAAATACATTATGTGATTTCTGAAATCCGGAAGTATTTTTGATAGCCGCACCACTACATTTGATGCTGCCCCCAAATCGGGAGTTCCCGGTAACACCAAGTTGTCACCAGCTTCGCGGTAAACCTCAAAACTGTACAAAAATCCATACGAATCGGACAAAACAAAAAGCTTAAAACCCTTAAAGACTAAGTCGCTTAGAACAGTGTGCCAGCCACGATGTCTTACATACTAGACGAATATTTTTCATAAATGCGGCACTTCGATTTTCAATCCATACCACATGTGTGGCACACTGAAGCACACTCTTGACAGTTGAGCTTATAGAAATAAGAAACCAGAAACCTTGCCAATATGCATTGCCTGGTTGCCATGCTCAGCAGAAAATAACAATTTGGGCTGTCAACACATCGGCACCTACGGTACATTACGGGAAATCCCAGAACATTGCAACCTCCTTTGAGCCCAGGATGCCATTGTCATGGGACTTGAGAACCACTGGCGATTAACATCAAAACAAACACATCAGAGGCCATCCGCCTCGAAAACACATCATAACCGAAAATGTAATCCGATGTGTTCATTTCTTTAAACTGTTCCAGGTCAGGTTAACCAAAAAGGATTCCGGAACGACCAGATTTCCTTTACGCCACTTAATGTTCTTAAATACTGAAGACTTAGCATTGATTTCGCCCGCAGCTCCAGTGAATGTTCCAGGTCCCACGATTGGGTTTGACTTCCCTTTGCTGGTCCTGGAATCCTTATCATTGTCCCTCCTTGGTTTTTTTGGATGGGGGTGGTGATTTGAACTATTCCTCCACTTCAGAGCAGGACTTTCCGATTTTGGGTGTCACTGAATGAATCACATGCTGCGTTTGCCTTGCGAACATACAGGCGTCATTTACTACACTGGCAAATGCGCTTCACCGAACGATACGGATCACGACACAAAAGGAGACGATAAAAGTTTGACTCAGCGTACACAACGATTATGCATGAGTCGGGGTCCACTAGTTTCATTTGGTATACACAAACTGATCCATTCACATTCTGTGTATGTTGCTGATTCTGAATATGATGGTTCACCGGTTGCTACAGCCGGCGAATATAACTCATGAAAAAAAAACAGTTTAGTGCTGATTATTGGAAATGTGCGCTGTTAAATAACTTTACTTTTTCGCAGCATAGCAGTAAATGTTTTTTTTTAGTCAGTTCGTTTATTTTTTTAGGCTCAGGCGTGTGTAACACTTTGCGGAGCCGATATTCAATATTGTTATTAACAATGTTTTATAATTGATTTTAGTAAAAGTGGGGTGCCGATTACTCGTGGTTAACTCGAGGTTAATGAGTCACATCATCGTTTGAAAGGGGCTAGGCAGGTAACTATTTAACAGCAGGAAATGGTTAATATGAGACTGGCTGAGACTGAGATTTGTCTTGTTTGGTTTACGTGGATTCTAGGTGGGCACTCAAAAATTCAAATTAATTAATTTGTACTGAGTTTTCAAACTGCTGAAAAAGTCAGTAAACTTTGAATCATCAGCACATGAAATGTAAGGGAGATTATAAAATGTTATATTTTTCTATTGATAAATAATGTTGGAATGAAGCATTTAGTGTACATTTTGGAAGAATTTATGTTTTCTTCAATTTTTAAGAATTATTTTTAAGTTTAATTTTAAGTTATTTTTATGTTTAAGTTTACTTTTCAGCTGTTTGAAATTTTACCGAACAGATTTTGTGTGTAAGATTTTACGATTCTCACAATTTCCGTAGTCGTCGTAAGAGCATCGCGTGTTCAGTGTTTGTGGGATATTGAAATTGAAGTCCTCAATTTGAAAAAAAAAAAACTTGGTTCAAAGTGCGGAGAAATGCGAGGAGCATGCAGAGCACTGTATGTAGAGCGTTGTAAAATGGCCAAACCAATCGCCCACATCATCTTCGTGGTCAAGTGGTTAGCAGTGTCATCCGACGTTCAAGCGATTGCTATGAAGTGAGGGTTCGATTCCCGCTCCAGCCTGTGGAACTTTTTGCAAAACGAAAATGTCCAAACTAATCCACTGGGTGTTAGGTTAAGTTGTTCGTTGTAATTCGCTCTATGGTTAATTTTTAGTCTGTACACTCTCGAGTGAAAGACGTTGCAAATGTCAATTTTTATCGTAGAATTACGTGCTGCCAAACACTGATGTCCATATCCTCAGTGCGGTAAAGAGAGATTTTAATGTTTCCACACACTCTTCCTACCACAACGAGAGCTCTTCTCTCATGTTTATATTGACCCCCGTGTTTGCTTGCGGGTAGCGCATGTGAGTGTAAAAAAAATGGTTTTTATTCACACAACACTCGATCGCTCTAGAGTGAGCAGAAGAGCTTTCAAATTCACAGAAGTGAATGCAGATAAATTCCCTGACGCGTGCGCCCCAGTGAGCTCACTGACGTGGGCTCTTCTGCTAATATACAGCGGTGATTGCAAATTCGTTTTGGCGCTACATAACAAAGGATGAAAGAAGAATGTTTCTTCCCGCTTTCTTTTTTCGAACCTTTTTTACAAGTCCGACGAAGTTTTCACTATCAATCGCACCAGCGAATCACAGAGAGAGCACTGGCGCGTTCTCGCCCAAGTGTACGCGGCAGCGATCGCAGGCGAGAGCACGTGGGCGAAAACAGATGAGAGCACGTGAGAGCGGTCGTTTAAAAGAGAGAGTGGTTCACTTACTCCAAGCCATCCCCTCACTGGAGCACACTTTCACTCTGTCTATTTACCACCGAATAACAGAGCACTTTGCATTATCTGCGGTGAGTTATGGTTGTATCCTCTGTGAAGGTACAAAGCTCACGCGCTGGCGTAGCATTAGTGCGAAATGCCATCTCTGCTGCCAAACACTCAGGCCATCCTGCTGCCCAAGAAAACCGAGAAGAAAATTTCAATCGCGAACCATGTTCCCTCCGTTAACAACTAAAACACGGTATTTTCAGTACGAACAATTAAATTTGCCAACTAAAGAGTATGTTTGATTGAAATTTCTATTGAGCTCATCGAATTTTTATTACCACGCACCGGCTCAACATGGCGTTGCTTGAAAAGCCACGTTCTGGAAAAAATGAGCAACATTTTTTATTAATATCCATATATAAATCTCTATTTGCCATGTTAAAACTAGCAAGCACGTTGGACATTCAATAAACGAAATATTAACAGTTAATTTGAGCCGAACTGCAACACGGCAGACCAATTATGTGTTTCACATATTCAGTGTAGGGGTAGGTGAGCTTCATTGTAGTTCTTGTTGTACATAGGTACATAATGGATTAGTTGCAGATAATAGATTAGGTTAGTTGCACGTAGTTTTAAAGTGTGAGTTATAATTTTTTTGGCCAATATTTATAAACTCTATTGTTTTGCAGTTTCAGAAGCAAGTGTGTCTATATCTCAACTCTCTTTGGATGGGGTTCTGAGGCCCTGACAAGGGCCGTTTTTCTGTTGCCTGAGTTGAAAAGATGCAAATTTAACCTCGGAAACCCCTGTCGCTCTAATGAAAACTAATGATTTCATTTCCACGCTGCTGTCTGGCGTAACAACTGAGGCCCGTCCCCTTTTGTAAAATTTGAGTCGCGTTGCCTTCGATGATACCTCCTTCCTGTCATGTAATGCTATATGCCATTATATCATTCGTTAATTGGATCATAGATACGTTCAGACGTGTGTATCCCGCTCTCGTGATAAAAAAGCGCTTTTCTGAGTTTTTCGCCCTGCTGCTATAGATCGAGTAGACGCCGCCTGATGTGGCTGGCACGTCCGCTAGACGAGGCAAGCGGAAGAAGCCCGACGTTGACGTTGACGTAAATCATCCCTCCGTAAACAACTAAAATCTGTCCTTTTCAGGACGACCAAATCAATTTGCCAACTTAAGAGTATGTTTGATTGAAATTTCTCTTGAGCTCATCGAAATGTTTATTACCACGCACCGGCCCAACATGGCGTTGTTTAAACTGCCGCGTCTCGGAGAAAATGGCCAAATCAATCGTCCACATCATCTTCGTGGTCAAGTGGTTAGCGGCGTCGCCCGTCGTTCAAGCGGTTGTCATGAAGTTGAGGGTTCGATTCCCGTTCCAGCCAGTGAAAGTTTTTGCACCACGATAAGGTCCAAACTGGTCTACTTGGTGTTAAATGAAGTTGTTCGTAATTCGCTCTACACCCAAACTAAGAAAGTAAGATTGTTGTACAATTTTGCTTGATTTTGTTCCATTCTTGCTATTGATCGTAACTTGGATGAAAAATTATTGATCATAACTTGGATGAAAAAGCTAACATTAGTTGTGGGGAAAAAAACAACAACAATTCGCAATGAAGAATTGAACGTGTGCGTGAGGTTGTGCGCAGTGATATTTAGTTGATGAGTAAGAGATGAGTGTCCGAAAGTCAGATGGCTCACACAAATAAAATGTGCCTGTCACGAGATCGAGATTCAGACCAGGACCGTCAGCGCGGTGGCTCTTGATGGCAACCATTTAGCCACTTTGACAAAGTAAGAGCGATGGAATAGAAACCCTACAGTTAGTTCACTTGGCAAGAAATTCAGTGTACAGCAATGAAGCAAATGGACATATTTTCCACCAAGCTATGTGCAACCTGTCGCTAACAAACTTACATGGCATTATTTATTCCATAAAACGCTTTGTCGATGATCAGTGAGAACCAAAATAGAACACTTGACGGCGGCAATACAACAGTGGCCAATAGCGTTGCGGCATTTTGTGATATCGACTCATCCATAATGTATATTGATATGATGGTGATGATTGGATAAGGATTCTACAGCGATTAATTTGTTTCGAGCTATTTTTGCTTGCCAGTCGCTTGCACACATTTGCATGGCTTCATTTGTACCATAAAACGCTTTGTGAATCAAAATGGGCGAAATTGCCATTTCTGAATCATGTGGATTTCTCAAGATATGATAGTGTAAACTGCAATTGCATTTTTTGCCACCTTTTCAACTTTTGGGTGTATGTTCAATCTTCAGTCTGTACCAGGGACCTGGCGGGCCGTCCTTGTCCTGCAGCTAACATCTCTTACAACCGAACGTCAAAAGATTCATTGTTTGTAAACAATGCTGGCGTTCGTACCCGTAGTAGCAAACGTCAGATGGGCCTTATTCAAATAAGGCCCGCGATATGTTGCATACTGTCAATCGCTAGTAAATAGGATAGGGTTGCTAGGCCCCTGGTCTGTACAATCTCGAGTTGGAGACGGTGTAAATGCCTATTTTTATCGTAGTATCACGTGCCGCCAAACACTCAGGCTGTCCTGCAGCCCAAGAAAACTGATAAGAACATTTCAATCGCGAACCATGTTTCCTTCGTAAACACAGGATCCATCTCACACTTTCAAGCACGTTGGACATTTGAGTGCCAACATTTGATTAGGGCGAATCTGCTTTTGTAAACAAACACTTTGTCTGCTAATTTATCGGAAGTTGAATACAATTCCTTCAAATTGAATATATCAGCGGATAAAAATGAAGCTGATCTTCCTTAAAGAGTGCTTTATTTGTATTTGTGACCTTTTGTTCAAGAGCAAATGACTACTAAAGCCATTGTTTACAAAAGCAAATTCGCCTTAATCTAATGTTGGCGCTGATTTAACAAACAAAATATCATTAACAGTCAAATTCGAGCCGAACTGCAGTTTCTATAAATTTTCGTGGAGAACCATTAGCGGAAGAAGAACCTGAGCCTCACACACCAATAGCATAGGGTTTAATGGTTCTATAGACTGAATAAAATATAGTAGAAATAATTCGTGACATCAATTTCTTCAAATCAATAAGCAGTCCTACGTCAACTTTGCAGTTATGTCATCCTTTCGTTTTTGATCTAAAATTTACGGATCTAAATTTTTGAATCCAATTCATTTCATCGAAAAATAGATCAGAATATCCATCAGGATTGGAGGTGCCTTTAGGGTACTGGTATAGATCTAAATATTTATACACTGATAGGCAAAATAAAGTGCCCACCTCATCGTTTTTTTCAATTTCTCTCATTTACTTGGTTCAAATTAAAGTAAACACACTGTATTTTTTTTATTATCTTATTTTTTATATTCTTTTTAAGTTTCACTTATGGAATACTGAAAAAAAGGAGTTTTACTCAAAGAAAAAAAATCAATTTGTGTTGAAAAAAAAACAGTGACAAAATAAAGTGCCCACTTCATTTAGGCTACAGAAAACATAAATTAAAGTAAAATAAAAGCATTTCAATAATTGATGTGTCCTCCTTTGGCCCTCAGGACCTCCTGCAGGCGCTTCGACATGCTCTCGACCAGGTTCTTTAGGTGCTGTGGATCTAGCTCTTCCCAGGCGCGCTCCAGGGCTTCAAAATAGTTATTTTTATTGGTAACACCAGTTTTGTCAACCCTGGCATCGAGAATCGCCCACAAATTCTCGATGGGATTGAGGTCCGGGCTTTGTGGAGGCCATTCTAGCGGTTTGATCCGACAAGACCGGAAGAAAGACTTGGTCTTCTTGGCAGTATTACTGCCGTCATTATCCCGTCGATTTTTACAATGCTTCCCACTCCACCCCACGAAAAACACCCCCAGACCATCACATTTCCTCCTCCATGCTTCATCGTGCCTTGGATGTGGCGCTCCTGAAGCTCCTCTCCCGATCTGCACCAAACACGAACCCGCCGCTTTCGGTTAAACAGCTCGAATTTTGATTCGTCCGTCCAGACCCGGATAAAAATAACCATACAATTACAGTACAATAATATAAAATAACATTAAAGTCTATTGCCGACCATGAATCTTATTGTTCACGTATTAGATAAATGAAAAATGCATGTTGTCATTACAATAGATCTACTATTCACCCTATATGCTAGAATTTTCAACAATTGCAAAACAATACAATCAATAGTAATTGACTCAGATTTGTTCGGGAAAAAATGATTTTTTCTATAGTTAAGATACATAACAACCCCCTTATTCTATTGTCGATGTCTCAATTAACAATAAATTCTATTGTGAAAACAATAACTCCTATTGTCATCGTATTGTCATAAACAATAATATTAATAGTAAACACTATTGGCTCTATTGTATGGTTACAATACATTCAATTGTAAATCTATGAGAATTTTTGTTTCGGGGAGAACCGTTTTCCAGAACTCTAGGGGCTTATCAGCATGCTCCTTAGCAAAAGCCGTTTGGCTTTGTTTGCCTTGCTGATAAATGGGCGCTTCCGGGCAAGTTTGCTATTCAACCCCTGTGCTACGAGACGGCGACGAACAGTTCGACCGGAAACTGATAACTGAAGGGTTTCCTGGATCTCGCGGACAGTTACCTTCGGGTTCTTCTTGACTTCGCGCATGATCTTGGTGTCCGTTCTCGCATCCGTTTTCCGCTTCCTGCCTCTGCCGGGGCGATCCACCACTGATCCAAACGTTTTAAGCTTCAGAAGAATTTTGCCAACCGCTGCCTTACTGATACTGTACTTCTTAGCGACAGCCCGGTGCGATTCACCGTTTTGCACATCACGAACGACCAATTTTCGGATACACAAGGGAATTGCTTTCGAAAGCAGTGCGTTTTCCATTTTTTTTCCCCCACCAAACCACCCACCACCCCCCCTCCCAACCATCACAACACCAAAACACAAACAACCAACCCCCCACCAACCAACCAAACAAATATTATTTTTTTTTTTTTTTTTTTTTTTTTTTTTTTTTTTTTTTTTTCTTCTTTTTTTTTTTCCAAAAAAAAAAAAAAAAAAAAAAAAAAAAAAAAAAAAAAAAAAAAAAATATTTTATTTAATTTAACCAAACAAAAAAAAAAAAAAAAAAAAAAAAAAAAAGGGGCAGGTTTTTTTTCCCCCCTTTTCCCCCCTTTGCCCTTTTTTTATTTTTTTTTACCCCCCCCCCCCTTTTTCCCCACAACAAACACCTTGTAAAGCAAAACACGAGCGTGTACACTCGTGTCGTGTCCATTGTTTTGCGGGTCCATCTACCCAGTAAGAAAGGTTAGTCTAACATTAGTCTAACGTTAGTCGAACACGTTAGACTGTTCGTCGAACATTTTGTCTAACTTTCGTCTAATGTTAGACGTCTGTTAGACACATACGACACATTGTGTTAGACGTTACTGGGTTAAAAAGCTAACCAGATAGTTGAACGATAGCCTAAAATTAGGCGTAATTTAATACGGGTCGTTAGACCCCGTTAGACTAGGTTTTGCAATCAAAGTTTTATCGTCGCTTATTGACCCTCTGCTACACAAAACTTGGCACTTTTGGAATACTAGCAGAGTGAAAACAAACGACCATAAGACTTTCATTACTCACCTAGTTTTTAAGCAGCATCCATCATCCTAACAACCCGCTTCTCGCGTTTGCAGGTTCAAACATCTTCGAGTTATAAAAAAGAACGACATCTGCGACGTAATTCATTCGAGCTTTTGCTGCCAGCGTTGCCATAATTATTTTCAATTATCTTTATATTCGATCAAAAGGAATCTGATTACACATTTATTTCAATTTTTGTATTTCTAATTTGGTTCCTCTTTGGTCTGATCATTATTAAAAAACCGGACTATACAACATTAACCGGGTCATCTTGTGAGTGGTTACAAAATGAATACCCAAGTGGGTATAATTATTCAACTTATCATTTATCATTTCAACTGAATGTGTTTGAATTATGTTTCACTTCATCATATTTTCAAGATTTTCAAAAATGATTCTACGTGGTTTATGAACCGGCCCTAACGATTTTGCTTTGAAACAAATAGACAGGTTGGTTTTTTCTACCTAAAGATATTATCACAATACAACACAAATTATGGTTGTCCTAAACTAATATTTTTGTTGCTTCAACCATAAAAGCAGCGGGTGGATAGTCATGAAGAAAACGAATATTTGTTTTGGCTCAGGAAGTACTAGCACACCGGTCCCAAGCTCGGTCCCAAGCTTAATGATTCGCCCCTAAGACCGTAACTCACACCAATACACTCTCAAATATTCTGTCAAAATAACATAGCGAATCAAAACAAAGACAAAGATACTTGTACCAAAAGGTACTGAAAAGCGCAAGATTGCATGACAAGGTGCCAACTGCAATGTGTACTTTGGAACTAGGGGTTCTTCAACAGTGAACCAATTTCAAATCACTAGTTGCATATTGATTGTTGATAAAAGGGATTTCATATTTAAAAAAAATTGCGTTGATTCAGGGAAACAAGTAAAAAAATAAGATTGATTCAACTAAAGCGATAGTTAAATCAATCTGACATTTTTTTTCGAGAAAAAATTATTAAAAATTTATTTGGAAACAAACTATTTTTCTTGGGTTATTTCGTTTTCCGTCATCCGGTCCCGCTTTATGCTATGATGCTGTCACTCAACAATTATACTCAAGCGTGTTTTTTCGTGGAAGTTTTCATCGCAGGTATATAAAACATTAACATTATATACATTAAACATTATTTAAACACAATAAAAAAAATTAAGAATGTTGCAATAAACTAAATTTTACTTCTGAAAAAACCTGTAAATAGTTGAAAAGCTCGCATTTATATTTATGCCTGGATATTTTTTATATATATTTTGTAATTTTAATTGTTAAAACTTTGAACGCCATTTTATAATTTTCTGTGTTTTTTCTACTTTTGGAGCTCAAGTTAAGTAATTAATATTGTTTATATCGCTACTAGAATCTTCGTTTTGGTTTGGATTCGCTGTATTATTTTGACAGAATATTTGAGGGATTGTTCGTTGTGAATTATGTTTTTAGGGGTTGTTCATAAAGTTTGGGCCAATGTGCTGGTTCTTCCTGAGACCATGATGATTCATGATTGATTTTTTTTTTAAATTAATTAGTAAATATTATGGTCTTATGCATTACATGAAAATTTCTTGCAACAGTAGTTCGAAAGGTTTGATGAAATGCTCCTTTACTTTGAATCGTCTTGGTTTTGATGCAACTTGTGTGACAAATTTTCGAATACGCTTTACGTTTTCCAACATTTGAAACTTACGTACAGATCACTGCAGGGCAGCCTACGATAGCAAAAAAAAAACTTATGTTGTGTTCGGAATTATGGACCAAGTGTTCGTACTTTGATGCAGCCACCTCACCTTGATGTTACAACCATGGTTCACAAGCAGTGCTGTTAATAGTCATTACGATTCATTTGAATAACTTTACTGCTAACTTGTTTCAGAAGCTAAATTTATAAATGTGAAGTACGATCAAATTGTAGCTCTTGACAAATTTTACAACATTATGTAATACCACATTCAGACAACAAGCTATTTTACGTGATATTGAGTTTGTTGAACTCAAATGTCAAACATATTATTTCCAGTGAAAACTAGATGCATGAATGTTGATAAAAAGAAAAGCAATATCAAGTCATATAGTTGTATTGTGAACGAATTATAACAGTGCATTGCCCTTATTGGTAGAAAGAAAGAAGCATATTCACTGTCAAATCCAAATAATACTCCATAATGTTTTTTTTTTATATATATCGCTATTTCACTCTTAAGTCTAAAATTTTAAAGTAAGAGCAATACATTGTAAGACCAATTTAGGATCAATAATAATCAATAATAATACTTGATGATAATAAAACTCGATAACATCATACGTGATATTTTGATAGAACATTTTAATTTATTTTTAAAAACCCCAAGTTAAAGTGAAAATTCACAAATCTTTGCACAACCTTAACAAAACTTTTCACTATAAAATAGGTTTTTGATAGCAAAAGCCTCATGACAGGGCAAAAATTGACCTAACAGTGCCAAGATGCGAAAGATTCTGGTTATAAGTATCCTTATATCGAGGTAAAAGTTATGTTAATTCTAGTTACGTTGTAAGTGTATGACCTAATAATGCGCGGCCTATTGGCGTTCGATCTAATAGCAGTTGGCCTAATGACCCATCACTAAATTAACAGCAAAAGTCACTGAAACTTGACTCAGTTATATCAATAAAAATTCATCAAATATCATCTTTTTGAGCCACCATCTCACCCGTGCACCTTCTCAAATCAATTTGGAATATCTGTCTGGGTTCACAGTAATGCTTTGTGAAGGGCCAAAAAAGGAAGAGTAGACCCGTAAGCAGAAACACTTACACGGAACCCGCGAAAACATAAGAATTTTCTTCCAACTAAACGATCCAACAAGTCGAATAACCCAATTCGCAATGCACTTCCAAAGTTATCAATTGAGACCTCTCGATGCCAAGTACCATTTATGCATTAGTATGGTTTTGTGGTAAATATAATCATACTCTATGCCCAGGGAGTCGTGAAATTTTCCTTGGCGAAAAATTGAGTGGGTTTTTTTTTTAGCCCCTCCTGCATGGTGTTTTTTTTTATAGCTGCGCCTCAGGATTCTGAATGATGAGATGAAGAATTTCTGTAACCGTAACTATTTAATCCACCAACAAGATTGTACAATTGGTCAAAAATGTGAGCTATCGAACAAGAGGATGCCCTAATCAGTAGGGAGAAGACCCCTTTATTATACCAATACCCTTTATACCAATTATTAACGACGAGAAGTTGACATTCCCACTCTCCCTATCCAATTCGTTTCATCCGGGTGCCCTAATGGTTCCTTTCGTATACCAACTATCTGATTTTATTCGTAAGAGAATATAATATTTGTTTGTACGAAATATACCTTATATTCACTGTTTTTTGTACTAAATAGAAGAATTATGTATGCATTAATATTTTGATAGTTTTGAAAAAGCTGAAAAACATAGTATATCATTCCAACTATCATAGATAAAACTTCAGTAAAGAACATGCTTTTTTTCCTAAAACAACAGATTATTCTAGAAGACATGTTTTCAAAAACGTCAAATGAAAATGGAAAACATACAATGTGATTTACTGGAACACGATTTTCAGCCACACCCCCTCACTTCACTATAGTCAAATTGACAACATTGTCTAGGCTACGTCAACCAACGCCACCAGCAGACTGGTCAGCTGTCAGTCTTTTGTGATCATATTACTCGTAGGTAGGAACTTGTCTTGGAGTGTCGCTCGCACCCTCCCTCCACATTTTCAACTCACCATTTGAAACGCATTTAAATTAACAGTCATACGTATACATTTAAATACTGATCAAGACAGAGTTAAAAATCTGGTCTAGATAGTATGTTCGAAATTCGAGATGTTGAAGCGATAAGTATGAATAATTATTCAAATTTATATAAAAGTGATTTAACTACTGCTTTAGGCTCCTGAATTAATGCTTTAGTAGCAGCGATATCATCGAATAATGTCGAAATATATTTTATCCGAGATGCTGTATATTAGGCAAAGAAATTTGTAGATCACTAAGGTTTGGTGCGTATAAGTACAAATAAATTGTAATTGCTCAGTAATCTTGTCAAAGTGATTTTCAAAACATTACCAGAGAATTTGTGTCTCAAGCTATCAAGTGGCTTTGTTGAAATTCTGATGTTTTTGTAGAAAAATAAAAGGATTCCTGGAATGATAGCTTTCATTGGAAATATTGCCCTGGGATAGTTTTTTTTACCCTGTAGTTCAGGGGCAATTAATCAATTCAAGCAAATGGATATTCATAAAGCATATCTCAAACATTCGTCTTGGTGAAAATTGCTATAAAAATCTAGTTCTGAAAATATTTAATACCGAAGCAACCGAATGTAACAGACCTAAAGGCTATAAAACATTCCTTAGGAGTGTTAATATGACAAAATTAGTAAAATTACTAGCGTTAATAAATTACTATTGAAATTCAATTAAATAATACATAAACAGATGCTCTGGCAACGCTGAAATAGACCTGGTCAGATCCCGAATCATGAAGCTTTAGGCCGGGCACCCACTGAAGTGACGGGGGAGAAACATCTGTATGTATTCCAAAACATCTTGTCGACATATTCCTCACGCCGTAAGACTTCGACTTGATGTTTTGAAATGATATGTGATGTCACACTTCCGCCTCATTAGTGGGCATCTCGACCTATGTTGGTTAAGCACGCTGGAAAGAGAATGACAGCAAAGCGTAACAAATTCCTCCTAAAAGCATGCAACTGGTTCTGAAAGCTTTATGTTGGTAACGTCTAACAAAGTTCTAACTACGTCTAACTCTAACATTTTTCTTGCTGGGACAACAAAAAAGAAATAAAATAATATAACCACGTTGTGTTGTTGTTGTCGTCACTTCTCCTCCCCCCCAGAAGGTTTTTTTTTTTTTACCACTTTCTCCCCCCCCTCATCACCCCCCCCAAAACCCCCCCCCCCCCCCCCCCCCACACTTCTCCCCCACCCCCCCCAAAAACCACACTCTTTTTTTCTCTCTCCATATTCCCCCCCCTCCCCTATAAAACGCCCCTTTTTTTTTTTTACCCCATAGAGAAAAAAAGCGCTAAATGCAGTATGTTTATTACCCCCCTCGATTCTGTTGTCTGCCGTGGTTACTGTGGTTACGTTTTTCACATGAACTGTTCTGGTGTGACACGCGCCCTTATGAACTACTTCACGACGCATGGGAAAAATCTGTATTCGATGTGTGACAATTGTGCCGACTTGTTTGAAAACTCCCACCTACGAGCCATAACGAATCATGCGAGTAAAAAATCACCCTTGACTTCGCTCTGTAATTCAATTGAAAATCTCCAAACGGAAATAAAGAAGATTTCTTCCAAACCTGCAATGACATTGCAATCTCCAGCAATCAACCAATGGCCTTCTGCTGGTGAATCGATGCGTGCCAATAAGCGGCCCCGTGGAGCGAACTCAGCGGCATGAACACCTCCTGAGTGTCAATCCGGATCGAAGCAGATGTTGTTTCTGTGCCTGTCAGGGAAAAGCCAGCTAACAAGTTCTGGCTCTATATGTCTCGCATTAGACCTGATGTGACGAAAGCTAATTTAGGAACTGACGATGACCCTGAGGTGGTAAAACTGGTGGCTAAAGGTACAGACACCAGCAACATGTCCTTCGTTTCTTTCAAAATTGGTCTCGATCCAACATGGCCAAAGGGTTTGATGTTCCGGCAGTTCGAGGACAGCTCGCAAAAATTTCGGAGACTCTGTTGCGAATCCAAGTCCATCACCAATTGCACTCGCCGTAGCAACAAATTAATTCGAAACTCTTTGGGAGTCCCTGAGCCACCCAACCAATTCGCGCTTACTATTAGTTCCTGCCTACGTAGTCGTCCTGGCCCTTCGGTTGTGGCTGGTGATGGGATCTCCCGACAATCTATCACAGGCAAGTATGTACGTCCAAGTATCGTCCATCTGCCTGATTTCTTCTCACGTTACAGCTGCACTGCAACACGTAACCGCAACTCTTCAACTTTGCTTCACACAATTTTTGGATGTACCGACATCAGCTCTATGGATGAATTTTAGAACAATTCTTCGATTCCTGAATTCCATCCCGCTTCCTGTGTTGGTGCATCGAATCACTCAGATGTCCATATCCTCAGTGCGGTAAAGAGAGATTTTAATGTTTCCACACACTCTTCCTACCACAACGAGAGCTCTTCTCTCATGTTTATATTGACCCCCGTGTTTGCTTGCGGGTAGCGCATGTGAGTGTAAAAAAAATGGTTTTTATTCACACAACACTCGATCGCTCTAGAGTGAGCAGAAGAGCTTTCAAATTCACAGAAGTGAATGCAGATAAATTCCCTGACGCGTGCGCCCCAGTGAGCTCACTGACGTGGGCTCTTCTGCTAATATACAGCGGTGATTGCAAATTCGTTTTGGCGCTACATAACAAAGGATGAAAGAAGAATGTTTCTTCCCGCTTTCTTTTTTCGAACCTTTTTTACAAGTCCGACGAAGTTTTCACTATCAATCGCACCAGCGAATCACAGAGAGAGCACTGGCGCGTTCTCGCCCAAGTGTACGCGGCAGCGATCGCAGGCGAGAGCACGTGGGCGAAAACAGATGAGAGCACGTGAGAGCGGTCGTTTAAAAGAGAGAGTGGTTCACTTACTCCAAGCCATCCCCTCACTGGAGCACACTTTCACTCTGTCTATTTACCACCGAATAACAGAGCACTTTGCATTATCTGCGGTGAGTTATGGTTGTATCCTCTGTGAAGGTACAAAGCTCACGCGCTGGCGTAGCATTAGTGCGAAATGCCATCTCTGCTGCCAAACACTCAGGCCATCCTGCTGCCCAAGAAAACCGAGAAGAAAATTTCAATCGCGAACCATGTTCCCTCCGTTAACAACTAAAACACGGTATTTTCAGTACGAACAATTAAATTTGCCAACTAAAGAGTATGTTTGATTGAAATTTCTATTGAGCTCATCGAATTTTTATTACCACGCACCGGCTCAACGTGGCGTTGCTTGAAAAGCCGCGTTCTGGAGAAAATGAGCAACATTTTTTATTAATATCCATATATAAATCTCTATTTGCCATGTTAAAACTAGCAAGCACGTTGGACATTCAATAAACGAAATATTAACAGTTAATTTGAGCCGAACTGCAACACGGCAGACCAATTATGTGTTTCACATATTCAGTGTAGGGGTAGGTGAGCTTCATTGTAGTTCTTGTTGTACATAGGTACATAATGGATTAGTTGCAGATAATAGATTAGGTTAGTTGCACGTAGTTTTAAAGTGTGAGTTACAATTTTTTTGGCCAATATTTATAAACTCTATTGTTTTGCAGTTTCAGAAGCAAGTGTGTCTATATCTCAACTCTCTTTGGATGGGGTTCTGAGGCCCTGACAAAGGCCGTTTTTCTGTTGCCTGAGTTGAAAAGATGCAAATTTAACCTCGGAAACCCCTGTCGCGCTAATGAAAACTAATGATTTCATTTCCACGCTGCTGTCTGGCGTAACAACTGAGGCCCGTCCCCTTTTGTAAAATTTGAGTCGCGTTGCCTTCGATGATACCTCCTTCCTGTCATGTAATGCTATATGCCATTATATCATTCGTTAATTGGATCATAGATACGTTCAGACGTGTGTATCCCGCTCTCGTGATAAAAAAGCGCTTTTCTGAGTTTTTCGCCCTGCTGCTATAGATCGAGTAGACGCCGCCTGATGTGGCTGGCACGTCCGCTAGACGAGGCAAGCGGAAGAAGCCCGACGTTGACGTTGACGTAAATCATCCCTCCGTAAACAACTAAAATCTGTCCTTTTCAGGACGACCAAATCAATTTGCCAACTTAAGAGTATGTTTGATTGAAATTTCTCTTGAGCTCATCGAAATGTTTATTACCACGCACCGGCCCAACATGGCGTTGTTTAAACTGCCGCGTCTCGGAGAAAATGGCCAAATCAATCGTCCACATCATCTTCGTGGTCAAGTGGTTAGCGGCGTCGCCCGTCGTTCAAGCGGTTGTCATGAAGTTGAGGGTTCGATTCCCGTTCCAGCCAGTGAAAGTTTTTGCAACACGATAAGGTCCAAACTGGTCTACTTGGTGTTAAATGAAGTTGTTCGTAATTCGCTCTACACCCAAACTAAGAAAGTAAGATTGTTGTACAATTTTGCTTGATTTTGTTCCATTCTTGCTATTGATCGTAACTTGGATGAAAAATTATTGATCATAACTTGGATGAAAAAGCTAACATTAGTTGTGGGGAAAAAAACAACAACAATTCGCAATGAAGAATTGAACGTGTGCGTGAGGTTGTGCGCAGTGATATTTAGTTGATGAGTAAGAGATGAGTGTCCGAAAGTCAGATGGCTCACACAAATAAAATGTGCCTGTCACGAGATCGAGATTCAGACCAGGACCGTCAGCGCGGTGGCTCTTGATGGCAACCATTTAGCCACTTTGACAAAGTAAGAGCGATGGAATAGAAACCCTACAGTTAGTTCACTTGGCAAGGAATTCAGTGTACAGCAATGAAGCAAATGGACATATTTTCCACCAAGCTATGTGCAACCTGTCGCTAACAAACTTACATGGCATTATTTATTCCATAAAACGCTTTGTCGATGATCAGTGAGAACCAAAATAGAACACTTGACGGCGGCAATACAACAGTGGCCAATAGCGTTGCGGCATTTTGTGATATCGACTCATCCATAATGTATATTGATATGTTGGTGATGATTGGATAAGGATTCTACAGCGATTAATTTGTTTCGAGCTATTTTTGCTTGCCAGTCGCTTGCACACATTTGCATGGCTTCATTTGTACCATAAAACGCTTTGTGAATCAAAATGGGCGAAATTGCCATTTCTGAATCATGCGGATTTCTCAAGATATGATAGTATAAACTGCAATTGCATTTTTTGCCACCTTTTCAACTTTTGGGTGTATGTTCAATCTTCAGTCTGTACCAGGGACCTGGCGGGCCGTCCTTGTCCTGCAGCTAACATCTCTTACAACCGAACGTCAAAAGATTCATTGTTTGTAAACAATGCTGGCGTTCGTACCCGTAGTAGCAAACGTCAGATGGGCCTTATTCAAATAAGGCCCGCGATATGTTGCATACTGTCAATCGCTAGTAAATAGGATAGGGTTGCTAGGTCCCTGGTCTGTACAATCTCGAGTTGGAGACGGTGTAAATGCCTATTTTTATCGTAGTATCACGTGCCGCCAAACACTCAGGCTGTCCTGCAGCCCAAGAAAACTGATAAGAACATTTCAATCGCGAACCATGTTCCCTCCGTAAACACAGGATCCATCTCACACTTACAAGCACGTTGGACATTTTAGTGCCAACATTTGATTAGGGCGAATCTGCTTTTGTAAACAAACACTTTGTCTGCTAATTTATCGGAAGTTGAATACAATTCCTTCAAATATATCAGCGGATAAAAATGAAGCTGATCTTCCTTAAAGAGTGCTTTATTTGTATTTGTGACCTTTTGTTCAAGAGCAAATGACTACTAAAGCCATTGTTTACAAAAGCAAATTCGCCTTAATCTAATGTTGGCGCTGATTTAACAAACAAAATATCATTAACAGTCAAATTCGAGCCGAATTGCAGTTTCTATAAATTTTCGTGGAGAACCAATAGCGGAAGAAGAACCTGAGCCTCACACACCAATAGCATAGGGTTTAATGGTTCTATAGACTGAATAAAATATAGTAGAAATTTATTAATTCGTGACATCAATTTCTTCACATCAATAAGCAGTCCTACGTCAACTTTGCAGTTATGTCATCCTTTCGTTTTTGATCTAAAATTTACGGATCTAAATTTTTGAATCCAATTCATTTCACCGAAAAATAGATCAGAATATCCATCAGGATTGGAAGTGCCTTTAGGGTACTGGTAAAGATCTAAATATTTATACACTGATAGGCAAAATAAAGTGCCCACCTCATCGTTTTTTTCAATTTCTCTCATTTACTTGGTTCAAATTAAAGTAAACACACTGTATTTTTTTTATTATCTTATTTTTTATATTCCTTTTAAGTTTCACTTATGGAATACTGAAAAAAGGGAGTTTTACTCAAAGAAAAAAAAATCAATTTGTGTTGAAAAAAAAACAGTGACAAAATAAAGTGCCCACTTCATTTAGGCTACAGAAAACATAAATTAAAGTAAAATAAAAGCATTTCAATAATTGATGTGTCCTCCTTTGGCCTTCAGGACCTCCTGCAGGCGCTTCGACATGCTCTCGACCAGGTTCTTTAGGTGCTGTGGATCTAGCTCTTCCCAGGCGCGCTCCAGGGCTTCAAAATAGTTATTTTTATTGGTAACACCAGTTTTGTCAACCCTGGCATCGAGAATCGCCCACAAATTCTCGATGGGATTGAGGTCCGGGCTTTGTGGAGGCCATTCTAGCGGTTTGATCCGACAAGACCGGAAGAAAGACTTGGTCTTCTTGGCAGTATGCTTCGGGTCGTTGTCCTGCTGGAATACGAACTTCTCTTCAAGGCCCGTCTGGATCAGCGAAACCTCCAGATTTTCTCGCAGGATGTTGACGTAAGAATCTGCCGTCATTATCCCGTCGATTTTTACAATGCTTCCCACTCCACCCCACGAAAAACACCCCCAGACCATCACATTTCCTCCTCCATGCTTCATCGTGCCTTGGATGTGGCGCTCCTGAAGCTCCTCTCCCGATCTGCACCAAACACGAACCCGCCGCTTTCGGTTAAACAGCTCGAATTTTGATTCGTCCGTCCAGACCCGGATAAAAATAACCATACAATTACAGTACAATAATATAAAATAACATTAAAGTCTATTGCCGACCATGAATCTTATTGTTCACGTATTAGATAAATGAAAAATGCATGTTGTCATTACAATAGATCTACTATTCACCCTATATGCTAGAATTTTCAACAATTGCAAAACAATACAATCAATAGTAATTGACTCAGATTTGTTCGGGAAAAAATGATTTTTTCTATAGTTAAGATACATAACAACCCCCTTATTCTATTGTCGATGTCTCAATTAACAATAAATTCTATTGTGAAAACAATAATTCCTATTGTCATCGTATTGTCATAAACAATGATATTAATAGTAAACACTATTGGCTCTATTGTATGGTTACAATACATTCAATTGTAAATCTATGAGAATTTTTTTTTCGGGGAGAACCGTTTTCCAGAACTCAAGGGGCTTATCAGCATGCTCCTTAGCAAACTTAAGCCGTTTGGCTTTGTTTGCCTTGCTGATAAATGGGCGCTTCCGGGCAAGTTTGCTATTCAACCCCTGTGCTACGAGACGGCGACGAACAGTTCGACCGGAAACTGATAACTGAAGGGTTTCCTGGATCTCGCGGACAGTTACCTTCGGGTTCTTCTTGAATTCGCGCATGATCTTGGTGTCCGTTCTCGCATCCGTTTTCCGCTTCCTGCCTCTGCCGGGGCGATCCACCACTGATCCAAACGTTTTAAGCTTCAGAAGAATTTTGCCAACCGCTGCCTTACTGATACTGTACTTCTTAGCGACAGCCCGGTGCGATTCACTGTTTTGCACATCACGAACGACCAATTTTCGGATACACAAGGGAATTGCTTTCGAAAGCAGTGCGTTCTCCATTTTTTTTCAATTGAATCAAATGCGATCATGTATACAAAAGCACCAGGTTGAGCCGTTTGCTTCAAAACATGTCAAAATATCAAAACATAAACAATCGAGGGGTCTTCCAATGGAAACTTATCGAAAACATATCGATTTTTGAAGTGGGCACTTTATTTTGTCACTGTTGATTTTTTTTTTCTTTAAGTAAAACTCCTTTTTTTTCAGTATTCCATAAGTGAAACTTAAAAAAAAATAAAAAAAATACAGTGTGTTTACTTTAATTGGAACCAAGTAAATGAGAGAAATTCAAAAAACGAAGAGGTGGGCACTTTATTTTGCCTATCAGTGTATCTGTAGTGATCTAAGTTCTTGCACCGCGGCGTTCTATATGGGCTTTTATACCACAATCTGATTAAAAAATTTTGATCTTCTAAAAAAATTGATCCAAATGATGCATGTTTTGGATCACTTTTTTGTCTTGATTTTTTTTCTGTAGTAGTGCTGGCAACATTGCTATGGAAATAGAAGGGTTTATGTGTCAAAGGCGTCTGTTTCTATTACTTGAACGGGACTGTTGGAAAAATTGTTCGGAGCGTATACTGAAAACTCGCGGTTCAGATCTTGTTTAAAAAACGACCGATTTATTTTAAAGTCCACTGGGTAGGAAAAACTACACTTTGTTTCGTATATCTCGATCGACACCGACCAGTGGCGATCGGTCAGGGCTACCTACAGCTACCTATTGTACCCTACTGATAATAGATGCGATAAAACGAGAAAACTGCTACTCTCATGTGGAACACGTTTCGGTGTTGCCAGGCTTTCCTATCTTCAAACATGCCGGCCGCCTTGAAATTGTTGGGATTTCAACTAATCAAAAGAATTAAAATTTTGCACACTAGTGTTATTTACAAATCTTGCTCCTACTTCCTGACTGCTATCGTCTGCGCATTCAATTCAAAAACTGTTTGTGTTGTTACTATTAGAATGTAAACAATTCTTCGGGATTGTTGCTCTGCTAGATGACCTGATCTGATCTGATGTCGTGCTAGATGACCTTGAACGACCTTTCGTCGATCTGCTACTACGACGACTGGGATCATTAAACTGGAACTGGTGGTGACTGGAACTGAGTAGGCTGCTATCGTCGTCTGTCGTTACTGGTTGGTATTAAGGGAAGTGCATCGTCGGATATTGTCCTGGTCTACATCGATCGACAGTTGCGGACCGCCATGGGGTGCAGGTCTCTGGGCCTGGTATTAGTATTAGTATTAGTATTAGTGCATGATTCTACAAAACATGGGATGCTTTTTACAAGGAAATGAACAACTTTAACAAAACTCGCCTGGTGCGGAGGCCCTTGCATCTGGGCCTTCGTGGGTGCCCGCAGCACCGCGTTGCTGCAGTCTACAACTGGCTAACGGATGGATGATCGCATGCTTATGCTGAACGTCCATGGTGTTGATCCTAAGTTGACAGTGGCCTTCATTACGAGTGATCAATTCGTCTGATGACCGATCCAATAGAAGCAACGGATTAAGCGACGGGCCCATCGCTCGCGAGGTGATGTTCTACGACGAACTGCCACGCTGAGACCATAACAGGATGTTGAAAGTAGGAATGCGGATCATCTTGCAACACTGCTTGTTTTCTGTTGTTTGCTTTTGTGAGTGCAATTTTTATTTTTATTTTTATCGTTTTGCTGCCCGTTTAAATTTGTAATCTATCCCTGAATACGTTGTTTATGGTCCTTTCGTTACGTGAGTGAATTATTTGCGTGTGCAGTGAAAAATACGTGAATTTTATCAAGTGTTTTTCAGTGCCAGTGGTCATAAAACATTCCATCTACCACCACCACGCACATTTTTTTCGTGCCCAGCGACATCTCACGGCATTTTTCAGAAGCCATACATTGCGTGCAGTGTTGCATCTAAGCAATAGCTTGTCACCAGCCATGTCCAAACAGTACAATGCACGCCGAGCTAGTTTTTACCACGCTAGCGCGTGTATTCAATTCCCCACTTTGACTCCGTGCTTCCAGACTTACACGCAGCGCGGTGGGAACAACACCAATGCCAGTGCTCGTGTTTTGGCTTCGGACATCGTGTATGATGTTTCGGCAAACACCACAGCCAAGTGTTTCCGATTGTGTCCGATTGCGGAATACACGCGTGGTTAATTTATTTTATTTCTACCCATGCCGAGCTTGTTAAACTCAATCAACTTATGCGCCGTTGAGGGCTTATGTTGAGAGCTTTCTTGTGATCATAACCACTCGGCTCGGGTGTTTTCCCAAAAATCAAGACACGGTGTGTAAAGCAAAACACGAGCGTGTACACTCGTGTCGTGTCCATTGCGTTGCGGGTCCATCTATAAGCACGAAACTGAAGTGGTAAATTATAGCCACTTGGTGGTGTGTTTGCAGTCAAGTTCGGCTCTCGTGCAGAACGGTTTGGTGTTTTTACCAAGGCTGCTTGTCACCGTCATAGTCATCGCCATAAAGCTCCATCGACAGCATACTGCTAAGCGTTCTCGGACAGTGCACATAGACAGCATACTGCTTTTCGCTTTCACAGTGTACATCCTAGTCTACTGTAAGGCGCCTTCATTTCTTTTTTGCAGCATGGAGAAAAATTGCGCTAAATGCAGTCTGCTTATTACCGGCATCGATTCTGTTGTCTGCCGTGGTTACTGTGGTTACGTTTTTCACATGAACTGTTCTGGTGTGACAAACGCCCTTATGAACTACTTCACGACGCATGGGAAAAATCTGTATTCGATGTGTGACAATTGTGCCGACTTGTTTGAAAACTCCCACCTACGAGCCATAACGAATCATGCGAATAAAAAATCACCCTTGGCTTCGCTCTGTGATTCAATTGAAAATCTCCAAACGGAAATAAAGAAGATTTCTTCCAAACCTGCAATGACATTGCAATCTCCAGCAATCAACCAATGGCCTTCTGCTGGTGAATCGATGCGTGCCAATAAGCGGCCCCGTGGAGCGAACTCAGCGGCATGAACACCTCCTGAGTGTCAATCCGGATCGAAGCAGATGTTGTTTCTGTGCCTGTCAGGGAAAAGCCAGCTAACAAGTTCTGGCTCTATATGTCTCGCATTAGACCTGATGTGACGAATATCGGCTATGGTTAAAGCTAATTTAGGAACTGACGATGACCCTGAGGTGGTAAAACTGGTGGCTAAAGGTACAGACACCAGCAACATGTCCTTCGTTTCTTTCAAAATTGGTCTCGATCCAACATGGCCAAAGGGTTTGATGTTCCGGCAGTTCGAGGACTACAGCTCGCAAAAATTTCGGAGACTCTGTTGCGAATCCAAGTCCATCACCAATTGCACTCGCCGTAGCAACAAATTAATTCGAAATCACTCTTTGGGAGTCCCTGAGCCACCCAACCAATTCGCGCTTACTATTAGTTCCTGCCTACGTAGTCGTCCTGGCCCTTCGGTTGTGGCTGGTGATGGGATCTCCCGACAATCTATCACAGGCAAGTATGTACGTCCAAGTATCGTCCATCTGCCTGATTTCTTCTCACGTTACAGCTGCACTGCAACACGTAACCGCAACTCTTCAACTTTGCTTCACACAATTTTTGGATGTACCGACATCAGCTCTATGGATGAATTTTACAACAATTCTTCGCTTCCTGAATTCCATCCCGCTTCCTGTGTTGGTGCATCGAATCACTCAGACATCGCTCATCTGTATCAATTGGCCCTTAGTGATGGTTGCTATGACATTTACGCTTTCATCGAGACCTGGCTTAACGGGAATACTACGACGAATCAACTCTTTGACGATTCCTACAACGTTTATCGACAAGATCGGTCACCTTCTAACAGCAACAAGAGTATCGGTGGCGGTGCTGTCCATGCTAGATTCAAATCCCGTTCAATCCTCCCAATAGCTCATCGGTGGAGCAAATATGGGTTGCATTGGCTACCGACGATGCTTTGCTCTATGCTTGCGTGATTTATTTTCCTCCCGACCGAGTATATGACGCAATTCTGATCGAAAAGCATCTTGACTCGCTGAACTGGGTCGTTTCGCAGTTAAATCCAAAGGACAAGGTGATCATTCTCGGCGATTTCAACTTCGGCACGATTTCTTGGCAGAACAATTCTCTTGGGCACTACTTTCCTATCGTCTCTCGATCTACGATTGGCATGACATCACGAGAACTGCTTGATGCGTGTAGTACCGCTCAACTCAGGCAGCTGACTGTCGTTCAGAACGAGAATAATCGCATGCTTGATCTGTGCTTTGTTAGTGACGACTTGTGTGAGGATTGCACAGTTATTGAAGCACCAGCACCGCTAGTTAAAATCAGTCGGCATCATCCACCATTAGTTTTGAAACTTGCGGTAAATCCATTGTGTCGCTTCCGTGATTCCGCTGAAAGGGCTTTCTACGATTTCCGTAAGGCTGATTTCAGCGATATGAACGATTTTTTGGGACTTGTTGACTGGGACGAGATTCTCGAAGTGTCTGACGTCAACAATGCTGCATCGACAATGTCTGGTGTACTGCTGTATGCCATTGATCAGTTTGTTCCAGTGAGGATGAAACTTGAATCACCTAAACCAGCTTGGTCGAAGAGTGAAGCAGGCAGCTCTGAGACGCAAATATCGCACGGATTTTACAAAATCGTGTTACGTGGAAGCGAATGCTGAGTACAAGCAATTAAAAGATTATCTCTATAACGCTTATCAAGACCGTCTACAAAAAAGCCTTAAGTCTAACCCCAAAAACCTTTTGGCGTCACGTCAATGATCAGCGGAAGAAAGTCGGTTTGCCCTCCACGATGACGGATGGTTTGCTTGAAGCTGATTGCATGGCCGGTATTGCCGATATTTTCCGTTCCCAATTCAGCAACGTTTTCTCCGACGAGCTGCTCGACCCGCAGGACATCGCGCTCGCCACCAGTAATGTGCCCCATGCCTCCGGACATGGTTATTGGAGCTGGCAAGGAATTGAAGTCCTCAACAGGATGTGGTCCGGATGGCATTCCATCGCTTGTACTAAAACAGTGCGTGGATTTACTTGCGTCTCCGTTAGCAAAAGTGTTTAATCTTTCTTTGTCCACTGGCATATTTCAGAACTGTTGGAAGCAGTCAAATGTTTTCCCAGTGTTTAAAAAAAGGTTGCAAGAGAATGGTCTCAAATTACCGGGGCATAGCTGCATTAAGTGCAGTATCCAAGTTGTTTGAGATGATAATTCTTCGGAAACTAGTGCAGAGCTACGCACACTATATTTTGCCGGATCAGCATGGATTTATTCCCAAACGTTCCCCATCCACTAATTTGACGTGCTTCACCTCGTTTTTGGGCAAGGAACTTGAAAAAGGTTATCAAGTAGATGCTATTTACACGGATCTTTCCGCTGCGTTCGATAAAATGAACCACCAGATAGCAATAGCCATGTTTGATAAGTTGGGCATGAGCAACAACTTGCTTATCTGGCTGCGATCCTACCTAACCAATCGTAGTATGTCCGTCAGAATCGGTGACCATGTTTCGTCACCATTTCCAGCTTTGTCCGGCGTGCCTCAAAGTCAATCTCATCCTCAAATGTCTAAAACTCTCATACGCCGATGATTTGAAGCTGTTCTACGCGATAAAGCATCCACTAGACACCGTTTTTCTGCAACAACAGCTGGGGACGTTCGCTGAATGGTGTCGCATCAATCGGTAACATTGAATGTGTCCAAGTGCTCGGTGATTTCATTTGACCGTAAACGTGAACTCTACCAATTCGGTTATGCTTTAGCAGGAGTTGAGCTGGAGCGCGTAACGACGGTTAAGGACTTGGGGATTTTCATCGATTCCAAAGTGACCTTCAAAGGTTTTGCCAAAAAACTTAAGGATGTTTACTGCTTGAAATCTCTTTACTGCGCAATCGTCCGCCCTATTCTGGAATATTGTTCTGTTGTCTGGTCTCCCTATTACCAAAATAAAATCCAGCGTGTTGAGGCCATCCAGTGGAAATTCATTCGATTTGCCCTACGTCATCTCAGGTGGAGAGATCCGTTCAATCTACCCAGCTATAACAGTCGGTGTCAGCTCATCAACCTACATCCACTTGATGGAAGGCGTAACGTGGCAAAAGCTTGCTTTATTGGCGATCTCCTGCAAGGGAACATTGATTGTTCTACACTGCTCAGCATGTTGGACATCAACATACGCCGCCGTAATCTACGCGCACATTCGTTCCTGAGCCTTCCCGCGGCAAGAACCAATTATGGTCTCCATGAGCCAATGCCCAGCATGAGTCGTCTTTTGAATAGTTGTTACTTTGTATTTGATTTTGTACATAGAGAAACAAACAAGCGTAGTTTTGGACGTGTTTTTTGTCAGTTTGTTTAATTTTGAAGTTTTGTGATTTTAGTTTTAAGATGCCGGTCATTGGGACAAATATTTTACCTGCTGACTGTAATAAACAATAAACATAAACATAAACATGCACCCAAACCTTGGACAGACATTTTTGATGACACAGAACACCCTTCATGATAAATAGGCGATTGACGAGTGGGATGGCCAAGGTTGGACTTGACGACGACTGGTTGAAGATTTCTCCGTCCGTGAGAACGACTATAAGGTATGAACATTTCTTCAGTTTTTTTTGCATAGAATTGATAACAAATTACTTAGCTGGACTGCGGAGGACCACCCAGTGCGGCCCTCCGCGGTGCCAAAGCACCTCGATGGAAAAGTTAGAACTCTTCTGATGGGGACTCCTGGTTGTTATCCCGGATTGGAAGGATACAAATCTTAGATATGCCCCTTTTGAAAACGCCATCCTGCGTACGGACAGTTACTACACGAACGTTTCCGTCATCACCCTTGAATGTGTCGGTCACTCTTCCTAGTCGCCATTTCTGGAGCGGCAGCCTGTCCTCCTTTACAAGGACCAATGTTCCGATGTGAACGTTATCACGAGTCCGAGTCCATTTTGTTCGGTTATGCAGGTCAGAAAGGTACTGCGATTTCCTCTTTCTCCACAACTGTTGGACGAATCTTTCAGAACGTTGCCAATGGGAAAGTCGATTTTCAAGAATCTCCTGCAGGTTCGGTTCAGGAACCGCTGTAAGGGGCCTCCCTACCAAGAAATGTCCTAGAGTTAGCGCCGTGATGTCGTTTGGGTCATTGCTAAGGTGTGTTAATGGCCGGGAGTTGAGAATCGCCGCCACTTGATGAACAACGGTGTGTAGCTCGTCATAGGTTAACGTTTTGTCGCTGATTGTCTTTCGAAAATGATCCTTGAAGGACTTTACGGCCGCCTCCCAGAGTCCGCCAAAGTTGGGAGTGCGAAGTAAATTCCATCTTCTAGTGCTGCGTTGACCAGTTTGCTCCAACAAAGTTGGTAGCGTTGTCACACATCACCACATGAGTTTTTCCACGTATTGCCACAAATCGTTTAAAGGCCGCAAATAAAGCTTGTGTAGAAAGATCTGCGACTACTTTCATGTGTACAGCTTTAGTGACCAGACAGACGAAAGTACAAACAAAGGACTTGATCGGAACACCTCGTCGACCTGGATAGCGGATGTAGAACGGTCCGCATAAGTCAATCCCGACTTTCAGAAAAATTGCACCTGGTGTAACTCGCACGGAAGGCAGTTCAGCCATCGACTGTTCGTGGACTTATGGTTTGTTGCGGAAGCATGGAATGCATCGGTGGATAGTCCAGCGGGTGACATCTCTGACACGCATGGGCCATAACTTCTGCCAGGCAACAATTTGGATTAACGCATGAAACGACGATCGCAAAGAAAACATAGGACTTGGAGGCTTGGCTTGAATCGAAAGTGATGTTGCAGGCCTTTTTTCTAGTAGTGCGGTATCCAACGCAGGTTGAACTACTGCTGATTTTGGTCAAGTGGATTGATCTTGGCGCAACCACAATATACCTTCAAACCATAGAGTTTGGTAAGATAGCTGTGTTATTAATGTTCATTTACTTTTTCTAATCAACCATTTTTCCAAGTGTATGAGATAATGTCAGTATAAATAAATAAAATGAAAACCGGGTGACGCGTATCGAAACGGTTAAAACTAAAAGTATATTTTCCTATAATCCGTCCGAATAATTAAAACTGTTTGTTGCGCTACTCGAACCGAAATATGCCTCTTTACTGGAAACACCCACAAGTACATAACATTTGATGTCAGAAGTGGGATTATTCCAAACAACCTCCAGCGGTTAAAGAGTAAGGTTAGAACCAGCAGGAAAACACAATTAGGAAGAGCAAAATGGCTCATTCCGGAAGCCCAGTACGTGAACTATGCCAGAGTGCACATGGGGGCTGAGCTCAACAACGCACTGAAGTTCCTGGTAAGCCCTCGTGACCCTGCTGACGTCACTTACGCAGATTTACGCACCACACTCTCCTATCACTTCGATCGCTCAAAGAACAAATTCGTCGATAGCATCAAATTTCTACACATCGTGCAGAATAAGGACGAATCTGTCGCTCAATTCGTACTTCGTTTGAAGCAAGCAGCCCCATACTGCGCTACGGCGAATTCTTAGACCGGATGCTGATTGAAGAATTTCTTCACGGGCTCGAGGCAAGAGATATGTGCGACGAAATCATCGCGAAGAATCCAACAACGTTTAAGGCTGCATACAAAATCGCGCACACACTGGAAGCAACCCGTAATACGGCACAGGAAGTCAACGCCGGGACTTCATCAATGGAACCGGAAGCCACGAACAAGCTAGGATACGAAACTCCAAGAACCAGGAAGTACAGTCGGGCTGCCAACACTACAGCAGCAGCCGCATCGGCGAGGATCACCGAATGAAAATCAACGAACGGGCAGTCATCGGAACATCGGATCAAGCTTCTGCAACGGCTGCGGTGGACAACACATGTGGAACCAATGTCGGTTCCGTGAAGCAAGGTGCAAGAACAAGAAAGGCCACATTGCCAAGGTATGCCGATCGGGTCGTTAAAGGTTCCAGAACTCCATGGATCAAGTAGAATCGTCAGAGAATCCAGCTTCCGAAATCAACTTAGTACAGACACTAGGACAGATCCACGGTGTAATAGCGACCGGGAAGAAAATTATCAACGTTGAAATCGATGGACAACGCCTGCAAATGGAGCCGGATACGGGAGCGCCATGCGGAATCATTTCGGAGTCTAAGCTGAGGAGAATCAAGCCAAGATTTTCTCTGCTTCCGTCAGACAGGCAGTTCTCAAGTTATTGGGGTCATCGAACCAACTGCCTTGGTCGCATTCCCGTGAAAGTCACGGTAAGATCAGCATCACGTAAGTTGAACGTTTACGTCGTTTCGGGAGAATCCGATTCTCTCTTTGGGCGTGAATGGATCGCCCAGTTCGCTGATCAGATTAACATAAACGTAATGTTTGTTCCGGAGACATCTGTCAACGCAGTCACTTCCGCCGAACTTACTCCAAGGCAAGAAGCGCAGCCGTCAGAACTGCTGAGCAATGTTACTGATATTCTCCTCATTCGGTTCGAATGTGTTTGTCATCACCGAACACTTCCGAAATAAGGGAAGTTAAGCAAGCATTCGCGAACGAAAGGAGTGCTGTCGTTGGCTTTGTGACTGACTCGTGTGAGTTTTGTGCTATTCGTGCTATGGTGCATTCCCTCTCATTAGTTCATCGTCGTTCTTCACTGTTTGCTATTCGAACGTGAGTAACTTCGTCGACGAATGTTGTTTTAGATTCGCCGCGAGTAAATTTAGTAAAAAAATTAGAGGTGTGTTCTATCAGGGATATAACCGCGAGGTTCACGTAGGACCGCGATGGTGTGTAGTAATAATGGTATCATCTAATTTATACATATCATAACACATATGGTTGGTTAATATTTTGCATTGACCCGTCCCTTCTTATGAAATTTTCTACAAACCAAACCATTGCTCTTTCAGTTCAGTTTCATGAAAAACAATTCAGTTCGGGTTTAATGAAAAATCTCTGTCGACTGTACTACTCTCGGCTGAATGCTTTAAATAATCCAAAATGTAATATTTTTGATATTATGCAAAGGTTGTTTAGGATAAATCACGAACATTTCACTTAAACACAAACGTCGTCCTGAAAAGGATGGTTATTATACGCGTTGGAAATTAATTTATGTTTTCTGTTTATTTTGCCAGCAGGACACCATCATGTGTTGTATTCAATCCGGATAGTAGTATATTAAACGTATTCCGATGGGAGGTGCCCGGCTCCGGTATGGCTTCGGCAGCGGATGCCACCCGCGCGGATTATCGATTTTTACGACCCATTGCCACGGCAATAAGTCGAGCGACGAAACTTGCAAAACTTTGCAGCGCTTCCTTCTGGTTTGTAGACGAACAAGCGCAGGCGATAATTAACGAGCCAGACGCGAGAAAACGGACGAGATAGAAAAAGAAAAACGAGAAAAAATCTTTGTAACGATAGAGCGAAAAACACAACCGTATGGACACAACACAACTGCGCATTCGAACTTGACTATCCCAATGAAATCATTTCGGTTCAAATCGTGTGCTTTATACTGGTGTTGATAGCATTGCCTACAAAGAAGAGAGGCACAAGTACGCAGTACGAAGCAAATTTCATAAGAGGGGACGAGCTTCAATTATAAAACCAGACACCGGCAACACAGCAAAATAATTTTGCAGCTGAGGGGTGTGGCTATTGCTGTATTAAACATGGAATGAAAATGAATGAAATAAAAAGAAGAAGACAATTTGAACCCGTTTTTGAGGATCCGCAAAGGGAAAACCATATTTTCCAACTGTTCATATGCAGATTTGTATGGGAGCTAAAGTAGGTCATGTTTTGGTAAAAAATTGAACTATTTATACTAATAGCACTTAATTTTAATATTATTGAAAAATATGTGTAAGTTTTTTTGATCAAATGGTGTATAAATGAAGTTATTCTGTTAAGTCAAACGAGAGTTATTAGCATTCAAAAACTTTTCACTTTTGCGTAACGCTCTCATTTTTTAAAATTTTGAAATGACACCCAGTATAGAAAAGAGAAACGTAGTCCTACGTTAAAAAGTGGTAAACTTGAATTCGTTTTTGGTCTCTTGACGCTGTGCCGAAGAATGGTGTTTTCGATTCGCCTCGAGAAAAGTGTGATGAAAAAACGTTTTGGCTTATCACTTCTTTATCAATACGCTGATTATTAGTTGCTTTGGTCATCATTTGAGGAGTGATCCTATTTGTCCGGCTGGAAGTGATTTACACCCCGCTCACATTACAATTTATCTCACGTGATATAGACTATATTGATCATCCATACGTCTAGCTTTTACTAGAAATTATTTGCATGGCATTTGAAATCAAGATTTTCTATATCACCACGGAGAAAATACAGTCCCGTTTGAAACAACAAACTTGTTTGTTGATATCTAAACTAAAAAAACTAGTTGTTCCAGAAGTCCGTTTTGTTGTTTTAAGCCATCGATTTTGTTTCGAAACAAACAGACAGGTTGGTGGTTTCTACCTAAATATATAACCACAATACTACAGAAATTATGGTTGTTCTAAACTAACATTTTTGTTGTTTCCACCTTGAAGGGGGACTATTATTACCAAAAAACAGGTAGCGGTGACTGAGGGAAACAAATTAAAATTTTAGATCGATTCAACCAAAGCGGCGGTTCAACCAAATTGATATTTTGTTGGCCCAAAATATAACCAAAAATTTAGTTTGAAACAAACTGTTGGTTTATTTCATTTTCCGTCATCCGGTCCCGCTGCATGCTCAGGCGCTGTCACTCAACAACAGGTGAAAATTTAATATTTTAATTAAAAAACCTGAAAATAGTATTATGGTTTCACTTGAAAACCGAATTTATCGACTAGCGACAATCGATTTTACTCTCATTCTGTACGTTATACCTAATGTCGGAAGTAGTGCGCTGTATGGCGCATCTGATGCGCTATACAGCGCGCTACTTCCGACATTAGGTTCAACGTATGGATCGACTGTAAAATCAATTGTCGCTAGTCGATAAATTCGGTTTTCAACTGAAACGGTAATAGAAAGGCTCGCATTAACATTTGTAGATTAGTGCGGAACCGGTTATGATGACATCGCTCACGCAGTTTGGCATTGCACGGATAATGATGCCTCCAGAGCACGACTATTGGATACCCTTGTGGCCCGAGGTAGACAACCCTTCCGCGAAGTAAGAGATATTTTGGGACTGCGTGATCTTCCCTACATGCAAGCGATTTACGAATTCCTTTGTTTGTCTGATCTAAGAGTGTAACGTCATCCTCCATCCATCCACTCTAGTAAATTCCCTGCCATTGTGTCCCAGTTATATTATCCTTTTGTTTCCGTGCTAACAAATACCTGAAATAAGTTACCTGCCTAGCCCCTTCCAAACAATAATGTGACCCATTAACCTCGAGCTAGCCACGAGTCATTGGCACCCCACTTTACTAAAATTGAAAAAGAAAAATTGTTAACTACAATATTGAATATCGGCTTCGCAAAGTGTTACACACGCCTGAGCCTAATAAATAAACGAACTGATTTAAAAAAAAACATTTGTAGATTTCTCTTAGACTGAAAGAAGTCTATAAATGTAAATGTGCACTTTTCTTATGTTTGTTAGCATTTTATTCAAAAAATTGAAATTACAAAAGAAATTTGGTTGATTGAAAACGGAAATGTTTGTTGTTTCAACCGTTTTCGTTTGTTTGTTTCAAACAGCAATTCAGTTTATATCGTACTAAAATGTGTTTGAAAAATCATAAGCGTTGGTAGAATCAACCAACAAATCTGTTTGTTTTCATAGCTGTCATAATGAAACAACCATCATAACAATTTATCAAACGGACGACAGTTGAACTTAACTTCTAAATTTTCGAATCAATTACTCAGAATTTTAGTTTATTTAACCCACCATAGGTAGTCAAATCAAACTAGAACGATGTTTGTGCCCAATTCAAACTAGAATATATTTGCGTTTATCAATCTTTTTTTATATAGCCAAATTGATACAACTTTGTCAATAAACAAATGAGACATCACGTTAGATCTAATTCAATTTATTCTATAAACGACTGGCTGTGAAAGCCGGAAATTTGACCGCTGTCGTAGTAGTGCCTCACCTTAACATATCAAGCTGAACAATGTAACTATGTCCTAAGTAACATTGAGAGGCTCTCTTCGTCGACTAAAACCATGTTCAAGAATTTTCAACGCACAGTGTGGAAATATAGAGTGTAATTAAGGATTGAATACGTAGAAAATATCAACAATCTATTTAATAGACAAGCTCGACGAAGAGAATTCCTTAATGTTACACACTACCAAAATGTCATGTAAATTTCTGTCCCCTGACACATGCAAGCGTCCTTTAGCACATAAGAATGAGTTGAAAGAGTGGAGAAAATAAATTCAATCAAACACATCTTTTTTTGACTTGTAGGGAAGATGTACCTATATTAATCTCATTGTTCCTATATTCATCCTACTTGAAATAAAACGATATACGCGTGACAGGATTAGTTAGTAATGTTTATTGTAGTTATTTAACGTAAGCAAACATTATAAGAAAACGAAACCGATCCTTCAACTGCCCAATTGTTTGATTCATAGTAGGATGAATATAGGGACAATGAGATTAATATGGGGGCAGTTTCCCTATTTGTATTTGTCAGTTTCAGGAGACATAATTTTACGCGAAATCTTTGTTTACGTTTCCCGACTTTTTACAAACATAAATTACATCTCGTGTAAGATTCCTAATTTCTAAGTGTGTACTTCGGACCTAATGCATGGTTCAGCTTGATTCGTGTAAATCAATAATGCATTTATGTAAACAAACACACACTCACAGTATGGAGAATTTGCAGGTCCTGCTTCTCATCCATCCGCTGCTTTTCTTTTCTTTTGTCTAATAAAACGATTCGTTTGCTTCGTTCAGAAGACTTCGCTGTGAATATGGTTCGTGTCCAAATCCAACAGCTATTGGAAATTCGGAATAAATGTTCGCGCAGAAGGGAAGAATTGGTGAGTGTCGAATGTTTGTTTGGACATGGTGATAACTCAGTGAACGAAAGTAGGCACAAGAAGAAACGGTAAAAAGGAAAGGACCGATTGAGTCGTTGTTCAACAGTTTCGTGTACGGTGAGAGTAGTTTTTTTCCTGCGGCAGCAGGAAAACGGTGGGGAGTAGTAGAAAGAGCGAGACAGCATTCGTTGCTACTGAGCAACTACGAGGAAATCTTTGGTGAAATTCCCGGTATGCTGAGTGGACCACCAGCAAAAGTGCACATGAAACCGGGAGTATCTCCCATCTTTGCCAAGGCACGGGAGCGGCCACTTGCTCTTCGAGATCGCTACGCAGCTAAAATCGACAAAAAAAATCTCCGCAGGATTCTACGAAAAGGTAGACTACTCGGAATGGGCGTCGCCGACTCACATCGTAGTGAAGAAAAACGGAAGCATCCAAATCACTGGCAATTACAAGCCTACCGGCAATCCAAGGATGATAGTCGACAAATATCCAATACCGAAGGTCGAAACACTCATCAACAAGATGAAAGGGGCTTCTTTGTTCTGCCATCTAGACCTAACCGATGCCTATACGCATCTTCAGGTCGACAATTAGTTCGGTCATGTGCTCACCCTCAATATGGCGACGCATGGTCTCATTCGCCCACGAGAGCTGTATATACCCGCTATTTGGCAACGCCGAATGGAAACAGTGCTGCATGGCTTAGATAACGTCGTCAACTTTTACGACGACAGCATCGTCTCCGCAGACAACTTCAACGTGTAGCCCTCGCAGCGACCATGGACTGGCTAAAGCAAAACGGACTACGTCAATAAATCCAATGCATCTTCGCAACATCATCTCTTGAATGCCTTGGGCACAAAATCGATCTGCAAGGCCTTCACAAATCGGACAAACACATCGAAGCAGTCCGTGATGCACCACGACCGGAAAACCCAGATCAATTACATCGAAGTATTCGGGATATGCTAGCAACCGACACATTCGTATGGACCACAGAAGCAGGGCGTACCAAGATCTGAAACAGGCGCTTATTTTTCCGCAAGTTTTGATGCCGTATGATCCAACATTACCACTTATTTTGGCAACCGATGCGAGCAAAACAGGACTGAGACTTTCACATCAGCTGAGCGACTTAACGGAGCGGCCAATATCGTATGCCAGCTGTACGATGTCTAAAACGGAGCAACTTTACCCCCAAATTGACAGAGAAGCCCTAGCAACTGTGTGGGCGGTCAAACGGTTTTGACGTAGGACTTACGTCTCTCTTTTCTATTCCTGTATTCCTGGGGCGCCGTACTAAAATTTCTGAAATCGCAAGCGTTACGCGGGTTTGGAGACTTTGAACGATAATATCTCCTCTCTGGCCCACAGAAATTTTACGATAAGTATTTCCACGTCACCAGCAGCTAGCCATCCGCAACGACGAGATGCTGAACAAACTTTTCTCCGGTGTGACCATTTCACAGAGTGGTGTCCTGCAGCTCAAGAAGACTGAAGAAAATTTCAATCGCGAACCATGTTATCAACTAAAATCCGTCCTTTTCAGGACGATCAAATCAAGTTGACAACTAAAGAGTATGTTTGATAGAAATTTCTCTTGAGCTCATCGAAATTTTCATTACCACGCACCGGCTCAATATGGCGTTGAAAAAGCCGCGTCCCGGAGAAAATGGCCAAATCAATCGCCCACATCATCTTCGTGGTCAAGTGGTTAGCGGCGTCACCCGTCGTTCATTGCCATAAAGTGAGGGTTCGTTCCCGCTCCAGCCTGTTGAAGTTTTTGCAACCCGAAAATGTCCAAATTGGTCCACTTGGTGTTAGGTTAAGTTATTCGTTGTAATTTGTTCTATGCTCTATGTTCAGTCTGTACAATCTACAGTTGAAGATGGTGTAAATGCCTATTTTTATCGTAATATTACGTACTGCCAAACACTCAGGCTGTCCTGTAGCCCAAGAAGACTGAGAAGAACATTTCAATCGCGAACCATGTTCCCTCCGTAAACAAAGGATCCATTTAACACTTACAAGCACGTTGGACATTCAGCAAACAAACTATCATTAACAGTTAATTCGAGCCGAACTGCAGTTCCTATAAATTTTCGTGGAGAACCAATAGCGGAAGAAGAACCGGAGTCTCACACACCTATAGGGTTTCATGGTTCTTTAGACTGAATAAAATATAGTAGAAATTTATCAATTCGATGACATAAATTTCTTCACATCAACAAGTAGTCCTACGTTAACTTTGCAGTTATGTCACTGACATAACTCACTCTTTCGTTTTTTCACTATCTGTATGCTCGTAAATTTACCTTGATTACGGAACACACGCCCTTCACGCAGATACTGCATCCAGAAAAGTCCCTGCCTACGCTCTGCATCAGCCGAATGGCCAACTATGCCGATTACCTCGCACATTTCAACTTCAACACCGTCTACAAGCCAACCAACCTGAATACCAATGCTGATTGCTGTTCCCGGATTCCGAGCAAATCAACACAGTCCGGCGTCAACAGCTTGTCTAGCGGGGGAGGAAAGACAGAGGATGAATTTGAACAGTTGCGCATCTCCAAATTCAGCAGCTGCGAGTGCGAGCCAAAAACATAGCGCGTGAAACCCGGAAGGATCCTCAGCTTGGACAAATTGTTCGAGAATTAGAATTAGGCCGCAATCTTGCCTTGAAGCCAGTTCAAGGCCTAGGAATCGAAATACACAATAGCTGTAGACTGCTTGCTCTTCGAACATCGAGTGGTCATTCCAGCTGTACTTCGCCAGGCAATCCTGAACGATCTGCACGTAGCGCACTTTGGCGTCGTGAAAATGAAAGGACTAGCACGTTCCAACGTTTACTGGCCGGAAATCGTCTCGGAAATCGAAAGAATGTCAAAAGCGTGTAAAGAGTGTGCCCGTCACGCACCAGCACCGCCAATTTTCTGAAGCCACAATTGGGAATATCCAAACGGTCCGTGAGAACGTATTCACGTTGATTACGCTGGTCCCGTAGCAGGTGCAATGCTGCTGATAATCATTCAATTTTTGTCGTCGATCAGTACGGACGCTTTTGTAATTAGCTTTAAATACGATAAATTTCCGCGCGCGGTTTGTTAATTTAATTTTGTCTGATTCAGCTTTGTTTGTTTTTTTTTTCTTTCGTAAATAACATGGACTGTGAAATTTTTGCTATCGACACCTCTGTGGATTCAGTAATGTGGTCGTGTTAGGGTGCCTGCGGAAATATCACGCGGCATGCATTGGCGTGACTGTCTAGCGGGGCTCACCACGGAGGAAGCATAGGAAGGTGGTGGACGTGAACTCATACGTACTACCGTGCTGCTACTCCTGTCAAGAATGTTTGCACGCGAAGATAGAATTCAATGCCCTCGTCGAGCAGCAAAATCTTTTTGAAAAGCAATTACATGCTAATGCAGAGGTAATGCATCGATTTGCACTACATCAAGAAAAGCTAAGCATGGTCCAGGAAGCAATTGAAGGCCTAGAAATGTTGCTCAAAAGCATTAAACATGATCTTTTTTTTTAATTCATTTATTTGTACAGGCTCAATCGAATCAACTTTACAGAGCCAAATTTTCATATTTATATACATCAGTTATCTTAAAACTAAAGTTAGGGGGATAGAGCAGATTACTCGCGGCCGTCTCGAGGTTAGTAGGAAAAGCAATTAAACGGATGGGAAGATGGGTAGGAACTTGAAGTATGGCTAACATAACACATTAACATTATTCTAAATTCTAAATTGTCTAATCATAACTTATAACTATACAACTTTTGGTTTTCTTTTGATTTGACATTTTTGAGAAAAAAAAACACACACACACAAACACACACACACAAACACCGATAAAAATAAAACTAACGGTTAACATACAGGTTACACAAACTACAATCTAAGACTTATGTTAGTCAAAAACACATAAATGAGTTTCATAAACTCCAGATCACGTTGAGCCAAAATGTCTCTAACTGGTCTACCTCGAGCCCGAAGGGAATCATAAAGATCAGATCTGACTCCACGATGCTCAACACATGACCAAATAATGTGATCTGCGTCCTGGTAACCTTGTCCACATTCACAGAGATAGCTGTCGCTCAGCCCAACTCGGTATAAATGAGCGATCAAAGAATAATGACATGAGGCGAGACATCACACGAATGAAGTCTCGGCCCACATCCATCCCCCCAAACCAAGATTTCTTCGACACCTTTGAGATGATAGAATATTGCCATCGCCCAAAATCTCCTTTACTCCATTTATGCTGCCCGCTAACGAGAGACTGTTGACGAAAAATAGGAAAAAAATCATTGAAGGCGATTTGTCGAACATAAATATCGCTTTCCATAGCGCCCACCTTTGCAAGCGAGTCCGCTTTCTCATTGCCGAGAATCGAACAATGAGAAGGGACCCATACAAAGGTGATTTGTGAAAGGCACTTAGAAGCTCCTGTATTTTCATTAGAAAATACGAAGAGTGCTTTACCGGCCTCAAGGAACTGAGACTATCCGTGAAAATTAAATACTGATTCGGTTTGAGTGAGGCAATAATTTCTAGCGTAAAGTGTATTGCCGCTAATTCAGCGACATATACGGAACAAGGAGCTTGAAGTTTTTGATAGGCGCTATGAATTTCATGAAATATACCAAAGCCTGCTGACTCCTCCATCAATGATCCGTCAGTGAACAACGGTTTAGTGGAATCAACTTGGCCAAACTTTGCAGCATATATCACCGGAGCAATCATAGGACGATGATGTTCTGGGATTCCTTGAAGCTCCTGCTTCATGGATAAATCAAAATGAACTCAATTGTCGAAGTCAAACACAATTGGGAATATTCGGCGAAGGGCTGACATCCTGTGTTATGTACAAATGGTACAAAGTCTTGAAGCGGGCTTGAGAATTCAACTCAAGGAGCTTCTCGAAGTTTTCGATCACATAGAGGTTCATTACTTCACACCTGGTGAAGAGCCGGAGAGAAAATTCTGAAAACCGATCCGAGAGTGGCAACATGCCAGCCAGCACTTCAAGACCCATGGTGTGAGTCGAGTGCATGCAACCTAACGCGATACGAAGACACCGATACTGAATACGTTCCAGTTTAATGAAGTGCGACCGAGCCGCTGACTGAAATCAAAAACTACCGTATTCTATAACCGACAAAATCGTTGTCCGGTACAACGTTAGAAGATATTGCGGATGCGCTCCCCACCAGGTTCCGGTAATTGTTCGAAAAAAGTTGACCCTTTGCTGGCACTTTCGCTTCAAATACTCAAAGTGGGATCTCCAGGTGCACTTTGAATCGAACCAGACCCCAAGATATTTAAATGACATGGAATGAGTTATCGGTGTACCCCAAATTTGAAGCTTTGGTTGTGCTGGGCTATGCTTCCTAGAAAAAACTACCAACTCAGTTTTCTCCGTAGAGAATTCAATACCTAGCTCGAGAGCCCACGTAGACAAATTGTCTAAGGTATCCTGTAAGGGTCCTTGCAGATCGACCCCATTGGGTCCCGTGACAGACACTACGCCGTCATCTGTAAGTTGTCTCAACGTACAGTTGTCACTTAGACAACCGTCAATGTCTTTGACATAAAAATTATACAAAAGATGGCTTAAACATGATCCCTGGGGGAGACCCATAAAGATAGATCGGGAAGCTGTAGAGGTTCCATGAGAAAAGCTCATATGTTTCTCTGACAATAAATTGTACAAAAAAATATTCATTTATGGAGAAAAGCCACAAGTGTGGAGTTTATCTGAAAGAACTTCAACAGATACTGAATCAAATGCCCCAGTGATATCCAAGAAAACAGAAGCTATTTGCTCTTTTTTAGCAAAAGCTAACTGAATATCTGTGGAAAGCAACGCGAGACAGTCGTTCGTTCCCTTACCCCTACGGAAACCATATTGAGTATCTGAAAGCAGGTTGTTCGTCTCAACCCATTTGTCCATACGGAAGAGGATCATTTTCTCCTACAACTTTCGAATACAAGATAACATCGCAATGGGTCAATAGGAGTTGTGGTCGGACGCGGGTTTGCCAGGTTTATGAATGGCAATAACTCTCACCCGTCTCCAGTCATCCGGTACAATGTTGAGCTCCAGAAACTGATTAAACAAGTGCAACATGCGCCTCTTTGCAACGTGTGGGAGGTTTTTAAGCAAGTTGAACTTGATCCTATCAGCCCCTGGAGCCGTATTGCCCCACGAAAGGAATGCGAGAGAGAGTTCTAACATTGAAAAGAGTTGGCTAATCTCATCTATCGAATGCTCGGTTTCACGAGGAATGATCCGTGCCGGCGCAGAATCTGGACAAACTTTTCGCGCAAACTTGAGGATCCATTGGTCCGAGTACTCCTCGCTCTTGTTGTACGTAGTTCGGTTACGCAGTCTTCGCACCGTGTTCCAAAGAGTGTTCATCGACGTTTCACGCGATAGCCCGTTCACGAATTGTCACCAGTAACCGCGTTTCTTGGCCTTGATGAGGCTCTTAAGTTCGCGTTCGAGTGCCATGTATACTTCGAAGTGCTCAGGTGTTCCACGTCTACGGAAAACTTTAAACGCGTCGGACTTTTTACGGTAAACTTCGGTGCATTGCTGATCCCACCATGGAGAAGGAGGTTTCCTGCAAAATGACGTTCCTGGAAATGGTCGAGTTTGAGCTTGAAGCGCGCTGTCTAAGATCAGGTTGGAGAGGAAGTTGTATTCCTCCAGCGATGGAAGCTCTTCTACCGTCGTTACGGCTTCATCTACTGCTGTCCTAAACGTTTTCCAATCGATGTAACGGGTTAACGCAAAGTTGATAGATTCCGACGGATTGAACCCGGTGGCAATCGAAATTTTTATGGGCAAGTGATCACTACCGTGGGGATCTTGAATCACATTCCATGTGCAATCCAACGATAATGAATTCGAACAAAGTGTGAGGGCCATTCCGCATCGAACGCTGAAGTGCTTCGGTTGTTTTTTTTCCGCACTCCGCACTACCACGTTTGTTTTTTCAACCCGCCGAAAACCACGCGGTATTTGTAGTGCATCGGAAAATTAGTGCACTGTTTGAACCGCCGATATCCAGCCGAGCGTTCCTTTAGGGAAGCAGACATTCCCGGCCGAGCCCGACGGATGATCTGTCCAGCCAGTACCATCGTCACACACTCGAGTGGAAAAAGTGTAACTCCATAATCATCTTCGCAGCAAGGAAGATCATCGCTCCATCCACTGCCGGTCAGCAAGCGGTGCTTTGTTTGCGAACAACAGCATAAGGTGCCATACCGGCAAACGGCAAGAAGCACATTTGTTTTTTTGTTCCCTCATCTGCTAGTGTGTTGTGTATCTCTCTCCCATATAGTAAATCGTTCTGCATAGGGTAGTCAAAAAAAAAAATCTGATTTTTATTTTGTTTTATTTAATTTTTTTTTGTTGTTCCATAATTTGTTTTTTTTTTCATGGATGATTCTACGGGGGGCGAGTTGCCTCCCAAAGATGTTTTTAGGGCGCGCTGTTATCAGCCCTAGACTTTTTGGACATAAAAAGAAATTTGACGCGTCGTTATTCGGGGATCGAATTCCATCAGGTCAACCGAAACAAACTGCATGTTACTGCACCTACATATAAAATTGCAAATGAAATTGCTAGTGACGAAGGTTATAATGTCGAGTACTACGTCTACATCCCATTTCGAGATGTGGAGATAGATGGCGTGGTTTCTGCAGCGAGCCTGATGTGTGAAGACGTTATGGAAGGTAAGGGGCGGCTTCTAAATTCTGCTTCGTCTACCATTGAAATCCTGGAATGCAAACAATTGCATGCAGGATCAATGGTAGATGGAAAAAAGACGTATTCACCATCGGACTCGCTACAAGTGACCTTCGCCGGATCAATTCTCCCAAAATTTGTTGAAATTGATAAAGTTTTTTTTTCCCAGTGCCCCTTTTTGTACCAAGGGAATTTAATTGTACCAAGTGCAAACAGTTGGGTCGTACGGCTACTTTTTGCGACAACAAGCCCCGTTGTGGCAAATGCGGCCAAAAGCATCTTGAGGATCCTTGCCAACAGGAAGCAACAAAGTGTGCTTACTGTGGCAAAGAGCCTCTCCACGATTTGCAGAACTGCCCCGTGTACAAGAAGCGCACTGGTAACGTGAGACGTTCCATACAAGCACGCTCCAAGCAGACGTATGCAGAAAAGTGAAAGTAGCAAAACGGAGCGTCTGCATCGTCTGTATCAGCCGCTCAAAATGGAAACCCTTTCTTGATTTTGTCTTCCGATGAACTGGACTCTGACGAAGCCGATGAGAGTGGATTTCCGGAGGTACACGCCCCCGGTAAAAGAAAGCCTACTAGTTCTCTTGGTGTGTGCCGGAAACAAATAAAACCTACTCTCAAAAGCTTGCAAAAAATTGGTAGCGGGGGTCAATTTAAAAAACCGAATAAACCGGTAATGCATCCGTTCCTAGCTGTAGCTATACCAACCCGCCGCTACCTAATAACAGTAAAAGAGAGCAAAAAAAAAAAAAAAATCCTCCCCCCAATTTTATAAAAACCCCCCCCCCCCCAAAAAAAATAAATTTAATGAAAATAAAGAAAAAAAAATAAAATATTTTTTCCCTTTCCGATCCCCCCCCCCCCCCCGGAATATTGACCTCCTTATTCCTATAGTTGGAAACTACCCCAACAAATTAATTTTATCATGCCCCCCCCTTGGGAAATTCAAATTTTCCGAAAAAAAATCCCCCGAGGGAGAATCAAGATATGATCACCGTATTACAATGGAACTGTCGTAGTCTAATACCTAAATTAGACTCGTTCAAGTATTTGATTCACAACCCGAGCAGAACACAAAAGCATATGAATACCTTATTTTGATCTTGATAACTGGTCTTGGTATTAAAGAGCTCAGATTAAGAGGTAAAATACCTAAGCAAAATACCTAAGAATTGTAAGCAAAATATCTCTCGAATAACTTAACTTGATATTTCGGATACCTGGGTAAGTATCTGGTCACCTTAGAGGTATTATTTCGGTATTGTCTTACCTCAATTTGGTATTCGCATGACATTGTGGGAACAATTTGATGGTATTATCCTCAGGTATTTTACCTCTTAATCTGAGCTCTTAAATACCAAGGCCAGTTATCAAGTTATTCGCTTCTGCTCGGGAACCCGAGCAGAACACAAAAGCATATGAATACCTAATTTTGATCTTGATAACTGGCCTTGCTATTAAAGAGCTCAGATTAAGAGGTAAAATACCTAAGCAAAATACCTAAGAATTGCAAGCAAAATGTCTCTAGAATAACTAAACTTGATATTCCGGATACCTGGGTAAGTATCTGGTCACCTTAGAGGTATTATTTTGGTATTGTCTTACCTCAATTCGGTATTCGCATGACATTGTGGGAACAATTTGATGGTATTATCCTCAGGTATTTTACCTCTTAATCTGAGCTCATAAATACCAAGGCCAGTTATCAAGTTATTCGCTTCTGCTCGGGAATAGTTATTGTGATATATTTGCTCTCTGTGAAACATGGCTTTCATCCGAAGATGAATTAAACTTCCACGATTTTAACATTATTCGCCTGGACTGAGATGTTTCATATGGTGGCGTACTTCTGGGGATCAAAAAGTGCTACCCCTTCTATAAAATCTCACTACCAATAATCTCAGGCATTGAAATCGTCGCTTGCCAAATAAATGTAAAGAATAAAGATCTTTGCATAGCTTCTGTCTATGTCCCTCCGAAGGCATCAATAAACCGCCGTCAACTTTGGAGTTCAATTACATTACTTCCACCTCCAGTTCTTATTCTGGGCGATCTGAACTCCCACGGTACTGCTTGGGGCGAACAATACGATGACAACAGAGCGGTTATTTTCTATGACTTATGCGACGATTTCAACTTGACCATCTTGAACACTGGGGAAGCGACACGAATAGCAAAACCTCCTGCCAGGGAGAGTCGACTTGACATATCTTTGTGCTCTAACTCACTATCATTAGATTGTCTGTGGAAGGTAATCAATGATCCCCATGGTAGTGATCACTTACCAATTATTATCTAAATCACAAATAGTTTTCAAAAAACAGACCAGTCAATCCATGTACCTTATGACCTCACGAGGCATATTGATTGGCAACATTTTGCATCTGCGGTAACCCTTGGTATTGATTCTACCGATCCTCTTCCACCATTAGAAGAGTATCGTTTTCTTTCCGACCTGATGTACAAAAGTGCATTAGAAGCTCAGAAACGACGTGTTCCAAGTGCATCCCTCAAAAGAAGACCCGCCACCCCTGGATGGGATGATGAATGCACTAAGTTGTATCTTGAGAAATCCGATGCGTTTAAAGATTATCGTAGACATGAAACATGTGAGCTTTTTGATAAGTACCTCAAGCTTGAAAAAAGGCTTAAAAACTTACTCAAAGCAAAGAAACGCAATTACTGGCGTTCGTTTGTAGAGGGACTATCTAGAGAAACCTCGATGACAACGCTTTGGAGAAAGGCTCGTTACATGCGAAACCGCTCATCCTCCAATGAGAGTGAAGAATACTCCATGCAGTGGATATTCGACTTCGCTAAAAAGGTTTGTCCAGACTCTGTCCCAACACAACCGAATTCACGGGATACTACCCGAAATAACGGTTCTCTGGACGAACCATTCACAATGTTGGAATTTTCAATGGCACTTCTTTCATCGAATAACTCTGCTCCGGGAAGCGATATGATTCAATTCAACCTTCTAAAATATCTCCCCGATATCGCTAAAAGACGATTACTTAACCTGTATAACACTCTCATGGAATTAAATATAGTTCCACCCGCATGGAGGCAGGTTAAAGTAATAGCTATTCAAAAGCCTGGGAAACCAGCGTCTGATTACAATTCTTACCGTCCGATCTCTATGCTATCATGTTTAAGGAAATTGTTAGATAAAATGATCCTATCGAGACTTGACCGTTGGGTTGAATCAAGCAACCTACTATCAAATACGCAATTTGGTTTCCAAAAGAGCAAAGGAACAAACGATTGTTTAGCGTTGCTTTCATCTGATATACAACTGGCCTTTGCACACAAGGAGCAATTGGCTTCAGTATTTCTGGATATTAAGGGCTCATTTGATTCAGTTTCCATAGATATACTGGCAGATAGTCTGCACAGAAGTGGATTACCAGGAATTTTAAACAACTTTTTATATAATTTACTGTCAGAAAAACAAACGACCTTCAATCTAGGTCAACTGACAACTTCCAGAATTAGCTACATGTGCATACCCCAAGGCTCATGTTCAAATCTCTTGCTTTATAATTTTTATGTTAAAGATATTGATAACTGCTTGGAAAATAGAAGCACGCTAAGACAACTGGCAGACGATGCTGTGATCTCCTTTAGAGGTCCACGTGCAGAAATCTTGCAAAGACCATTGCAAAATTCCCTAGATAATCTGTCCATCTGGGCCAGAAATTTGGGGATCGAGTTTTCACCGCATAAAACCGAATTGGTAGTGTTTACTAGAAAGCGGTTCCTAGCCCAACTGCGTCTCAAGCTATTGGGAAGAGACATTACCCAATCTTTGACCTTTAAATACCTTGGAGTCATGTTTGATTCAAAATGCACTTGGAGTAATCACTTTGCGTATTTAAAACAGAAATGTCAACAAAGGTTCAATTTGGCTCACCCGGAAGACCTCATTAAACTCTACAAAACAACTATTCTTACAGTTCTCGAATATGGCTCTTTTTGCTTCCTCTCGGCAAGAGATAGCCACCTCATCAAATTGGAACGCATTCAATATCGTTGTCTACGTATTGCCCTTGGCTGTATGCATTCAACGCACAATATGAGCCTGGAGGTTCTGGCAGGAGTAAAACCCTTACAGAACCGCTTCTGGGAGCTCTCATCTAGAATACTGATCAAGTGTGGAATCAGTAACAACCTTGTGATTGAAAACTTCGAAGAAATGCTCGAATTGAGTACCCAGTCTAGATTCTTAGGAATCTATATTAACTATATGTCATCTGATATAAGTCTTCCAGGCTATAACCCTCCTAGTGTACGCTTTCCTTTTCACGGTTCCTCCATTGCTTATGATTTCTCCATGAAACAGGCTATTCAAGGAGTTCCAGATCAACTTCGACCTATTTTAATTCCCCATATTTTCAGCGAAAAGTACCAACATGTCAATTGCAATAGAAGAATTTTCACTGATGGGTCGCGCATTGATGGATCCACTGGTTTCGGTGTTTACAATGAATACTCATCTGCCTTCCGGAAACTTCAGGAACCTTGTTCCGTATATGTTGCTGAGCTGGCAGCAATCAATTTCGCATTGGGGATAATTTCCGACATGCCCGTAGACCATTATTTCATCTTCTCGGATAGTCTCAGTTCTATTGAGGCTCTCCAGTCGATGAAAACAGTTAAGCACTCATCTTACTTTCTTTCAAAAATAAGGGAGCAGATGTGTGCGTTGGTCGAAAGATCATTTAGGATTACCTTTGTATGGGTCCCCTCACATTGCTCAATTCCAGGCAATGAGAAGGCAAAGGTGGGCGCACAAGAAGGCGAGATTTTTGAAAGAAGAATTTCACATGATGAATTTTTCCCATTAGTACGTCAGAGTTCTCTTCAAAGTTGGCAAAACGCTTGGACAAATAATTCTCTTGGGCGGTGGATACATTGCATTATTCTAAATGTTTCGTCGAGATCGTGATTCAAAGGTCTGGATGTAAGTCGCAGTTTCATTCGTGTGATGTCAAGACCTATGTCCAACCACTACTCGCTAGACGCACATCTCTACAGAATTAATTTCGTCGATAGCAACATATGTGCGGAACCGGTTATGATGACATCGATCACGCAGTTTGGCATTGCCCGGGTAATGATGCCTCCAGAGCACGACTATTGGAAACCCTTGTGGCCCGAGGTAGACAACCCTTCCGCGAAGTAAGAGATGTTTTGGGACTGCGTGATCTTCCCTGCATGCAAGCGATTTACGAATTCCTTTGTTTGTCTGATCTAAGAGTGTAATGTCATCACCCCCTCCCTTTCACTCTAGTAAATTCCCTGCCATTGTGTCCCAGTTATATTATCTTTTTGTTTCCGTGCTACTTGTACCTGTCCAGCAAGCTGTGGTCACCCACCTGCAGCTTAGTTCCTGTAAGAGACTACAGGGACCGAGGATTTGGAAGATGTCGCAACCATGAGCAGCAACAAATACCTGAAATAAGTTACCTGCCTAGCCCCTTCCAAACAACAATGTGACTTATTAACCTGGAGCTAGCCACGAGTAATTGGCATCCCGCTTTACTAAAATTGAAAAATTATACATTGTAAATAACAATATTGAATATCGACTCCATAAAGTGTTACACACGCCTGAGCCTAACAAATAAACGAACCGATTAAAAAAAAAAAGTGTGAGGTCTAATCTTCTGCCAACTGAGGATGAACCAGCCAAACGTGTTACTTCTCCATTGTTAAGAACTGTCATATTAAAGTTGTCACAGAGGTCATATATCAAGGAAGACCGGTAGTCATCGTACAGTTCTCCCTAGCCTGTACCGTGAGAGGAGGCTCTAGGAGGAGCATATACAGAAGCAAAACAAAGGCTTTTATTTAATATTAATCTTTAATAACAGCCTAACATGCGACAACTTCAATACCTGGAATTGGAGGAAAATTCACTCTATAGAAGGAGTAGCACTTTTTGATCCCCAAAAGTACTCCCCCTCCACGTGAATCCTCACGATCAAGACGAATAATATTGAAATCATGAAAAGGAAGATCGATTTCGGAAGAGAGCCATGTTTCACAAAGAGCTAATGCATCACAACCGGTAGTGTGAGCTAAAAATTTGAAAGATTACTATTTAGGAACAAGACTTCGACAATTCCACAGTGATCAAATCACCTCATTTGGAAAATTATCCATCGAAGGAGATGATAGCTGCAAGGAGGGGCCACTTGATTGTCAATTTCTTCAAAAACGTTTTCACAGTGGGAAGCATTGCCAGAACAATGCTTTTAAGATGGTCAGAAATTTCGAGGTACTTGAAGATACCTTCGAAAATGTCATTAAATGAGAACAGCCCTGTCGAAGAAGGGGCTTTTTTTTCTTAAAATCGGGGCATCAGGAGTTTTGGAGGTCCCGGAAGAGATGGAAAGTCCTGGGTGTAGTTAGTACTACGGAAACCAGGAGGAATTGGATTTTCCTTTTTTCCACCTTTTTTTTAAATTGGGCTCCGGCTCAGCAATTTTCCATGGGCGGACGCGTCTTCGCTTCGGTGATGCACCTTCCAAAAAACTGAACGATATTCCTTCTTCAGCCAAATCAAAGTCAGACTCGTCATCTGAAAGAGGAGCAAAGGGATTTGTATTGGCATCGGGTGATGCCAATACAAATCCCTTTGCACGTATGGTCGTATGTCCCATCTGCTTGCATTTTTTGGCAGATCATGACCCGAGGTACGAACAACCGCACAGGTAGTCGAAGCTTTCCCAACTCGACGTATTGAGGGAGGGCCGAGCCAGAGAAGGTCACACGAAACGAGTCTGACGGTGTAACTTTTTTTCACCCTTATTGATCGATACTGTGGCTAGTTGGCGCACATCCAGTATCTTAACTGGAGACAGCAGAGGATTCTTGAATCGAACAATCCCCTGCTTCAGCAGGATCTCAGGGGTCAGACTTGTTTCGGTGATCACACCTTCAATTTCAATACCCCGTGCTGGGATATACAACCGATACTCGAGAGTAAAGAGCTGAGAGACAGCAATCTCATTAGCCTGCTTAAGGTTGGACACATCGACCCGAAGTTTATTGGGTCTGACCTTAATTATATCGGTCACTGCCGAGAATTGCTTCGTTAGATCATCAGAAATCTGACAAACATTTAGAGGTTTCGTTTTGGGCTGAAAGAAAACAACCCATGGACCAGCTGAACCATCTGGATAAGCACGTGATCGGGTAACTTTATGAGCTACCCCATCATTTCGCGCCATAGATGATTCATCTTCCGACAAATCATCCATGCTTATGACGCTCAACCACTAACGCAATTATAAGCAATCAAACACAGAAAAACAAACTAAAGCTAAGAACACTCTCACACACACACACACTCACTCAAAATTAAATTTTAATGTATTCAGGAAAGACAGAAACAAAAACTTATCTTATATGTGTCACTGATCTGCTGCAGCCGGGTGACGAATGTGCTGCTGCTGCCGAGCGACGATGTGTGGCCGCGTGTACCGGCTGAACGTAGAGCTCAACGATGATGATGATGATGACGATGATTATGAAGCTGCTGGTCGGTGGTAGTTGGCAGAATAACAAATGCACGCTACACACAATGGACCGCTGGAGTGAGTGAGCACGCAGAGATGCCTTGCAATATGACTTGTCGTTTGCTAATTGCAATTATTAACGTTGCACTGCTTAAACTGAGCTAAACTGAACTTCAGAAACTTAAAACTCGATTTCAGCATCGGTGGGAAAATATCGAGAAAAAAACTGAACTTTGAATTGGCGATAACTGTGAAAGACACCCAAAGCAACGAAGAGCGGACGGAATGAACTTTGCCGTTTGCTTGTTCGCTGGACACTGATTAAACATGATCTGGCCTTAATAAATAAAAGCAGTAGTCTGTCTGGCAGTGTCGTTGCCATTAAAAATCATGTTACTTCGTTATTTGACACGACGATGTCAGCAACGAAGGAAAATGTGCATACATCGTTAAAAGCGTTGACGTCAGTATTATCAACTGACCTGCGCAATATAAACAACGAAATAAGCATCCTTATCGGCAAACATAGCATCATCACGGAGTATTGCCCCTCTACCTCTGCCAGACGATTCGTACCTTAGCTTGGAAACTGAACTAAGCGACAACTCTGGGTGGCGCCTACTCGGTACTAGGAAGGTATGGAAGAGCAGACTGGACCGAGTATGATGAGCGTAGCCTACGTCGCCTAAAGCAACAACAAATTGCCGACAAAGCGGCGAAACGCCAAAAGCATCATCATCATAACAACTCTTGGTATCTCAACTTCAGAAACCAGAACAGTTTTAATATCCTTCCGACTGATAGAGAGCTTCTCGCATCAGCAAGAGATCGTTTCTCCGAACTGCCGGGTAATTATGTACCGCAGATTCAATTTCAAAAAGGGGAAACTTTAAATCCGTACCCAACGAACGTCCCTTCAAACTTATCTTGTATGGCCCATGGGAGCTCATCGACATCGCAGACATACGTGTTTTCGTAGAAACTGATGCTCTCTTCAGAGGAAGACTTCATAGATTTAACGCGCTTATATGAGGAAGCTGATCCACATGAGATAATTCCTCATTCTTCAAGTGAGTCTTGTGAGAATAATAAAATATAATTAACTGAAACAATAGTTTATTGTCAAAGTTTTAATCGTTTGCGCAGTGCACAAAAAGTAGACGAAGTTCGAAATAAAATTAACGGTTGTCTACGATATCATATTAGGAACCGAAACAAGTTGGTCTGATGAAATCGAAAGTGAGGAAGTTTTCATTAGCAAATTTAATGTATTTAGATGTGACCGTGGCTTGACATTATGAGAGAAAAAATCAGGAATTGGTGTGCTTATTACCGCCAATGCAAATCTCCAAGCCGAAATAATCCCTACACAGAAAAAATTCTTGTAGTAAAAACTACCATTTTACCCGACTATGCCTATCTTTAAAACTACCATGAAATTTCAGTCAAATTTACCACGTTTATGGTAAAACTGTCAACATTTGTGGAATATTTGACAGACTTCATATTGATTCAACCGCACCATGGTCGATCTAATCGCAGGCATGGTAAAATCAAACGCATTTATAGTCAGGTGAAAATTGTTGGTGTTTGCGCTTAATTGAACCCTCGAAATGGTAGTTTCTACTGCGGTTTTTATTGCGTGTAGTGAAAAACATCAAGAATTTGAAGACGTGTGGGTAAAAGTAATGATAAATGATGAACTTCATCTTTTTGTATCTGTTTACTTTCCTTCACATACGGCTAAAAAAGCTTCATATGGCAAATTTTTAAACATCGCGGAATCTAGATTTCATATTTTGGAGCCTCAAACCAAGGTTGGGTGGCTTTAGACCCACTATGGAAGAATGAAAAATTTCATACTGCTAACGAATACTCATTATTCTCAGATTCTCATAGGCAACGTCCAGAGGATACTGATTACGAACTTGTTTACGATTTCAAAAACATAAACTATGCTGAAATTAACAGAAAACTTGTAAGAATCCAGTTGCCAGATCGGCCTTTTCACTGAGCATTTTCTTTTTTTTTCCCCTTCAGGCTTTTCCTGGGACTTAGGGTCGTTCACTGGCTCCCAGGGGAATTGGGCGGAAAAACTTCCCATACAAACCATTACCAAGGTGGAGTAATCAAGAAAGAATAGGAGAAAGGTATCAGTTCAAAATAGAAAAGCGAATTAATTTGTTCGTAGAATTCATTTTCTTTTTCATTTTTATTCACTATTTTTAATATGGATAGGAAAGGGCTGAAAAATGGTGAGTAGACAACTGGGATGGAGCGTGCGTCCCCACAACATAGCACTGGTCCTCACAAGATCCTACCTCATGCTTCCACGGGTCAAGAGATGACAAAGACCGCCAGCTAAGGGTTGCGTACTTAGCTGGTAGTGCAGCCTGGGCACTGTTGTCCTTCTGACTTCAGCTAGATTGAGGAGGTGCGTTCCGAGCTTTGTTCACCAAGGAGATGCAGCTCAAACAGCGTCTGTTCTGGCATCCAGCGGTTGAGTAATAAAAGTTATATCGCGTCAGCTATACCTTAGGAAGCAGTCCCACCAACGCGATGTAGGAAGGTAGCATGCTGAAATATTACCCTACCACAAAAAATGGAAGTATTCTTTATACGGTGTATAATTTCAGATCATCTATGGAATTCCCAAGTGTTGTTTAATAATTTTAAATTTTTTGTTTTCTTCGTGGCAATGATAATGCAAGTGCGTCTACAATTGCAGCTGGACATCAGTCTACAGACATGCAGATAGTACTAATATAATTGTTACTATCATTTTATATTATAACATCCCTTCACAATATTTTTAAAGCTATTTTCAGGTTCGCATCAATGCCTCGTCGTAAGTTTTAGCCCACCTAACCCACGATATGTATTTGAAAAGATAGGATGGTTTTGGACGTTTTTTTAGAAAGAAACATACGACAAATTCTACTAACTAAAATTTCCTAAGAAGTTTAATAATTCTAGAACTAAAATTGTTTATGATCTCTCATTTTCTATTGCACAGATATAAAGAATTATTTATGGGCCCAGTAGAAAGCAAGAGTTATCGGAGAATTCCAATTTCATTTTTAATTTTCTCTTTCTGTTTTTTTTTCTTTTTTGTGGATTTACTAAGCTTCCGTTTTTTGGCAGTAATCATAGTCATATGAAATTTATTTCGGCTAATTGTTTGCTTGAATTTTGTTTGCTATTCTGCTTGGCTACCCGGTGATCAACTTTCTTTCATTATATCACTTTGGAAATTTTCGCCATTTCAGAGTTTCAATCATCTAACATCACAGCAGAAGAGACTAATAGTTGCATTTAATTTTTATGTGTATACTATTACAACATCGTATTATTTTCATCATATCATCATTATATATATTAGTATAATCATATAAAAAATATTTATTAAAAGATTAATAATAATAATTAAATTTCAATTGCTTCAAGGTTCCAAGGAAATAGATTCCAGATAGTACAGATATTTTATTTCATTGTATCTAAAGGTGTTTTTCTATGAATTTAAATCATTGAATTTTATTAAAATTTATAAATGCTCTTCAATTCTGCTGATTATGTATATCTATATGTCATGAATACATAAATTTTTTTTTATTTGTGTATAATTAAATGGTTTATGTTTTATTTAATTGCAATAAGACCTTCACATTCCAGAGTTATATTCATCTGCCACTGATTGAGCTGTAAAAATACACCATCATATGATTATCAAGTGCCTATTATTACTATTTAAACTATTTCATCATATTATTTTATTTATAACCATATTTAAATTACAGGATGACGAATTGCAACCATGGCATATTTTAATTAAATATTATAGTATATTTCATTGCTCTATTACATACTGCATATATTGCATATTATGACATATTATGTACATTATATATAATAAATACTGGGTTGGGAGGGAGCATCAGGGTATCATTCAAGCTGAAACTGGACGATGGTTTGATTGACTGCCTGAGTCTAGGAGGGAACGGGCATTATCATTATCTTTATCCTACCGATTCGATTGTGATGCTACGAATTCTACTCCAACAGTTTCAGTTAGAGTGACGCGCCCTTCTTAACAAGCCATCCTGTAGAAAGCTTAATAAGTATTGCGAATTGGGTTATTCGAATTGTTGGATCGTATCGTTGGAAGGAGATTCTTAATTTCCCGTGGATTTCGCTGCCCTCCCCCCCCCCCCCCTTTCCCCCCCCCCCCCACATAATTGCTTTTTTTTTTTTTAAACCCCCCCCCCCCAGGACGAAAGGGGGGCACCCACCACAACAAAACACAAACACACACATTTAAAAAAAAAAAAAAAAGGAAAGGAAGGGGGGGAAAATAACCGGTATAATAGAAATTTTCTCTCCCCTCCACCGTAGTGCTCGAGCGGCCCACCGTCCTCCGCTCTTTCCTGCTCCCCCACAAGTAAGTATTTGTTTCTTCTTCCATCACCACGCACCCCCCCACCCCCCCCCCCGCCCCCTCCCCGCCCCCCCCCCAAACCCCCCCCCCCCACCAAAAAGACAAAAAACACCCCCGCAACCCCCCCTAATTTCCCCCCCCCAAAAAAAAAAAAAAAAAAAATGCTAAAAAAAAAAACCCCCCCCCCAGACATAAAAAAAAAAAATACCCCCCCGTTGCCCCCCCCGGCAATGACAGCTGCTTATATCAGCTGACTCCGTATAATTTATTTATTTGTTTCTGGTCTTCGAATTTAAATTATCGCACAGACAGTTCTTACTATGTACTTATTCTAATTTTGAAAATAGTCTTAGACACATTAAAATCGAATTGCACAGTCACTTCATTAAAACGACGGCAGCAAATTTCAAATGGGTTGTTTTGTCCGAAAACGGTGCGATGCAATGGAAGTCGAAGAAAAATCTGCACGCCGAGTTGATCTAGGAGGAACGTTGATTTGAATTTTGCTCAGCAGCACAGGACAGTCTACATTGTTGTTCAAGACGTCAAACACGAAAAGACGTTGCAGTAACACTCTCCTGTTTGCCAAAGAAGGCAATCTTATTAAGGCGCATCGTTGTTCGTATTGTGGCAGACGGACAGAGTCGTTCCATGGTAGCATTCGCAAAGCGTATCGCAAAAGTTCTTTTGGATTCGCTCGATCTGACTGCTCTGGACAGCATGGTAAGGTGCCCACACAAGCACACCATACTCAAGTACGCTGCGTACAAGCGAACAGTAGAGCGTTTTCAAACAATATACGTCCTCAAACTGCTGCGTGTTTCGTTTTATAAAGCCAAGCATCGCATATGCTTTACCAGTAGTTGTAGCGACGTGTTGACTGAAATTCAACTTACTGTCTAGTAGAATGCCCAAATCTTTGACAGTATCAACCCTACGGATGCTGGCTGTAGTCATTTTGTAGTCAAACGCGGTAGTGTTTCTTGTACGACAGAATGAGATGACACTACATTTCCGTACATTCACATCCATTCCGTTGAGTAAGCACCAATTTAACAGTTGGTCGATATCCGCTTGGATGGCACAGCAATCAACCAATGAGGTTATTACTCGAAAGAATTTCAGGTCGTCAGCAAACATAAACTTTTGGGACTTAACAGTACTGCATATATCGTTGGCGAATAGAACAAATAGTAACGGGCCCAAATGACTTCCTTGGGGTACGCCCGATGTGACTATGAAGGGGTCCGAAGTCACTCCATTAATGCGTACGAATGCACTACGCTCAGTGAGATAGGAAAGTATCCACCGTGTCAACCACTCCGGGAATCCCATTTTTTCTAATTTTGCAACTGCCAGAAAATGCGGCACCCTGTCGAAAGCTTTGGCAAAATCAACGTAAATGGCATCAACCTGCTGACGCTTCTCGAGTGCGGTGTTAAGCAAGGAAACGTAAGCCATCAGGTTAGTTGTTGTCGAACGTTTCCTTACAAATCCATGCTGGTGTTCGGAGATGACGTGTTGCACTTTTGGATAGAGAGAATCGTGAATGAGACTCTCAAAAACCTTTGGTACACAATTTAAAATTGCGATAGCACGATAGTTCTCTACGTCATGAATACTCCCCGCTTTGTGAATAGGAGTAATTGCAGCTTTCTTCCATAAACTTGGGAAAGTTCCTTCCACCATGGATCGATTAAAAATTATACTTGCGGGTACTGCAAGCGACTCGGCGCATTTCTTGACAAAGAGTGGTGGAAGGCGATCTTGTACGGCACCTTTTGAAGCGTCTATCGATTGGAACTTTTCGAAAACATCCCTCGGAGAAAAATTGAAAGGTGCAAGGTTCAGGTCGTACCGCGGCAGACTGTTCAGGTACATTTCAGACGAAGGTGGTTGGTTTTCACTTAACACACTTCGAAAGAAAGACGAAAACAAGTGTGCCGCATCAAGTGGGGCTTCAGCTGTAGACTCCTTGTAATACACACGTTGAGGAATTCCATTCATCTGTTTTCGATTTTTTACGTACGCCCAAAACGATTTAGGATCCTGTTTAATACTTTCCTCCGTTCGATGAATATAGCAGCGAAAGCATTGCGCGTGCAAGGAGTTGTATTTGCTCTCTATGTCATGCAGCTCAGCTTTGTGCTCTTCATTTCTCGAACGAAAATAACGCTTCCTAATCTTACGTAAACGGTTGCGAAGATGCTGCAGCTCATTATTCCACCAGGGTTGCTTCCTGCCTCGTGTACGACGTTTACGTTTCAACGGGACGACATCTCGTAGGATCCTATACAATACGTCATAGAAACACGACACTGCTTCATCAATACTGCAACTATGAAGAAATTCGTCCCAGCTCACATCATGAATTAGTGCATTGAGAGAAACAAAGTCGCACTGGCTATAATCGAAATTAAAAGGGTCCACAGCATTCGAAACATGCCTCCCATAAATTACTTCAAATTTCAATACAAACGGTCTGTGGTGTTGGTCGACTCTTAGTAGGGGTGACGGTGGTTCCAATAACTCCGCGGTATTGCTGTTATTGAGGAATGCTAAATCGAGAAGCCTTCCATTCACATTCGTTAAATCATTTATTTGACAAAGTCCGTTTGCCACAAACGACTCGATTATAGCTATCTCTTGCTCGGACGAAACATTTGCTGGTGTCAATGAATTCAAATCTTCATCTTCATCTGAGCCTTCTCATCGACAGTGGGAGCGGACTGAATAGCGCGTAACAGTGGAAAAAGGAGATAATATTCGATGGTTTTAATTCAAGTATTTCAATTCACGTATTTCGTTATGGTTCAGTTAATACTATTTCATAAATTAAATGCTTATCAAAATAGAAAAATAAAAATAAAAGAGTAAAATAAATATATTTACAAAAGTTACATTATTTACAAAATTTTCTAATTAAACCAATGTAACCGATAGACAGGTTACATTTAGCCTACACTTGAGCGAAAAAAATATAAAAAAAGTTTTTTTTCACTTGGTAAGGGTGAAGTCAAGGTAAATGAATTTGGTGCTATTTTGAAAGCTCTTTTTTCATTGAGGGTTAGGTTAATGTTGTGGAATGATTTTTCCATAAGAGGAGCTTTTTTCCACAAGATCACGTAACTCTCAATGATAGAGTCTGGCTATAAAAATAGAAGGGTTAGGTTAAAAATGGGAATTCTGGTGGCTCTCTTTTTATTGATGGTTAGCTAGATTTGGCGGAATGATTTTTCCATGGGAGAGAAGCTCTTATCCGCAAAATCACGTAACCCTCAATAATAAAGTCTGGCCACCGATGAAGGAAATAAGGATAGGAGTTCTTATGGTAATAGCTCTCCTTTCGTTGAAGGTTAATTTGATTTAGTGGAATGATTTTTCTCTGCGAGATCTGTTACGCCAAATCACGTAACCATAGAGTCTGGCTGTCGACCTATGAATCTCACCTCATCCTTAGGATTATTAGGTCGCAGTAAACATATTTCACTTGTCAGTGACTTCAAATCTGGGAAACTGCTCGTTCCTTGTAGGGAGCCTATCTTTTCGAGATTAGTAGTCACAGTCGAAGATCAAAGGAATTACTGGGAGATTCTAACTTTTCTGATACTACGATCGAATTGAAGAAGTGAAGGTCTGCGAACAGAGGATAGATCCTCGTTCCGTTTGCTGCTTCTTGAATTCGTAGTGGGCGTAATGAAGGTTAGTTCCCCTATAATTGCTCACTATCACTGCTATTTCAGTTACAATTTGAAGCAATGATTAATTTCACATGGAAGCTCTGTTCCTTCAAATTGTTTGAAATAGCACTGCGAGTTTAACCACTATACTTCCTAATAGTCATAGGTTGAGATAAGATGAGAATGTATGAGTTGTATCGGTTGGTATGCCTTCTACAAAAATACTGCCTGTTCGGAATCATGGTTCGTGAGAATAAAGCTTTTTTATCCGCCCTTTCGCTATTAACTTTAGAAATTTAGATATTTATTTTACAACTAACTTGAAACAACTACTTTTAAAAACTATAAGGGACAGCCCAATGGGGTTGTACGCAAAGTTGACGTAGGACTACGCAGCAATCTAATTCCCATACACGTCAGGGCCATCCGCTAATTGATTTAAGTCAGTCCTGAAAAGGGCCAAGACAATTCTATTGTACACTCTCTAGAAAGCATTTGGTGGCTCTTAATTATGATACGGCCCCAGTTTTATTTTCTACGATGGTTGAGAGGGCCACTATCTCTAACGCGTAGAAGATAGTTATGGATCTGTTGGTTCATTGGTTGTTCAACACGCTTTGCTATTTACTCCGGGACGCGGCGTTTAAAGCAATGCCATGTTCAGCCGGGGCGCGGTAATGGAAATTTCAAACAGCACACGAGAAAATGTTAACCAAATAAACTCTTTAATTGGAAAGGACGGATTTAGTTGACGGGGGAGAAACAGTTCGCGATTGAACTTGGGCTTACTTTCTTGGTTCATCTCGTGGGATGATTGATTCTTGTCTCGTTGTCACGGGCGGCTTTTTCCCGCCAAATTGTAGGCTTCAGCAGCCATGTTCCTCACAGCGAGGTTGACGGAAGCATCGGCAACAACAGCCAAATGCAACAACGTCTCTCTGGGCAACGACTGCTCGCCGCCGCCAACTGCGATCCTAAGACCACTGCGCAGCTTACCGACTGTCGTAAGACTGAATCAAAATGTTCTGCTAAAAGCTATGAGGTAAAGGGGTCGGATGCTAGTGCACGAAAGAAGGCGGTACCAACGAAGGCAATGTGATACAAATTGCACCAAAGGGGACGAAATTCAGTTATTGCGCCACAATAATTAGTTTTAATTACGGCACGCTAGACGGATGATTTTCTTAACCGAAACATTTCTAATTTGCTTGCCACCGCCAGCAACCAATCCGCTATGCACAATTAGGAACTACAACGAACTCAACCACATGGTCGGTCTGAAGTGTCGCAGTTCGGTTCGAATTATCCGTTCTAGAATTTCGTTCGTTGGTTGTTCAACCTTCTTTGTCATTTACTACGGGACCCGACGTTTAATGAATGCTATGTTCAGCCGGGGTGCGGTAATTGAAATTTATTTCAAACATCACAAGAGAAAATTTCAACCAAATAAACTCTTTAGTTGGCAAACTAATTTGGTCGTCCTGAAAAGGACGGATTTAGTTGATGGGGGAGACACATGGTTCACGATTGAACTTGGGCTTTCTTCTTGGTTCAGCTACTCGTCGTTGCGGGTGGCCATCTGCAGGTGACGTGGGATAGTTGATTCTTGTCTGGTTGTCACGGGCGGCTTTTTCCCGCCAAATCGTAGGCTTCAGCAGCCATATTTCTCGCAGCGAGGTTGACGGCAGCATCGGCAACAACAGCCAACTGCACCAACGCCTCTCCGAGCAACGACTGCTCGCCAGTACACCCTCCATGGTGCTTGCTGCCGCCAACTGCGATCCTACAGCCACCAGCCACTGCGCAGCTCCACGACTGTCGTAAATGTACTGCTAAGAGCCATTAGGTAATGGCGTCGGATGCTAGTGCACGAAAGAAGGCGGTACCAACGAAGGCAATGTGATACAAATAGCATCAAAGGGGACGAACTTTAGCTGTTGTGCCACAATGATTAGTTTTAATTATTACACGCTGGACGGATGATTTTCTTAACCGAACATTTCTAATTTGCTTGCCACCGCCAGCAACCAATCCGCTATGCACAACTAGGAACTACAACGAACTCAACCACATGGTCGGTCTGAAGTGTCGCAGTTCGGTTCGAATTATCCGTTCTAGAATTTCGTTCGTTGGTTGTTCTACGTTCTCTGTCATTTACTACGGGAAGCGGCGTTTAATGAATGCTATGTTCAGCCGGGGCGCGGTGATTGAAATTAATTTGAAACAGCACAAGAGAAAATTTTCACCAAACAAACTCTTTAGTTGGCAAACTGATTTAGTCGTCCTGAAAAGGACGGATTTAGTTGACGAGGGAGAAACAGTTCGCGATTGAACTTGGGCTTTCTTTCTTGGTTCATCTCATCTTCATTGCGGGTGGCCATCTGCAGGTGACTTGGGATGATTGATTCTTGTCTCGTTGTCACGGGCGGCTTTTTCCCGCCAACTCGTAAGCTTCAGCAGCCATCTTTCTCGCAGCGAAGTTGACGGGAGCATCGGCAACAACAGCCAACTGCACCAACGCCTCTCTGGGCAGCGACTGCTCGTCCAACTGCAGATCTTACTCTGCACAGCTCCACGACCGCCGGAAAACTAAATCAAAATGCGAAGGTGTACCCTTTATATAACATTCATGGCTGCCTAGGAGACGTTCCTTACTTAAATATGAAGTCTGTGCGCGGAAAGTACTGTGTATTTGCTAAATTTACTATGAAAAATCGATATTATAATCACTTCATATTTGCGTTAATTTTATTAGTTGCATGTTAAAAATCAATAGTTTGAAATATTTAAATCGAAGCGTAGAAAATGTTCCGATCGATTGGTGCAAACATTTTGGAAATCAATCGTGGAATGACTTAGTTATTAACGTTCAAAACCTATATATTTTTCGTGACGCTCCAAATTTTCGCAATTCGAACGTGTACCCCAGTATTAAAAACACAGACGTAGTCCTACGTCAAAACAAAAAAAAAAAAAGAAAAAAAAAAAATTTTTTTTTCTCTCCCTTTTTTTTTATAACACCCCCCAAAAAAAAATGAGAAAAAAAAACCCACTCATTCATACACATTCATTCTTACCCATTCATACACCCACCTTTCATACATATCCGTTAATTCAATCCTTCAATTCATACAGTTGTCGGGCTCAGAAAACAATTTACCACGAACAATTTAGCACACACTAATGCTAGAATAAAATATTGGGGATCCCTAATTCTAGATAATTCGACTTTCTGGCGATAACGCAACAGACCCCTTGAGCTCACGATTAAACTTATCGTTGAATTCGTCACCTAGGGAGGCGTTACGAAATATATAAACATTCCCCTTTGTTTGAATCTGGCAGATCTACCAGAAATTGTAAACAAGGGGTAAAAACATAAAAAGAAGCAGACATTGGTCAAGGCAGAGATGGGAACAACACAAAGCTTCGCTCTGACGAAGATCTACTAAGAGGCATGTATGGTGGCATTTAAATACGCAGGTAAGTATTCGGTTTCATTTACTGTAATTTGTTGCTTTATTTCAGGTAATAAACGAACTTCTTTCGGTAGATCAATTGTCTTACAACGAAGGACTTAGCGAAAGTGCGGCTTCGCAAATTGTACTGGGTTCGGGACGTATCGTGGGACTTCTCAAGATTCTTCCGGACAATCTCATGTATCTTGGCGAACATTTGTTTTCGCCTCACCTTCCTCATAAACTCACTGAAGCACTGTAAATCAATTAGAAATGTCACTAAATGTTCACTTATACTCTACTAATTGATCTAGTTTATTGTAAGCACTGTCTCAAGACAAACAGGCTAAATTGCTAACACTAATTTGAAAAGAACTAAAAACTATAGAAATAATAATTGTTATCATCATCCGAACCGGTTCACAAAAGGAAAATAGCCCCTTTGTAGATTACAATACTTTTCCGAATACAACTCATTCACCTTTCACTGTAAAAACAATTGGAATAAAGGATACCAATTTCACCCGGAGCTTACTTGAAAAGGATTCCAATTTTCAAAGAAAAATGGGATCCTTTTCTTTATTTTGCGTTGGGCGCCAATTGTTAGAATTCACTGAGAATTTTCTTTTTTTCCCCCTTCAGGATTACCTGAGATTTAGGATGTTTACTGGCTCCGAGGGGAAATGAGCGGAAAAACTTCAGGAACGGAAACGGCAAGTTTGATAGTTGTCACAAATGACGTCGATATGTACAATTGGAATCAACTTGAAGCTAATCAATGTTCTATCCGACAAGCAGGTTTAGTCAGATTGGGCTCTTCCGCTGCCGTTGCCGTTCCGCTTCCGTTATCACTGCGTTCGAGCCTTAAGGGTCGACTGTGAGAGCGCACTGAATAGCGCGTAATACTTATGACAGACATACAACGCTGACCGTTGTACGAACTGTCAAATACTTTAATCCAGTACACAAAAACACGTACTAGACTAAAGGAGTACAACCAACAATCAATGTGCAACTAGCGATTTGAAATTGGTTCACTGTTGTAGAACCCCTAGGTCCGAAGTATACCTTGCAGTCTGCACCTTGCAATAATTCTTGCGCTTTTCGGTACTAGTATCTTGGTTGTTGTTTTGATTCACTATGTTATTTTGACAAAACATTTGAGAATGTGTTGGTGTGAGCTACGTTGTTAGGGGCGAATCATTGAGCTTGGGACCGAGCTTGGGACCGATGTGCTAGTACTGACTGAGCCAAGAAAAAAATCGTATTTGTTCGGGACCTACTGGTCTTAGAGTTAGTCTATGGTACAACGCTGTTCGTTGTATGTCTGTCCCAGGCATAATAAAAACAAAAAAGAAAAAAAAAGAAAACCAAAAAAGGAAAAAAAAAAAAAAATATAAAAAATGGTTATAATAAAATTTTTTAAATTCCAAATTTTAAATATAAAAAAAAAAAAAAAAAAAAAAAAAAAAAAAAAAAAAAAAAAAAAAAAAAAATATAAAAAAAATTAAAAAAAAAAAAAAAAAAAAAAAAAAAAAAAGATACAAAACCAAAAAAAAAAAACAATTTTTTTCTCTCCAATATTCTTATTTCTAGCAATAAATTTCTGTCCACTCCTAGAGCCTCTCATGTTGATGGGAAATTATCTGAAAGGCCAGTTGTTAGAATATTTGAATAGTAATGCTTTGTTGATTTCGGAACAATCTGGCTACCGGGAAGGCCATTCTTGTGAAACCGCGTTAACTTTAGTATTAGCAAAATGGAAAGATAATTTAGAGAGTAAACCAACAAGCTGTTTTTTTTTTGGATTTGAAACGCGCCTTTGTAACAATTTCTAGGCCCTTGTTGTTGAAAGCATTAAAGCGCTTTGGAATTTCGAGTACTGCATACAGATGGTTTGAAAGCTATTTGTCTGACAGAACTCAAAGGACTGTTTTTAATGATTCTGTGTCCAGTCCCGTGGGGAATAACCTTGGTGTGCCCCAGGGAATTGTATTTTATTTGTCGTCAATCATTTCGTAGACCTTGTTACATTTTTGCTTAACATTAACTATTGTCTAGTTAGCCTCACAAAAAAAAACTTTTTAAGTTTATTTTTATTGATTGTGATATCAATCGTTTCGCTGTATGTGTTGAAACAGGACATCATTCTATTTAAAGGAGCATTTTTGGCATAGTTCGTTCTTTGATTGTTTATAAGAAATAAATTTCTATTTCTTAGAGAGCGAGTAGGAGCATAAAAATTTAAGTTTTCTAATATTTCTGAACTGTTTATTCGTTGCTCAATAACATCAGCTATGAAAGCAATCATTGCAAACTCTCTTCTTCTTTGAAGTCCTTCTAAATTAATCATCAAACATCGCGACTCATATGATGGTAATGGCAGACGTGTCCAACCTAATTTTCTTAGAGCAAACAACACAAACTGTCTCTGAACCGATTCTATACGGTTTACATATTTTCCTTGATATGGAGCTCAAACAACGCTACAGTATTCTAGTATGGGCCTCACATATGCCACATATAGTTTCTTTAATGTGTAAGGGTCGTTGAAATGCAAACTATATCTTTTAATAAACCCAAGCATGTTATTTGCTTTATAGATGATATTATTGTAGTGATCAGCAAAGGATAACTTAGAGTCAAGTATTACTCCTAGGTCTCTAATTTGATGACATCTTTCAATTACTATCTGATCTACACGGTGTTCAATAAGTTCGGATACACTTTCAAAATTTGTTAAAAAAATGAAAACATGTTTTTTTATTTTTTGGATTTATGTTATTGAAAGCTATGTTTACAAGGAACGTTTACAACATTTCTCTTGGAATGACCCCCCCTTTGTACTCCTTAACGAGCTTCAAACGTTTCTCGAACGCGTCGCAGGCGGCACGCACGGACTGCATGGGCATTTCGTCCCAGATTTTGAGAATTACCGTCTTGAAATGATCCAAAGTGCTGACCTTGTATTCGTTCAGCTTCGCCATCATATAGGACCAAACAAAAAAGTCGAGAGGATTCAAGTCCGGGGAGCTGGGAGGCCACAAAGTTTTGTCCAGAAAGTCGGTTAAATTGTCCCGACACCAGGCTTGAACCACATTTGCCGTATGGGCTGGTGCACCGTCCTGCTGGAACACGTAGTGCTCATCGCCGTAGAGGCTTCGGAGACTGGGGGCAACAACCTTTTCCAAAACCTCAGTTTTGTAGTACGCCGCGTTGATTTTGACGTTTTTTTCAATAAACACCAAGGGTAGCTTACCACGTTTGCATACTGCCCCCCAAACCATCACCGACGCGGCACTTTGGAACCGAGGGATGTTTATATTGGATTCAGGAATGTTAGCCTCACAAAAAAAAACTTTTTAAGTTTATTTTTATTGATTGTGATATCAATCGTTTCGCTGTATGTGTTGAAACAGGACATCATTCTATTTAAAGGAGCATTTTTGGCATAGTTCGTTCTTTGATTGTTTATAAGAAATAAATTTCTATTTCTTAGAGAGCGAGTAGGAGCATAAAAATTTAAGTTTTCTAATATTTCTGAACTGTTTATTCGTTGCTCAATAACATCAGCTATGAAAGCAATCATTGCAAACTCTCTTCTTCTTTGAAGTCCTTCTAAATTAATCATCAAACATCGCGACTCATATGATGGTAATGGCAGACGTGTCCAACCTAATTTTCTTAGAGCAAACAACACAAACTGTCTCTGAACCGATTCTATACGGTTTACATATTTTCCTTGATATGGAGCTCAAACAACGCTACAGTATTCTAGTATGGGCCTCACATATGCCACATATAGTTTCTTTAATGTGTAAGGGTCGTTGAAATGCAAACTATATCTTTTAATAAACCCAAGCATGTTATTTGCTTTATAGATGATATTATTGTAGTGATCAGCAAAGGATAACTTAGAGTCAAGTATTACTCCTAGGTCTCTAATTTGATGACATCTTTCAATTACTATCTGATCTACACGGTGTTCAATAAGTTCGGATACACTTTCAAAATTTGTTAAAAAAATGAAAACATGTTTTTTTATTTTTTGGATTTATGTTATTGAAAGCTATGTTTACAAGGAACGTTTACAACATTTCTCTTGGAATGACCCCCCCTTTGTACTCCTTAACGAGCTTCAAACGTTTCTCGAACGCGTCGCAGGCGGCACGCACGGACTGCATGGGCATTTCGTCCCAGATTTTGAGAATTACCGTCTTGAAATGATCCAAAGTGCTGACCTTGTATTCGTTCAGCTTCGCCATCATATAGGACCAAACAAAAAAGTCGAGAGGATTCAAGTCCGGGGAGCTGGGAGGCCACAAAGTTTTGTCCAGAAAGTCGGTTAAATTGTCCCGACACCAGGCTTGAACCACATTTGCCGTATGGGCTGGTGCACCGTCCTGCTGGAACACGTAGTGCTCATCGCCGTAGAGGCTTCGGAGACTGGGGGCAACAACCTTTTCCAAAACCTCAGTTTTGTAGTACGCCGCGTTGATTTTGACGTTTTTTTCAATAAACACCAAGGGTAGCTTACCACGTTTGCATACTGCCCCCCAAACCATCACCGACGCGGCACTTTGGAACCGAGGGATGTTTATATTGGATTCAGGAATGCTGTCCCTCGATGGCGCCCACACCCGGTCATTTTGCACATTGTGCGGCTGCTGCAGCACGAACAGTTTCTCGTCCGAAAAAACAAACTCCTGACCAGCGTGCCGAGAGAGGATCCTCTTAGCTCGATCCAACCGCTTTTTGCTGGTAGCCTCCGAAACGCCATGGACCTTACGTTTTTTGTAAGGCCTGAAACCAAGGTCCTTGGTGAGTATGGTGTGAGCGGTTCCAATGGAAACGTTGAGATCTGCAGCCGTTTTCCGGATTGAGCGGTTCTTTTTGCGCCGAATTCGCTCCCTCACGATCTTGATGACCCGTGGCGTCCTCGCTGAACGCGGCCGACCGGATCTTGCACGGTCATTGGTCGAGGACGTCTCCCGGTATCGCCTGATGGTCGTGTAGACAAAGTTCCGCTTGACCCCATGCGATTTCAGCAGCCGGAATATATCGCCGGGTCGCTCACCGTTCAAAAAACGCTTAATTACGAAGTCCCGATACTCTTTCATCGCGCGTAACAAACGAACAACAACTAACAGAATGTCAACACCGCGCACATTCGGTAGCGTATGAATGAAGCTAAAGCTGACACCAATACCAATGCAGAATATGTACATGGCGCATACCTACGCAATGATGAAAACTTGTATTCGAACTTATTGAACACCGTGTAGAGAAACTGTTTTTTGCGTTATGGAATGCTTTCTCGAAAACGATAAAGAGGTGCATTTTTTAACGTTAAGTTCTAACAAGCATTTTTTACACCAGGTGTAAAAATTATTGATTTCGTGTTGAAAAATATCAAGATCATGTGGTTTTTGTATTTCCATAAATAGTTTCATGTCGTCTGCATATACTGAGACTTGAAGAACTTTCAAAAATTTGTCTACATCGTTAACAAATAAAACAAATAATAAGCGACCAAGATGTGAACCTTGTGGCACTCCAGATATTACATTTACTATTTTAGAGAGATTGCCGTCAAGTCTTACTCTTTGCGTTCTTGTTGTCAAGTAGGACTCGATCCATTTCAGTAATCTTGGATAAAATCCTAACTTTGATAACTTAAAAAGCAGCAAAGGTATGTCTACTCTGTCAAAGGCTTTACTAAAATCGGTATATAATGCTTCTGCATAATGACTGTTCCGTTCGTCACAACAGCATTGCCTAAACCTAACAACTGATCGAATGTGCGAGTAACCAATGCAGAAGCGCGCAATGCTACCATCCTACGTTTGAATGAGAAGCACTCAAACGGGGAGTCTTTATTCAATCGCCGAAGAGTGAACATTAAAATTAATAAAGTTTTGTTAAGAATAACAGTGGCAAGTGTTCTAACTTGTTTCAAGCCGATCATCCGAAATACAGTCCACTACCAAAATTCCGTTCATCCAAGGGAATCGTCACCAAGGACAATTAATTGTCATCCTAAGATTGTTTATCCGACGATTACCCACCACCAAGTGTTATGAAAAACCTAAAACAGTCGAAACAAGTGTGTGCGTGTTCAAGGCCGTGTAGTTGCGTCGTCGTGAAACCTGTTGCCTGTTCAGTGTCGAACTTTTCATCTCGTCCTGAGTGCTACGTTGCCAAATCGAAGATTCAGTTCCGTCGTGTCGCAAGTGCAACGTTGCCATACTGTGAGTAATCGCAACAAATCTGTGTCGATAGAACACTACGGCGTGTGTGCGTGTAAGGACAAATGAGAAACATATAATAAACAAAGTGTGAAAATGCCGGTGGAACGTTCACCGTTGAAACAAGTGCAAGAACCGCATGTGCCAGAACCCCTGAGTGAAAAAGTACCAGAAGAACAATTGCAAAATGTCCCACTTCTGCCAGGTGCTCCAACCGAACAGCGTTCAAGATCCAATTCGTCCGATTCATTTCATGGATTCAATTGGGAAGAGGGAATGAATTCGGAAACGATGCGAAAATTGAAAGGCTTGTTCCGTCAGCGAGGACAGATTGAACAGAAGCTTGTGAGGATTCAATTGACCATGCGAGACCAAAAGAATATGAAGTTGGCTCAACTGCAGTGTACGAAGGAAAAACTTGCTGCGATCTACAGCGAGTTTAGCCATTTCCATAGCGACATTATGGCTTTTATTCCTGACGAAGCGTCGGATGAGCAGGACGATATCTACTGCACTTTCGAGGATCGCCACAGTGACTTGTCGAACCATGTCCAGGAGATGATAAACTTGGCTACCCCGCAACAGCCTGTAAATTACCCTATTCCACAACCACAAGTTATCATCCAGCAGCAACTACTAAAAGCACCAATTCCTACGTTTGACGGCAATTACGCTAATTGGCCGAAGTTTAAGGCGATTTTTCAAGATGTGATGGTGCAATCTGGAGATTCGGAAGCGCTGAAATTGTACCATCTAGATAAAGCGCTGATTGGCTCTGCAGCGGGTGTACTGGATGCGAGGATAATCAACGAAGGGAATTATGAGGAAGCCTGGAACGTGCTAACGGACCGTTACGAGAACAAGCGTGTGATCGTGGAATCGCACATTCGAGGGTTGCTGACACTGAAGAAGATGTCCAAAGCTACTTTCAAAGAACTAGACAGCCTACTGAATGAAGCAACCGGACACGTAGAAAGTCTCCGATACCAGAAGCAAGACCTAATCGGTATCTCCGAGCACATTGTAGTGTACCTCATTGCCTCTGCTCTGGATGACTCGACGCGTATGGCATGGGAGCGTACTCAGCAGAGAGGATCGCTGCCGAAGTACGATCAAACGATTTCCTTCCTCAAGACCAGCTGTCAAATCTTGGAACAGTGTGAATCATCGCGAGCTCTGCCACAAGCAACTATCCCCAAGCCCAAGGTCATATCAACCACAAGCAAGATACCATCGATGAAAACCAATGCAGCCACCACAAGTTCCACCACCTACCAAGGTTCCTGCCATTTTTGTGGTAGTGCACATTTCAACTTCCAGTGCGAGGAGTTTAAGAAACTGACAACTACTCAAAAAGCAGAGAAAGTGCGAAAGACAGGATTGTGCTTCAACTGCCTTCGTAAGGGACACCAGTCAAAACAGTGTACGTCAAGCAAATCGTGTCGGAAATGCAATCGAAAGCATCACACTCTCCTACACGATGACAACGAAAGGAACAGCAGCCAGGATGTTAAAACCAACGTCGCTTCACCGAAGCATACAGTAGATACCACCCAACCAGCTGTTGTTCAACTTCCTGTTTCGGTGGTGGATCAATCCGTATCCACAACATGCTCAAGCAATCACATCAAAGCATCGAAGACCGTTCTGCTACTCACTGCTGTCGTCCAAGCCATCGATAAGCATAACCGATCACATCCATGCAGAGTCCTACTTGACAGTGGGTCACAAGTGAACTTCGTCACCGAGGAATTGCCCAACCGCCTCGGTTATCCCAAGATGCAAGCCAACGTCTCGATCACTGGAATCAATGCCTTGAGAAGCCTAGCTCGTGACAAAGTCTTCGTCAAATTCCGATCGAGCTACGGAAACTTTCAAGCCAACATCGAGTGTCTGGTAACACCTAAGGTTACTGGAACTATCCCAAACTCAAGTATCGATTTCAGATCCTGGAAAATTCCTGATGGTATTCAACTTGCCGATCCACGTTTCTTCTGCCCCGAGAAAGTCGACATGCTAATGGGAGGAGAACTTTTCTTCGACATTTTGAAGCCAGATCACCTAAGCCTTGGTGAAAACTTACCAAAACTTCGAGATACTCATCTCGGATGGGTGGTAGCCGGTGTGATAAACGAGCCGTACGTTTCGGGTGCAGCGATCCAACACGCCAACCTAGCTTCAATCGATTCCATCGAAGAACTGATGCACCAATTCTGAAACTCGGAGGAAGTACCAAACGCTTCTCCACTTTCATCCGAACAGCTATCCTGTGAAGCCCATTTCCTTTTGACGTACGAACGTGATGCTACCGGTAGGTTCGTAGTGAAACTGCCATTCAAGGAGAACGTGGATCAGCTGGATAACTGCCGCTCTGTTGCGCTCAAAAGATTCTTCATGCTGGAAAAGCGATTAGAACGTAATCCGGAACTCAAGCAAGCATACACTGATTTCATCAAGGAATATGAAGATTTAGATCACTGCCGGGAAGTCAAGGAAGCTGATGATCCACCGAACCTGAGTACGTATTACCTGCCCCATCATGCGGTGCTTCGACCATCGAGCTCAACCACTAAGTGTCGTGTAGTATTCGATGCTAGCGCCAAGTCGGAATCATCTAAACTGTCGCTAAACGAGGTGCTTCAGGTCGGCCCAGTGGTGCAAAGTGGACTATTCTCAATCACGCTGCGGTTCCGTAAGTACCGTTATGCTTTTTCAGCCGATGTAGCTAAGATGTACCGTCAAGTGCTCACGGCGCTAGTTGATAGGCGGTTCCTGCGATGTTTTTGGAGATCAGACCCATCTCATCCTTTGAGGATACTCGAGATGAATACCGTTACCTACGGAACAGCTTGTGCACCATACCAAGCAACGAGGTGTTTGGTGCAGCTTGCTAATGAAGACGGCTATGAGTTTCCTATCGGTGCTCGGATTTTGATCGAAGACTTCTACGTCGATGATGTTCTGTCTGGTGCCAACACATTAGAAGAAGCCATCGAATGCCAACGTCAATTAAAAGCCCTAATTGCCAGAGGTGGGTTTCATATTCATAAATGGTGCTCCAACTCGGAAGAATTTCTCGAGCACATTTCTGTCGCCGATCGTGAAAAGAAGGTTCCACTACCCGAGTATGGACCCAACGAAGTGATCAAGGTACTTGGAGTACGGTGGGATCCCAATATCGATACCTTCACGATCGCCTATCAGCCAAGCGTATCGATTCCTTATTACAAGCCAGCCACAAAACGAATCATCTACTCCGAAGTGGCAAAGTTGTTCGATCCACTCGGACTTTTCGCACCAGTAATTGTCACTGCGAAGCTATTGGTACAGCAGCTTTGGAGGACATCAGCAGGATGGGACGACTTAATCGACGAGGATATACAAGAAAAATGGTCTGCTCTTCAAGCTGCCCTGCCGGACCTTGGACGAATTCATATTCTAAGGTGCGTTAAGTTCCCAGATGCTGTAGCATATGAGTTGCATGGTTTTGCGGATGCATCAAATGTGGCGTATGGTGCGTGCATCTATTTGAGGAGTATTTTCATCAATGGTTCAGCAAGCTTACGTCTTCTATGCAGCAAATCAAAGGTCGCTCCATTGCACGATTTGTCAATCCCACGAAAGGAACTCTGTGCCGCACTTTTGTTGACACAATTGATCGGTCAAACCATTTCTGCGCTTCAGATGTCATTTCGAGAAGTTATCCTCTGGTCGGACAGAACAATTGTACCAACAATCAATAAGCAACTAGCGATTTGAAATTGGTTCACTGTTGTAGAACCCCTTGGTCCGAAGTACACCTTGAAGCCAGCACCTAACTATACATATTTGCGCCTTTGTTTTGATTTGCTGTGTTATTTTGACAGAATATTTGAGAGTGTGTTCATGTGAGTTCATTATGAGGAGCGTATTATTAAGCTTGGGACCGTGCTTGGGACCGATGTGCTAGTACTGACTGAGCCAAGAAAAAAATCGTATTTGTTCGGGACCTACTGGTCTTAGAGTTAGTCTATGATTGTACTGTCGTGGCTCAAGAAACCTTTGGATCAGCTTCAAAATTTTGTGCGGAATAGGATTACTGTAATACAAAAGGAAACCAGTGAGTATCGATGGAATTATGTTCGTTCAGCAGACACCCCCGCCGACATCGTTTCTCGAGGCCAATTGCCGGAAGTTTTGAAGCAGAATAATCTCTGGTGGAATAGTCCGAAGTTCCAGAAGAGATTCCTGAGAGCAATCTTCCAGAGCTGAAAGTCCAGGTTGCAACCCCTGCGGTAAGTTGTGAGCATTTTCCATTTTTCTTCAAACACAGCTCTTTTCGCAAAATCCAACGCATTATGGGCTTAGTTTTGAGGTTCACCAGCAGCTGCCGAAAGTTACGGTCACCCGATGGTGTGAAGTAAATTTATTTAACTGTCGAGGAACTACGTCAAGCATCAGAAACAATCGTCAAGGTGATTCAACAGGTACACCTTGGTGATGAAATTCAACGAGTGGTCTCCAATCAATCATGCAAGCGTCTAGGCAACCTGCACCCAGTGTATGAAAATGGGCTACTGCGAGTCGGAGGGCGATTGGACCGTTCAAAATTACCATTTGCAGCGAAGCATCAACTCATTCTCCCCGACAAAGATCCTGTAACGAAAAAAATGATTAGTGCATTGCATGTGGAGTATCTACACATCGGTCAAGCCAGTTTGATCAGCGTTATTCGACAGAGGTACTGGCTTTTAAATGCGAAATCGACTGTGCGTCAAGTGACACGCTCATGTGTGACATGCTTTCGCACAAATCCTGTGGAAACCAAACAATTGATGGGAGGTTTGCCGACGTCGAGAATCGTACCATCGCCGCCGTTTGCAGTGACTGGTGTCGATTATGCTGGTCCGTTCCTGGTTAAGCAGGGTTTACATCGTCCGAAGCTCGTAAAATCGTATGTTGCAGTCTACGTGTGTATGGCGACGAAAGCTGTGCATTTGGAAGTCGTGTCCGATCTATCAACGGATGCTTTCCTAGCGTCTTTAAAGCGGTTTATCAGTCGCAGAGGTATGGTTCAACAAATTCATTCAGACAATGCAACCAATTTTCACGGAGCAAACAATGAACTACACGAGTTATATCGGCAATTTCAAGATCAACAAGCGGTGAAGAAGATTCAGCAGTTCTGCCAAGTACGCGAGATACAGTGGCACTTCATTCCACTTCAGCATCGCCTAAACCTAACAACTGATCGAATGTGGGAGTAACCAATGCAGAAGCGCGCAATGCTACCATCCTACGTTTGAATGAGAAGCACTCAAACGGGGAGTCTTTATTCAATCGCCGAAGAGTGAACATTAAAATTAATAAAGTTTTGTTAAGAATAACAGTGGCAAGTGTTCTAACTTGTTTCAAGCCGATCATCCGAAATACAGTCCACTACCAAAATTCCGTTCATCCAAGGGAATCGTCACCAAGGACAATTAATTGTCATCCTAAGATTGTTTATCCGACGATTACCCTCCACCAAGTGTTATGGTCCACTGCATCGGAACAATGACCTTTATCCATTACGTTTAACGAAAATTTTAAGAAGTTGATCAAGTTAGTAGATGTTGATCTCCCTTTTACAAAACCATGTTGCTTATTAGTAATCAATATTTTAGCTTGAGAGAAAATTTTGTAATTTATAATAGATTCAAATAGTTTAGGGATGCAAGATAGAATAGCAACCCCACGGTATTTTTTTATATCAGATTTTTTACCACTTTTGAAAATTGGGATTAAAAATGATTTCTTCCAAATGGCGGGAAGAATACTAGACTTCAGTGATAAATTAAAAAGCAAAAATAAAGGCTCAACTAATTCTTTTGAAAACAATTTGAGAAATATAGCAGGTAAACCATCTGGTCCAGCACCTTTTGAGGCATCCAATGTTTCAAGGGCACGTAAGATTTCTTTATCGGATAAACTAAAGACTGAAATATCTTTCATTGGTTCAGGGAGGTACGAAAAATATTGATGATCACGCTCATTATCATCGTGAGATGTATAGACGTCGTGAAAGAAATCAGCAAATAAGTCACATATTTCATTAGAAGTATTACCACTTTTGTCATCTAGATGCATTTTAGAAGGAAAGGTCTGAGATTTTCGTTTCTCTTTAACATGTTTGAAGAAGTATTTAGGATCCGATTTTATATTGTTTTCTATTTTTGTGTTGTGTTCTTTGTATGCTATTTTCATTTCAAGATTTAGCTGATCACATATGGTCAGGTAGATAGATAAATTTTCATCACTTTTATTTCTTTTATATGCTTTATGTGCCTTCTGATTCCTATTTTTAAGATTGATTACCTGTCTATTGAACCACACTGGTGCTTTGTTATTGATTTTCTTTCTTCGCTTTTTGGGGACTGTTTGTTCTAAAATATCGTACATTATTTCGTAGAATGCAACTTATTTTTTTTAAATATTGAGGTTACAGCGTTTGCAGAATAAAATAATGCGCTTGATTTTAAGATGTAACAGATTCACTTCCTCGACTTTTATGTTAGACGCTTTACAATGGCTATCAGTGAAGCAAAGAATTGTGTATGGTGTTCATTTTTAAAAGTAGTTAATGGTTTGCTTCCTCGATATTTGTGTGATCGAATTGAAAGAGGAAGTGATTTTCATAGATATAATACTAGAAACGCGGTTGAAATAAGAACACCGAATTTCTTGACATGTGCTTCACAAAACTCATTATATTTTAAAGGAATAAATGTTTTCAATTCGATGCCAAGACACATTAAACGTGCACCAACTCTTTCAGAATTTAAAAGACTATGTATTTCACACGATAAAACTGTTTTCTGAGCAGCAAGCGTAAATTTTTTTTCAAATATTTCTGAAGATTGTACCTGACGATGTTTTACTATTATAAAACGGATTATTTTGTGTAGACCATTTCTTGTACATTTATGTTGCTTTTTTTTGTATTTTATTTTAATGTATCTCACGAAGTTCTTTACAAACGGATTATAATGAGTTGGCTATTTTATTTTTTTAAATTTTATTTTTTCACGTTTGCAATACTACAATACTCACTATTTTGTTCGTCACAGTGATGATGATGGAAATTTGTATAATGTTGTGTTAGTTTAAAAAAAAATAAAGAAAGTAGTCTACAATTGTTTGAGCCTCGCGCGCGGTATACAGATATGATGGACTTCTTTTTGAATTCGCTAAAAAAAAAAAAATTTGGCCTTTGATGCTTTAGATGGTACTATGAAATAGTAGCGAGTTGTCTGGCTGAATGTCGGGGAATTCTTCGTCAATTCTTTTGTGGTTGAAAGTCAAAGTTTGACTAATGCCGGTCGAGGATTTTTTCGGTTTGGAAACATTCTTGACATCCCTGGTGAGATATTCTTGGCCAGCCCTAAACTAAGCTGGTGGGTTTATCAGTGTGTTTAAACCGCATTGGCTCTGTAGCGGGCAGGATCGGATATTGGCTTGTCTTTTGATAATGTCCTTTTACTGGATTCTGTGATCTGAATTGCAACAGAATTTCCTGATCGCTGGGAATACTTGCGAACTTTTGTGGTTAACATCAAAGCTTTTCAAGCTTTTCACGATTACCCTTGCGCTGAACTGGCCGGCTTGACGTGCCGCAAGGGCTCAGTAGGGACAAGACCCGAAGCTAAGAGTCAGTTCCTTTCAGGTTATATCATATTTATTAGCAGAGCAGCACATCGAAATTTTAGGTTCATTATATGCTTTATATCCCATGATTCCTTGTATACTATACAATTTCAGATGATCCATGGATATCCCAAGTTTTGTAAAATAATTTTAAATCAATTTTTTTTTCTCGTTGCTATGATACATTGTCTTAGCTTTCAGGTTCATGGTACAATTGCAGCAGGACCACAACCTGCAGACATTTAAATAAAAATGAAATTATTATCATTTTATATTATAACATCCATGCAATACATTTTGTAAGCTTTTTAATAAGTCATTTTCAGCTTCGCATATATGCATCCTTGTCAGTTATAGCTCATCTTACCTACGTTATGTATTTGAAAAGATAGAAAGGTTTTTGATGTTTTCTTTTAATTTTTTAGAAAAAATCATATTCGAAAAATTCTACTTAAAAAAAGCTCTTTCCTTCTTCATCAAAAATATATATTAATTTAAAACCTAGCAGTTTACAATCATTCATTTCCTATTTCACAGACATAAAGAATCATTTATGGGTCCAGATGAACAAGAGCTATCGAAAAATTCATTTTTTTATCTCTTTGTATGTTTGTTTTATTAAGATTCAGTTTTTGGATTCATACTCATATGAAATTTATTTCGCCTTATTATTAGCTGTTTCCAGTTTTTTTCCAAGATTATTATGATATTAATACACATCAAATTTTTATTTTCAGTAGCATACCAGTAGATGTCAGATACATCTTGTACCTACGTTTATTATGTTCGCTGACTATTATTGTGAAAACAAATTCTAATCTTAGTAGATCTTAATCCACTAGAAACTGCAACAGTGGAAGTCTTTCGATGAGAGGATGTTCAGCTTAGTTACGGATATATGTATTCTACTACTGACTTTTACTAGTCTGCTGGTATTATTATTATTTTATATTATAACGTCAGTTTATTATTTTATGTTATGATATTAAATGATGTGACATAATTGCATTTAAATTCATTTCATTAAAATCACTATTTCCGATGAGTCTCACTACATAAATTATTGCATGAAAACGGAACAGCACATCGAAATTTTAGGTTTACTATTCTATTGCTATATAATTTCAGATCATTCATAGGTATCCCAAGTTTTATGAGATAATTTAATATCAATTTTTTTTTCTCGCAGCTACATTGTCTAACTTTCAGGTCCACAAATGGAAGTGTTATTATCATTGAGCATTTCTCTGCCAAATGAGCAAATGACTGAACTCGACCCTCTCCGATTTGGATGAAACTTTGCACATGTCTTCGGAATTGGTGACGATGGATTTTCCGCGGGTTAAGGGAATATTTTGACTCAAGACAAATTTTTCAAAAGGACGTATGTGTTTTGTCATGCGTATTTTTCAAAAAATCATAACTCGAAAACCGTTGGTTGTAATAAAATTGCGTCTGAGAAGAAGTTGTAGTTAATTAATTTGACTTTATAAAAAAAATTTGCACACTGTAAAAAAAAATTTTTTTTTGTTAAAAAAAAATCAAAAATTAAACTTATAAATCAATTAGCAAATCTGTCCAACGTACGATTTTGATAATTTTTTTCAAAAAGGCTTTGAGTCATAAAAAGAAGAATAGAAGTTGTTCTACGATGGAGCAACTTAAGATAAAAAAGTTCTTAGAAGTAAGAAAAATTCAATTTTTTTCTAATTTGTTGTTTTTGCACAAATAACCATATTTTAATAATATAATACGATTTTTCTAGTGATTTTAACCAAAAATGCTCTTGGTGAGCAACATTCTAAATGTATCCGTTTTCGAGATAATTTGAAATTAATGTCGAAAACATGGCTTTTTCCATGAAAATATCCCTTTTTCAAATGTTAGTCGTGATTGCCCATCTACAAGCGTATTGTAATTGGAAGATTTGAAAGATTTGAAGACTTTTGTCATATGTATAGCGCTAGAACTTATTATTATGACGAAAAACTATCAGTTTATTATTGCGTTTATACTAATTGCCATTGCTTTTTTTGAAAGTTTTACCGGTCACTTTTGAATTATTGAAAATGAATTATCAATTTTTTATTGCTATTTTATATTGTTCTAGTGCGAATTGTTATTTTTTCGTTGGCACAGTGTTCAATAATGTAGTGGCGATTTCACATATTTTTATTGCTATTTTTTCCATTTTTATTGATGTTTTATTACCCTGCCATTAGAAAATATCTATTCAGCTTACCACCACAAAAAGAAGTCGAAGAGTTAGCTACATTGAAAACAAAGGTTGTGGAATATGATGAAATTATTTCCAAATTGAAAGAAAAATTCTTAGAACCAGATTGTTCGAGAATAGATAAAATACGTATATTAACAGTTTTGCCTAATTCGTGGACGATTCAGCAGATAACGAGCAAATTCGAAACAAACAAATACCTTGCATTACAAGCAAAAGAATTGGCAGCCGAAAATGGAGTATTGGCTACCCCCAACGACAGATCGGGGAATCGTTTGAATCCGGATATAAAGAATCAAGTGATACAGTTTTTTGACGAGGACGACATCAGCAGAGCCATGCCGGACAAAGAGATTATGTCTCTGTAAACACTAATGGTAAGCGTCAACAAATTCAAAAACGGTTAATACTTTCATCACTTAGAGAAACTTTCACTCGATTTAAAGAAGTCAGTGATCATAAAATTGGATTTAGTACTTTTGCAGCATTACGACCAAAACATTGTAAATTGCTAAATGCTTCAGGTTCTCACAACGTTTGTGTTTGCGCAATTCACGAAAATATTGATTTAATGCTTCACAGTTTAAAAAAATATTCAACACTGATTGTAATCAACATTTTGAGAAGTTATTGTGTAATTCATCATCAAGATCAAAATATTGTTACCTCCGTGAATGCGAAAATTGTCCCACGCTGTCAGAATTTGAGATAAGATTTTTAAAAGAACTTGAGAAACATAACTTGTCTGAGATATCGTTCGAACAATGGATTACAACTGATAGATGTAATTTAGAAACGCTATTAAAACCTGTCGATGAATTTGTTGAATATTTTAGCGAGAAATTAGAAAAACTATTAACTCATGATTATATAAAAACAAAGCAATCTAAATTTTTAAAAGATACAAAGTGTTCATTAAAAGAAGGAGAAGTAGTTATTATTTGCGATTTTGTAGAGAATTATTCATTTGTACTTCAGGATGCTGTTCAAAGTAATCATTGGAACAATGATCAGGCTACAATTCATCCGTTTGTTATTTATTATATGGAGTCAGGAATGCTTAAAAATCTAAGTTTTGTTGTAATATCAGAAGTTCTAAGACATGATACAATTGCGGTACAAGTATTTATTTCTAAATTACTAACGTATTTAAATCAACTAATGAATATAAAAAAGGCCATTTTTATGTCTGATGGGGCTGCTTCCCAATACAAAAATAGAAAAAAAATTTGCAAGCCTCTGCAAGTTTAAAGAGAAATACAACATTGATTCTGAGTGGCATTTTTTCGCAACTTCACATGGTAAGGGACCATGTGATGCAATTGGCGGCACATTAAAACGAATGGCAACAAGAGCAAGCTTGGCCAAACAACATGAACATCCAATAACAAGTGCGAAAACTTTGTATGATTGGGCTATTAAGAGAAATCAAGAAAATTTCACAAAAATATCATTTTGCTATGCTTCACAAGAAGAATATGAAGAGGGAGCTGCAGAATGGGGTGGTAGTTATCAGCAAACAAAAATGATTCCTGGTACACAGAAATATCACTCCTTCATTCCAGTTGCAGATAACAAAATCGCTGCGAAAATATTTTCAACTGACGAAATACTGAGTTTTCATAATATTTATAGGAATGTTAGGAAATAGTGTTTGTAAAAATGTAAATACAATTTTTTTTAAAAATAGCAGAAAAAATAAATAAATCATGTATGAACAAAAAAAAACTCAAAATTTTTATTGGGTGATTAAGATTCGTTAATTTCGTTAATTAAGAAGATGTTCAATCTTCTTGGTGTCAAAAGGATAGTTGTTGAAAATTTTATGTACAATTTGAAAAAAATACTTTTGAAGATGGACAATCACGACTAACTTTTGAAAAAGGGATATTTTCATGGAAAAAGCCATTTTTTCGACATTACTTTCAAATTATCTCGAAAACGGGTACATATAGAATGTTGCTCACCAAGAGCATTTTTGTTTAAAATCACTAGAAAAATCGTATTATATTATTAAAATATGGTTATTTATGCAAAAACAACAAATTGGAAAAAACTTGAATTTTTCTTACTTCTAAGAACTTTTTTATCTTAAGTTGCTCCATCGTAGAACAACTTCTATTCTTCTTTTTATGACTTAAAGTCTTTTTGAAAAAAAAATTATAAAAATCGTACGTTGGACAGATTTGCTAATTGATTTTTAAGTTTAATTTTTGATTTTTTTGAAGAAAAAAAATTTTTTTTACAGTGTACATATTTTTTTCATAAAGTCAAATTAATTAACTACAACTTCTTCTCAGACGCAATTTTATTACAACCAACGGTTTTCGAGTTATGATTTTTTGAAAAATACGCATGACAAAACACATACGCCCTTTTGAAAAAAATGTCTTGAGTCAAAAAATTCCCTTAACCCGCGGAAAATCCATCATCACCAATTCCGAAGACATGTGCAAAGTTTCATCCAAATCGGAGAGGGTCGTGCAAGATTTTGACTTTTTCCGGCTGATTTCATCTGGAAACGCTCCTTTATACTTATTTTTAATCATTTTAATATATTATCAATATATTCATTATCTCTCCATCCCACCTCAGGCCCACCCTCCCACCCCATTTACCCCCCCATTCACGCCCCCCCCCCCCACCTCCCCACCCACCTGTAGAATCTTCTCCTTCCTCCGTCCCCTCTCCCCCCCTTCCCACCCGCCCTCCCCCAACTCATCATCCCCCATCATCCCCTTACTACCCCCCCCATACTCCACACCACCTTCACCAATGCCTTCAACTCTAATCTCCGTTCAACTTTGCATTCTCCTCCAATATTTACCTCCCACCCCCAACTGCGGTACCCACCATCCTCCCCTTTCACCATTCCCATTCTTTAATTTTTTTTTGTGTGTTTACACACCAATACTTTTATTAGTTACTTACCCCCCCAATTTCTCCCCCCCACTAGTTTCCACCAGTCTCAACTCCTCCCTCTTCTCATTAATTTTCCCCCCCCACTGCCGGCTTCTCCCCTTTCTTCTCCCTCTTGTTTGCTCTCTTTTTTCCCACCAGGCCACACGTGGGGTTACCCCCCGGATCCCCCCCCCCCTGCATCCACCATTGCCCCCCCATCGCCACCCCACCTATCCAAGTTTTCCGGTGCCATTTCCCCCCCCCCAATTTAGGATAAGTCTTTCCCCCTCCCGGCACCCTTGTCCCTAACAACCCCTAACCACCTATTTGATTTATACCTTCCCCCGCAATTTATTTGAATACACCCCAACTAATAGTATATATCTTCTTATACCTTAATAAAAGCCCACACACTTACACGCACCCCCCCCCGCCTCCCCCCCCAGCCAAAACCATAGTCCACCTTTCACGACCCCATCTTTTTTCCTTCCGCTGTAAAGAGTAATTCTGGCCATTATATAATAACCTTTTAGAAAAAAAAGCACTCCTTTCTTTCCTCTTTTTTTTTTCTCTTTTTTTTTTTTTCTTTTTTTCTTTTTTTCCTTTTTTTTTTTTTTTTTCTTTTTTTTTTTTTTTTTTTTTTTTCTCTTTTTTTTTTTTTTTTTTTTTTTTTTTTTTTTGCGACTGAATTTAAAGAAGTTACTCGTAAGGCTCGTCCGGTCATTCTGATCAAACCGAAAGAGTCCAATCAGAACAGCGATGATACTCACAAGTTTTTAAATAATAAACTGGATCCAAAAACACACAAGATCCGTAACTTTAGGAATGGGGAAGATGGCTCTATTATTGCTGAGTGTGCAACAGGATGCAACGTTAATGTTGTGAAAGATGGCATTATAAGCGATTTGGATGAAAATTATAACGCTGTTGTTCCCTCATCGGTGCCAAGACTTAAAGTGATGGGCATGAGTGAGAAGTTTTCCTCCGATGATTTCATTCGGGTTTTAAAAGATCAAAATGAAGACATCGCGATTAATGAAGTGAAAATAATAAGGACATATGAAAATCCACGCTTCAAGTACAACAAGTTTAATACGGTAATTGAAGTTGATAAAAATACTTATAATTGTTTATTGACCGCGAAACACGTTAATATTAAATTTGATTGGTGTCGTGTTGTTCCTGAAATTCAAGTTTTGAGATGTTTCAAATGTGGAGAATTTGGACACATGAGCATGGATTGTAAAAATAATGTAGCATGCTCTAAGTGTAGTGAAAGTCACACGACATCTGAATGCACATCAATTGTTTTGAAATGTATTAATTGTAAAAAAAAAAACAAATAACGAACGTAAAACGAACTTGGACGTAAACCACGGCGCGTTTAGTTATGAATGTGAAATTTTCAAGCGATTATATGAACGGAAAAAAAACAGCCTGCATTTCAATGAATAGCAACCAAGTTCCAGTAGTAATGTGAGTAAATTCAATATTTTGTACTTCAATATTGCCGGGTTGTCTACAAACTACGTAGAATTGCGTCAGATTGTAGAGGAAAAACGTCCATATTTAGTCTTTTTATCAGAAACGCATATAGTTGACATGCAAGCATTTGATCAATATAGTATTCCGGGATATAATGTGGCTGCTTGTTTATCACATTCTAGACACACTGGCGGCGTTGCTATTTATGCTAAAGAATCAGTTCAGTTCAAGCTTCAATTGAACGAAGTTTGTGACGGCAATTGGTTTTTAAGCATTGCAGTTGTTCGTGGCATGCAGATCGGTAATTATGGTGTACTGTATCATTCTCCCAGTTCTAGTGACCAGCGTTTTATTGAAATTTTGGAAAACTGGTATGAGATTTTTGTAGATTCTAGTAAACTAAACGTGCTTGCTGGTGATTTTAATATCAATTATTGTGACAATAATAATTCGAAGCATTTGAAACGATTAGCAGATTTCTTTAACTTAAAACAAGTGGTTAATGAATATACGCGTATTTCCAGACACAGTAAAACTTTGATTGACCATGTGTACTGTAATTTTGATTCTGTTAGTGTTGTTATAAACTCTGACTTGAAAGTAACCGATCATGAAACCATTATTATTAACGTTGAAGATAATAGTAGTGGTGACAGTGATTATGTGAAATTGAAGTATTGGAAAAAGTATTCGAAACAAGCTATTTTAAGACTTGTCGAAAGAAGTGTGGATTTTCAAACAAATACCGGTTCTCTAGATCAGAGATCAGTTGTTTTGACAGACGTCTTAAAAATATGTACCAATAAACTAGTCGAAAATAAATTTGTTTTAGTAAAGAACTCGAACAGCTGGTACAATTTGGATCTTTTGCGTCTTAAACGTAAAAGAGACAAGCTGTACAAGAAATGGCGTAGAACTAATAGGCATATCTTTTTGAATAGGTACAAAGATGCGCGTAACAAATATTCGCAATCAGTTAAACAAACTCGTTGTGAATATATTCAGAGGAAAATTGATTTGCATCAAAACAACAGCAAAGAGTTATGGAAAATTTTGAAATCTTTATTAAAACCTAGTAATTGCAAACCGCGATCCATAACCTTCAAAGGACATTAGAACAGTCAGAGCACAACATAGCATGTAGATTTAATTAATATTTCGTCGATAGTATTTTGTCAATTAATCAATCCATTGATCTAGTAGATCTAGTAGATGAGCCAGACGAAATAAAACAGCCGATTAATGTTAACTGTAGTTTTGAATGTTTTCACCCAATAACGGATCTTAAATCGATATGCTTTTCTTTGAACAAAACGGCTGGAGTAGATAACTTTAATGCAAGAGTAGTACAAGATTGCTTTAATGTCATTGGAAACAACCTGCTGGACCTAATTAACGAATAGCTGCAAATTGGGCACGTGCCACAAGTTTGGAAAGAATCTTTAGTCATTCCCATTCAAAAAGTTGCTGGAACGATTAAAGCAGAAGAGTTACGTCCTATTAACATATGCACACTTTAGAAAAAAAATTAGAACTAGTTGTAAAAGGCCGCTGTTAATGTAATATTTTGTTTCCGCCCCAACAACGCGTACCCCGCAGGTCATTCTTTTGAAACACCGCTAAATTTAGTGTTAGCAAAATGGAAAGAAAACGTAGAGCGTAAAGATACGATTGTTGCTGTTGTTTTGGATCTGAAACGCGTTTTTGTAACGATTTCTCGGCCCTTGTTGTTATAAACAATCAAGCGCTTTGGATTTTCGGGTTCTGCATACAGATGGTTAGAAAGCTATTTGTCTGACAGAACTCAACGGACTGCATTTAATGATTCTGTTTCGAGCCCTGTGGATAACAGCCTTGGCGTACCACAAGGGAGTGTATTAGGGCCCATTTTATCATTTATATTAATGACATGCGACGAGTCTTGCGATTTTGTGACATTAATGTGTTTGCTGATGATACCGTGTTGTTCATTGCAGCTAAAAGCCTTGAGGAGGCCGTTTCACATTTGAATGCAGATTTACGTTCTCTAAGTAGATGGTTGAAGTACAAACAGTTAAAATTGAACATAAGTTAAACTAAATTCATGGTAATTTCGCGGAATCGAGTTGTCGAAGACGTCTCTGTTAAAATTGATGATGAGACAATTGATCGCGTTCATGAGATTAAATATCTTGGCGTGATTATTGATGATAGATTAAGATTTGACTCTCACATTGACGATGTCATCAAGAAAATAGCCAAGAAGTACGGTATTCTCTGCCGATTGAGAAACGATTTCACTATTGCTAGTAAAATACAATTGTACAAATCTATCATCTCTCCTCACATTGAATTTTGCCCTTCCATTTTGTTTTTAGCCAATCAAACACAAATATCGAGATTACAGCGTTTGCAAAGTAAGATAATGCGTTTGATCTTGAGATGCAATAGGTTCACTTCCTCTCCTTTTTTGTTAGATGCCTTACAGTGGCTATCGGTGAAGCAGAGAGTTGTTTATTTGACAATGGTGTTCATTTTTAAATTAATTAACGGTTTGCTGCCTCGATATTTGTGTAATCGAATTGAAAGAGGAAATGATATTCATAGATATAACACTAGAAACGCGGATGATATTAGAACACCATATTTCTTGTACGGAGCTTCACAAAATTCGTTGTTTTTTAAAAGGTATAAATGTTTTCAATTCCACCCACCACCACCCACCTAAATTATATTATTATATATATTATATATATATATATATATATATATATATATATATATATATATATATATATATATATATATATATATATATATATATATATATATATATATATATATATATATATATATATATATATATATATATATATATATATATATATATATATATATATATATATATATATATATATATATATATATATATATATATATATATATATATATATATATATATATATATATATATATATATATATATATATATATATATATATATATATATATATATATATATATATATATATATATATATATATATATATATATATATATATATATATATATATATATATATATATATATATATATATATATATATATATATATATATATATATATATATATATATATATATATATATATATATATAGATTACGCAACATATTGAACCCTCCACATCAACCAAACACTTAGCCGTATCAACGACGGCCTCATCCACTTGCCAACTCAGCAACAGACAATCAACATTACTTGCAACCCGAGCAAAGCCGCAGTTGGCAGAAACGAATCCGACGTCAGCGAACACGCGGAACATCAACCCGCCAGGAATTGCTGTTTCAGCGCACCACCCGACACCGAGCATCCGTTCCAGTTAACCGCCGTCACCACGATGTAAGAAATAAATTATAATAAAATCATTCTTAGTCTGGCCTTCAGCCGAAACAGTTGCTTTTTAAAAACTCTAATTCGATTATCCGAATCGTAAGTGGCGCAGTCGGTAGGATGCGCAAGTGTTAAGTCCGCGAGTGAAAAAGTTTTTTTACCCCAAAGAGGGAACAGTGCTAAAAGTGCTTCCTATTCGCCGTGGGAAAAGATCATTTCATATTCGGAGGACCGAACGCCAGCGCATCCGGACGAGGAGGAAATTCATCCGTGGGACCAACGGCAGCGACGGATTATCGTTGCAGATGAGAACACATTGGCAACGGATTATTGCCAATTTGCGGTGAGTTTTTCTCGATTAGGTTAAGAAGTGTAAACTAGGAAGTGTAGGCTAAGAAGTGTAGGCTAAGAAGTGTAGGATAAGAAGTGATTATCTAAATTTTGAAAAAAAAAGTGTACATCGACCCTAATTTATTTATTTGGTTGATTCATTTATCTGTGCTATCCCGTGTTTTTTTTTAGAACGTTTTTCTTTCTTTCATTTGATGAGGAGAGGTTTACGCTCACAAAGTAAAATGGAAAATTCTAATCGAGTGGCTGATCTTGAACAGCAGATCGATAATTTAAATTTGTTATTACGTGATCGCAATGAGGAGAGCGCAGAACTTCAGGAACGTCAAGACGCGGTTCCGCCATCTCAAAATATGCCATCATCAATAAATATTGATGCCGAATGCCAGAGAGGGAAAATTCCTGATCTGACTCGGAGCTTGCCAACTTTCTCAGGCAATGCTAAACAGGTTAACCATTGGATTAGCTGCGCTGATCGAATAATGAACCGATATCAACATTTATTGGGAACTGACGTCTATGAACTTTGGTTGATGGAAGTAAGGAACAAAATTGTTGGCGATGCAGGTGATTTATTGGCTTCAAGTGGCACCCCATTGGTGTGGACCAAAATTAAAGAACATCTTAAAATTATATACGGTGACAAAAGAGAACTTTCTACGCTTCTGCAGAGGCTATTCTCTCTGAAGCAGAGTAAAAATTCGGTAACCAATTTTTATTCAGCAATCAACAATTGCTACACTGGGATTTCCACCCACATTCAAATGGATGGTCAGTGGAAACATCCTGACGAGATAGTAAGGTTTGTTGACAAACTTTGCTTGGAGAAATTTGTCGACGGTTTAGATGAGCCTTTCTCATCACACGTAGGACTCTTGCAACCTACAAACTTATCACAGGCATATCAATATGCCAACGATAAAGCAAATAAAATTGCCCGAAGAAATGGAGAGTACGATTTAGATACTCGAAAACCTTCAACACATTTTCCGAAACCTACATCAGATTCGGACACTCAGAAGCATTTACCTCAGAACTTTCGAACACAATCAATAAAACCATTTATTCCTAATAATCCAATGAGGTACCCCAGACCTCAAAACAGCCATCCACAAGGGAACAATAGTTATAAACCGTATGTTCATTCTTTACCAAATCAAAATTTCCAAAATTTCCCCGCTAGAAACTTTACTAGGCAACCTTTAACTATGAATAATAACTTCCAGAAACCTTCTACACAACAATTTAGACCAGGATTTGATAGACCCGCTTTTTCTAGCCAAAGCCATTTCAGACCAAAACAAAATGAGTTGTCTAATCAGGACGTAGATCAGGATCATGACTATTATCACGAATATCCCAACGATACTGCACAGTACCAGTATCCAGAAAATTATTCCGAGGAATATGACAACGTTAATAGTTATGATAATTACGACAATTATGATAATTATTACCATCATCCTGAATATAATCCTGAACATCATCAAGGAAATCAGGAGGATGTAAATTTTCAAACAACCAGTACCAGAGAAAAGCTAAGCTGAAATCAGCAAATTTTGTTCCGTTCATAACTCTTGAGAGTCCAAACGGAACACTCAAATTTTTAATTGATACAGGAGCTAACAAGTCATTTATTAGCCCTCGTCACACAAATTTAGGACTTGTACGTCGACTTTTCGAGCCGACGACAGTTAAGAATGTATCAGGAAAATTCCAAATAACTCATTATATGGAATTGAACCCCTTTGATGGAATCCCGCAGACTAGAAATTTACAATTTCTAATCTACGAGTTTCATGATTTTTTTGATGGACTCATCGGCTATGAGTCGTTAAACAACCTTCGAGCAGCTATTTCTGTACACTCCAATACGCTGCATTTGCCTTCCACGAACATTGTAATGCAGAAGAAATTCCCTGACGCTTACAAATTCCAGTTACACGCTAATGAAACGCGTGTCATTGAACTCCCGACTCTTGAAGAAGAAGGAGAATTTTTATTATCCAAAGACATCATTTTTGAAAATGAGGCATTTATTCATTCCGGCTTGTACAGAGCTGAGAATTTTAAAGTAAAATTAATGGTAACCAATACTACCAATAGAGCTACCGAAATTGAGGTACTCAAAGGCAGTATTGAGAAAAATAACTTCGAAACAGGCTGTCCTGAAAACACAGCTACAGAATTAAGATCGAGGTCGAACCTGTTTGATCAGCTTCGCCTGGATCATTTAAACCAAGAAGAACGTGTTGGTCTGATTAAATTGATATCTGACTATCAAGGGATTTTTCACTTGAAATCAGACAATTTGACCTTCACAAATGTAGTAAAGCACAGGATTGATACCAAGGATGATATCCCTGTGTACACTAAAAGTTATCGATACCCTTATTCTTTGAAGGAAGAAGATCAAAGTCAAATTAGAGACCTTCTCCAACAAGGAATTATAAGGCAATCGAATTCCCCCTGGTCATCACCAATCTGGGTAGTACCCAAGAAAACTGATGCATCAGGACTAAAAAAATGGCGTCTTGTCGTTGATTATAGAAAGCTCAACGAGAAGACAATTGATGATAAGTATCCCATTCCGAACATCACGGAAGTTTTAGATAAACTTGGGAGATGTAATTATTTCACCACGCTAGATTTAGCCTCTGGGTTTCACCAAATCGAGGTGCACCCTAGAGACATCAGCAAAACTGCTTTCACCGTAGAGCATGGAAAGTATGAATTTTTGAAGATGCCTTTTGGGCTCAAAAATGCACCGTCCACCTTTCAGAGGGTGATGGACAACGTATTGAGAAATTTACTTGGCAAAGTATGTTTGGTATACATGGATGATATCATTGTATACTCAACATCCCTACAAGAACACTTAGTTAATTTGCGAAAGGTATTTGATGCCTTGCAAACATACAATTTGAAAATTCAGATGGACAAATCTGAGTTCTTATGCAAGGAAGTGGCATTTCTTGGCCACGTTGTTACGCCGGAGGGAGTAAAACCAAATCCCGACAAGGTAATGGCAATCAAGAATTGGCCAATTCCGAAAACGGAGACGGAGTTAAGAGGGTTCCTTGGTACCCTAGGCTACTACCGTCGCTTCATAAAAGATTTTGCAAAGATTGTGAAACCTCTCACCAAACCATTGAGGAAAGGTGAAAAGGTTGTACATTCTGAAGAATTTGTTGAAACATTCAACAAATGTAAAATTATTTTAACTAGCAGTCACGTGTTGCAATATCCGGACTTTACGAAGCCGTTTATTCTCACCACAGACGCTAGCAACTTTGCTATCGGAGCTGTTCTCTCTCAGGGACCAATCGGGCAAGATCGACCCGTTGCTTTCGCATCGAGAACGCTCACGAAAACTGAAGAGAGGTACTCAGTGATTGAAAAGGAATTCCTTGCAATCACTTGGGGATGTAAATATTTTAGGCCTTACCTTTATGGTAAGAGATTTACATTGTTTGCGGATCACAAACCGTTAACTTACATGTTCAGCCTAAAGGATCCTAATGATAAAATGCTCAGGTGGAGACTTCGCTTACAAGAATTCGATTACGATGTGAAACATCGGGCAGGGAAGCAAAACATCGTCGCTGATGGGCTTTCCAGGATCAGAAATGATCTAAATGCCAACGATACTTCTGCGTTGTCGGACCAGGCTACATGTAACACCGAAAATGCCACAGATTCTTCAGATGTAGACACATGTCACTCTGCAGAATCCGATGCTAATGATTTGATTGGAATGACTGAGTTGCCTATTAACTTTTTCAGCAACCAGATCATTCTCAAAAAGGGTGATGTGGAATCTAATGAATATGAGGAAATTTTTCCGAAAATTCATAGGAGAACCATTACTCGAACCGACTTCTCCGTGGCTAGAGTACTGAATATTTTTAAGGATTATATGAGTCCAGCAAAAGTCAATTGCGTAATGTGCGAAGAATCACTTATTCCCACATTACAAATCGTTTACCGCAATTACTTCAGTCGTTCTAAGGCATTTAAGGTGAAGATAAGTCAGAAAATCCTCGTTGACTTACGCACCGCCGAAGAGCAGAATGAGGTGATGGGAAACACCCATGATCGCGCGCATCGTGGAGCTAAGGAAAACCATGCGCAGATCATAAAACAGTACTATTTTCCCGCCATGGGTCGCCAAATTCAAAGGTTTGTGAATTTGTGCGAAACGTGTTTGGAAAATAAGTACGAACGGACCCCTTATAGAATAACCCTTCACAAACCCGAAATTCCTAACAAACCTTTTGATACTATCCATTTAGATATTTTTATCGCACAACCAAATCTATTTCTTTCTGCTGTCGATAAATTTTCCCGTTTTGGCATGCTAATTCCTATCAAATCCCGATCTATACCAGATGTAAGAGCCGGTTTAGTAAAACTAATATCTACTTACGCAACTCCGCGTAAGATTATTTGTGATAACGAACCAGCCCTTAAATCTGTAGAGATTCGATCTCTCTTTCAGAGATTAAATATTGTAACAAATTTCACACCCTCGAACCATTCGGAAACAAACGGAATAGTTGAAAGATTCCATTCAACATTGTGTGAAATCTTTCGATGCATCCGAGAAAAATACAATGATTTAAATGAAAAACAAATATTCAAAATTTCCGTAGGACTGTATAACCAAACAGTTCACACGTCCCATAAACTCAAACCTTTCGAAGTACTTTTTGGCCAAAGGGAAGATGATGACCTCCCCCTTGATATCGAAAAACTATTTACAAACAGAAATGAAATGGTCGATGAAGTCACTTTGGCACTCGACAAAACAGCCACAAAAGATACAGAATATCATAACAAATCAAGGGAAAAGGAACCAAAATTTAAGAAAAATGAAAATGCTTACAACTCCGTGCAAGGTATAAAAAAGAAAACCAAACAAAAATTCAAGAAAATAAAAATTCAGTCAAACCGATATAAAACTGTGCTAGATTCTAGAGGAATAAAACTTCACAAATCCAAATTGAAGAGGAAACGAAATTGTTAATTTAATCTTTTCTACAATTGTTCTTTATAAATCACCCGTGTATTCCTTTCTTTATTTGAAAAAAAAAAAATGTTATCTCACACCTATGTTATTCTATATGTTATTCTATATTACAATGAATGTATTAACCCTTTAATCCTATTTTTAGAATTCAAAATGCTACAAATATTGGTTCTGATAATCGCAAGCATGATGTCCAACCCCATATCAGGTAGTCAAATACAAATCCATGATTTGACAAACAACCCTGGCTTAATCTCATTTCAACTTGGCAATGGAAGAATCAGACTAGGCTCACACAAAATTTTCCATATTATTGATACTACGCACATAGAACCCATTATAAGAAAACTCCGTATTATAACAAATGATTTAAAAACTTTCAATGTGGCTGATTCAATTATATTAATCAATAAAAAGTTAGATTTGATTGAACATTCTTATAGAAAAATTATACCGAATACAAGAAATAAAAGAGGACTTTTTAATGGAATTGGTAATATGATTAAAATTATAACCGGAAATTTAGATAATAATGACCTTGAACAAATTAATTCACATTTGAACACTTTATCAGAACAGAACAAAGTTCTTGTAACAGAAAATAATGAACAAGTAAAAATAAATTACAAGGTCCAAGATAGATTGAATAGACTTATCAAAATTGTAAATGATCAACAAGATGTAATTAAGAATAACTTTGTAAACTTTAGACAAAAATTTATACATGGCAGGAACATTTCCGATGAAATCAAAATTGCAAAAGAATTGTTCAACCTTAATTTAAACATTGACCTTCTGGCAAATCATGTAAACAATATATTCGAAGCAATACAAATGTCAAAAACTAATACTATTTCAAAAGATATCCTTACTAGCGAAGAACTTAACGATGCTTCAAAAATTTTGGAAAGTGAAAATATTATTATAAACAGTTTCGACCAAGTGCTAGAACATTTAGAATTAGTAGTGATTCATAAAGCAAACAAAATTGTATTCATTATCTTGATTCCATTGCTGAGGAAAGAAGTTTTCATCCACCAACTACTGGAGCCAATCATCAAAAACGGAAAACTGCTTAATCTGTACGCTGAGGAGGCATTTACTAACGATCTATCAACATATCTTATAACCGGAGAATGTCAAAGAATAGGTCAGAATACCATATGTTACGAACGTCACACCAAAGATGTGTCCAAGGACACGTGCTATTCAAAAATCCTACAGGGAAAATCTGGAAGTTACGACCTTTTAGAGGCCACAGAGGACAAAATGGTCAGAAGAATTTCTAGTAACTACATAACTATTACTGGAAATGGGAGCACTCCGATCACATCCAATTGTGGGCTCTCCAACAGAAGCATTTCTGGAAATATGCTAATATTTTTCCGGAACTGTACAGTCACCATAGACCAAACAGCATATACAGACATTGAATATATCTCCAAACAGCAGCCTGTTCTTATTCCATTAAATGGACTAGAGATTCATGGCAAAACTATAAGTACAAATCTCACTCTCTCAAAGTTGAAGCAAATCAACCTTCAAACCCGAGAGCAGTTAACAATTCTACACGGACAGCAAAAACGTGCAACATTTGGAACATTCTTCATATTCTTCATAATCGTTTTCATATTGGTACTCTACCTGTCCAGAAGGCATTCCACATGCCAACCAAAGCTGAAATTCAATAACGAACCGGGACAGTCCGTTCTTAAGGAGGGGGCAGTTACGCAACATATTGAACCCTCCACATCAACCAAACACTTAGCCGTATCAACGACGGCCTCATCCACTTGCCAACTCAGCAACAGACAATCAACATTACTTGCAACCCGAGCAAAGCCGCAGTTGGCAGAAACGAATCCGACGTCAGCGAACACGCGAAACATCAACCCGCCAGGAATTGCTGTTTCAGCGCACCACCCGACACCGAGCATCCGTTCCAGTTAACCGCCGTCACCACGATGTAAGAAATAAATTATAATAAAATCATTCTTAGTCTGGCCTTCAGCCGAAACAGTTGCTTTTTAAAAACTCTAATTCGATTATCCGAATCGTAAGTTATATATATACCAACTACGCCAAAAAAAAATAAAAGATCTCTCAGAATTTTAATATTATATGATAGGATTGATCAACGCAAAAAAAAAAAAAAATCCATATTTTTTTTTTTTTTTTTTTTTATGTGTCTGTCTTTGACTGATACACGGAAAAAAAATGTTTTTTTAAAAAATTTTTTTTTTAAAAAAAAAATTACAACACCCATTTTGCCTAATTTATTTTTTTTTTTGTCTTTATATTGGTATTTTTAATTTTTAACCAAAAAAAAAAAACACTAAATATATATATATTTTTTTTAAAAAAAAAAAAAAAAAAAAAAAATTTTTTTTTAATTTTAGTGCGGGGGGCCCCCAACAACCCCTTTTTTTAGTATTTTTAAATGAAAGAGCATTCAATTTACCAAACAAAACAAAAAAATGGAGATTTTTTTCGTGTTCTTTTGGAGATACAAATTTTTAAATAATAAATCATTACTCTTCATTTTATACATCACCCGCCTGTAGAAACGATGAAGATGCATGGTAGATTACCATGCGTCTCCATCCAATCAAACCTATGACTAATGAAATCTATGAGTAGGTCACAGAATGTCAAGTAAATATTATATAATAAATAATATTTACTTGACATAATTATATAATATTATAGCAACTAAGACTAATGAGACTTTAGGTAGATATTGACAATTTGATTACCTAACATTCTTTTCGTTACACAGAGGGGCATTGGTATTATTATTTAAAAGAAGAACCGTTGATACGTATTGACTACCTACTGTAGATGTAGAATGTTTATCGACCTGTGAGATTGAATTGAATTGTTTCTCGGCTGTAGCGATCAGGTCTACTCGCTGACGGGAGGGAGTAGAGTGGAATTTCTAAAGCGGAGAAGCAGCAGAGTGAACAACATCTCTTTCATTTCATACTCGTCGCTCGCTTGCGTTATCTGTTATTCTGTTGCTTTCTCGCTTTAGAAATTCCGCTCTACTCGCTCCCGTCTGCAAATAGACCTGATCGCTATAGCCGAGAAACAATTCAATACCTATTGTAGTCTAGGCTGCAGTTCACTTCACTTGATCGTAGGTACAATATAAACATCATATAAAACACGGAAATTTATGTAAGAAGTTACCAGTTGAAAACAAAGTATCATATCAGAACAGTTATATCAAAGAATATCGTAAAATGAAACGTAAGTGTTCAATTTGTAGTGTTTGGGTGTTGAGTTCGTGTTCCAGAAAAATCAACGCAAAATTGTACGACCATGCTGTGGAAAAAAAGGTTAAAATTGATGAGAGTAGCTCTTTCATTTGTCAAAGTTGCTACAAGAAATTGTATAAGCACATTGATACCATGACCGAAGAACCCATTACAGGACCATCCAGTATAGGCACTACAGGTATGTTATATAAAAGTTCATATAATTCTGTTTTAATTTGAATTCTTCTCTTGCAATTGTTACTGGAACATTTTTATTTTTACATTCTTTTAGAATCGTGCGAAGCAACCAGTCACGAAACAATTGCCCTTGCAGGACCGTCCGGCATTGTTCCTTTTCCCTACCAAAGTAATTATATGGAAAAGCTGAAAAAATAATAGATCATTCCAAATATCAAAAATAAAATTAAAATAAAAGATATTATTTTATAAGACATGTTGCAATATTTTTCTTTATACTTTTCTAGTAACATTTCAAAGATAGCAATTGGGGTGATCGAAGAGTCCGGTGTAATGATTTCTGAAATAATAGCTTATCTTACCATAATACCACCAAACACAATATTAAAATATAATCCTACATTGCTTATAAGCACATGCCAGTCTTTTATGAATATATTAGTTGAAGTTTAGAAGTGCAATTTTAAATTAATTGTTATGCTGAAATGCTGAAAAACTTATTGAGCTTTTTGATGCCTGTCATGTTGCTCCAGGCTCTTACATGGTTTTGTTTATTGTTTATTGTTTATTGTTTATTAGAAGTATACATCAACAGACCAAGTTTACACGGTGTTCAATAAGTTCGAATACAAGTTTTCATCATTGCGTAGGTATGCGCCATGTACATATTCTGCATTGGTATTGGTGTCAGCTTTAGCTTCATTCATACGCTACCGAATGTGCGCGGTGTTGACATTCTGTTAGTTGTTGTTCGTTTGTTACGCGCGATGAAAGAGTATCGGGACTTCGTAATTAAGCGTTTTTTGAACGGTGAGCGACCCGGCGATATATTCCGGCTGCTGAAATCGCATGGGGTCAAGCGGAACTTTGTCTACACGACCATCAGGCGATACCGGGAGACGTCCTCGACCAATGACCGTGCGAGATCAAGTCGGCCACGTTCAGCGAGGACGCCACGGGTCATCAAGATCGTGAGGGAGCGAATTCGGCGCAAAAAGAACCGCTCAATCCGGAAAACGGCTGCAGATCTCAACGTTTCCATTGGAACCGCTCACACCATACTCACCAAGGACCTTGGTTTCAGGCCTTACAAAAAACGTAAGGTCCATGGCGTTTCGGAGGCTACCAGCAAAAAGCGGTTGGATCGAGCTAAGAGGATCCTCTCTCGGCACGCTGGTCAGGAGTTTGTTTTTTCGGACGAGAAACTGTTCGTGCTGCAGCAGCCGCACAATGTGCAAAATGACCGGGTGTGGGCGCCATCGAGGGACAGCATTCCTGAATCCAATATAAACATCCCTCGGTTCCAAAGTGCCGCGTCGGTGATGGTTTGGGGGGCAGTATGCAAACGTGGTAAGCTACCCTTGGTGTTTATTGAAAAAAACGTCAAAATCAACGCGGCGTACTACAAAACTGAGGTTTTGGAAAAGGTTGTTGCCCCCAGTCTCCGAAGCCTCTACGGCGATGAGCACTACGTGTTCCAGCAGGACGGTGCACCAGCCCATACGGCAAATGTGGTTCAAGCCTGGTGTCGGGACAATTTAACCGACTTTCTGGACAAAACTTTGTGGCCTCCCAGCTCCCCGGACTTGAATCCTCTCGACTTTTTTGTTTGGTCCTATATGATGGCGAAGCTGAACGAATACAAGGTCAGCACTTTGGATCATTTCAAGACGGTAATTCTCAAAATCTGGGACGAAATGCCCATGCAGTCCGTGCGTGCCGCCTGCGACGCGTTCGAGAAACGTTTGAAGCTCGTTAAGGAGTACAAAGGGGGGGTCATTCCAAGAGAAATGTTGTAAACGTTCCTTGTAAACATAGCTTTCAATAACAAATCCAAAAAATAAAAAAACATGTTTTCATTTTTTTAACAAATTTTGAAAGTGTATCCGAACTTATTGAACACCGTGTAGGTCCTAATGATGTTAAATAGGAAAAAATTACAATAAGAAACGAGTGCATAACCTCTTAAGTGGAGTCAAGACACAAACATAAATAAGTAAAAATAAAATAATTAAAGCTATACACTATCTTAACTACGTGCGTCAATTGATCTAAAAACGGTAGAAAATCTCCGACGAAGTGCGTTCCGCGTCAGATGGAAATCGAAAATGGACGCCACCCTATTGAAGGTTCGCTGCAACCCGTGAATAGCGTTATTCAACCCATAGTTGGTGCGGCGAAAAGGAAGCCTGAGCATGGAGTTGTGACGCATTGGCCTCGGCTGTACGTTGATGCTAATCTGTTGAAGGATCCTTCCGCAGTCGATTCTTCCTTGTAGCACATCTGCAACAGTTAAAGCTCTACAGACATCTCTACGGACCCGCAGAGGCTCCATGCCAACCAACTGACACCGACTTTCGTAGCTAGGAAGACGAAAAGGGTCGCTCCAAGGAAGTCTACGAAGTGCGAACCGAAGAAAACGGCGTTGAATAGATTCGATTCGCTCGGCGCCATTATCATAGCATGGACTCCAGACCGCTGAACAGTACTCCAGTGTCGAACGAACGAGAGAATAATAGAGCGATTTTAGGCAGTGAATGTCGCTGAAGTTCTTCGCAACCTTGAATATAAAACCGAGTGTCCTTGAAGCTTTGTCAACAACATACGATAAATGTTGCGTGTACGTCAGTTTCGAATCCAGCTGAACACCTAGGTCTTTAACGCACTGCGTTCGTTCGATGGTCGTTCCGAGAAGATGGTAGTTGAACAGAATTGGTTCTTTCTGACGTGAGAAGGTTATCACTGAGCACTTGGCAGGGTTGACCACCAACCGATTTAGAGTACACCAATCAGCAAAGGCATCAACCTGCGCTTGGAGTAAAAGACAGTTGGCGGTTGAACAGATTCGCATAAAGATTTTCAGGTCATCAGCAAACGACAGGCGGGGCCCTCCGATAACATAGTGTACGTCGTTGAAGTATAAAAGAAATATCAACGGTCCCAGATGGCTACCCTGCGGTATCCCGGACGTGGCGCAGAAACTCCTTGAACGAAGGTCACCCAAGGCAACTGTCAATTGACGCCCTGTGAGATATGATCGAAACCATCTTAAAAGATTACCACCAACTCCTAGTCTGTCAAGTTTAGCGATCGCGATATCATGATTCAACTTGTCGAAAGCTGCCGTTAAATCTGTGTAGATCACGTCCGTTTGGCATCGAGCGATCATACCATCAGTGATGTACGACGTAAGGCACAATAGGTTTGTAGTTGTGGAACGCCCTGGTGAAAATCCGTGCTGGTCGTCACTTAACAACTGCTTGCAATGTGTAAAAAGTGAGTTCTTAACGACCAGTTCAAAAAGCTTCGATACAGCGCTTAACGATGTGATTCCTCGGTAGTTGTTCACGTCCCGCTTGCTTCCTTTTTATATACCGGAAACATGTCCGCCATTTTCCAGCAATAAGGAAATGTACCGCTAGAGAGGGACATCTGGAATATCTGATGAAGTGGATACAGAAGACAAGCCATGTTCTGTTTCAGAAAAACCGACGGAACCCCATCGGGTCCGGGCTTAAGCGATGTTTTAAGGTGTAATGCCGCGTTCGAGATTGATTCTGAATCCACATCAACTA